>JAHFWJ010000259.1:0-600000 GCA_028555115.1 Himalopsyche japonica | reverse complement strand
GAGCGACATAATTATAGTAGTTTATGTTACAATTGTATTAAAAGGGATTAAATCGGCGGGAAACACTTTGATTTGGGTTCATCTGATGTATGCTGCTATCAATAGTTAGAGTTTAACCTCGATTAGTGCAGATAGCCAAGGTCCAACCGGACACACAATTGGGCTTCCTAATACTGCAAATGCATAACAAGAGAAATAAGTCTTAGGATCTGTGTCAGTCTATTGGGAAGATGAGTTTATAAGTATTGATAAATGAGAATTAATAGAGAAAAATGAAAATTATAAATAAGCATTTGGAAAATAGTACAACCCATAAATGTAGCATCTACACGCAAATTGTAAAACATTGGATATTTATATTATTGATACATGAGTTTAATTTTTGTAAATCAAATAGCTATAACTGTTTAATATTTGTACTATGTTCATAATTTCATAAAAGTGTTATCCAGTTGTTGAAAGCACATTTTTTTAGTCAGATTTTGCACCTTCTTAACTATTTATCTTTTTATATCACGATGGTGTTGCCTGAAATAGGTAGGACCACACCACAGCTTTATTATTTATTACTTTTTTTTCAGAATTAGACACTGAAAATTTCCTCTAACCAGAATGACTGACAAATTTTGAATTACTTACAAACCAAACATTATTTATTATAGGTTGCGTGTGACCACCGAAAAGATGAGGAAGATATTTATGAATGGCATGGATTCAAAATATTTAAAATCCAGATAGCTACATGACGTATATTTATTCATCATATACAGTAATGTATTATGGGATATATTTCCCTACTTAGTAGACACAGAGTACATTTGAAAGAATAACAAAACAGTTGGCTCATTTTCATCGCCAAGGTTTACGGCTGTTGGCTTCTCCAGCCACTGCGACGCTTCGTCTCGCTTTATCCATCATCCCCCCTCTCATGTGGTCACTCTGTTCTGCAATAAAAGATGTGTCGAAAAACTATCTAAAGGATGTACACAAGTGAGAGGTGTTATTTTCAAGTAGCATATTAAAATACTAAATGCGAGATTCACTCAATTTATTGACGACAGCTATAATATTAACCTTTTGCACTCGAGCACTTTTTCGTATGTGCCTACCAGTAACTCGAGGCGTTTTTTTGCGAAAATCGTATTCGCTACATGAATCAAAGTAATAAAAAAATATGTATTTTAATTTAAAAAAAAATATTTTTTTATTTTTCTGTAAAATAGATATATAAGGAATATAATGTACATATTTTTATTTTATTTGTAATTCTTCATTTTATGGTATTTCACAAAGCAATCACCAACATGTAATCCTGGCTTATTCTCGCAAAACAGCCGTATTTCCGATCTCTCGCCAGAAATTTTTCTATTTGAACATACTGCACAGTCCTTTTTAGTCCCTGAACATAATATATGTAATTTATCTGCAAGACAATCTTCTGTAGAAACAGTTGAAGTACGCACTCGGGATCCACCATGCATTTCGATGACGACACTTATTGATATTACGCAAGCCGACTATCTTTGGCTATGTTTTTTTATCAGAAAATGACTCCCTAATGATCTGTTATTGTGATCTAGTTGAAATTGACATATAAAAAATGCTAAAAGTATACTAAAAATGACTTTATAAACATGTTTATAAAGTCAAACCTCCAAGAAATGTCTCAAAGATAACTTTTTGATAAAAAAAACGACATGATTTCAATAATATACAGATTATTCCAAAGATTTTTATCTTGCAAAATTTGTCAAAAGTAAGTGCTTAGCATCATATATTGTCAATTAAAAGTATACTATTAAAATAAATAATTTTAATGTTTTGGTTGTGGTGATCATTTACTCTAGGTTGCTACCAGACTATTGAAAGCATAAGGTTAAAACTGAAACATACATACTGGAATCACGTACCATAATGAGACCTTGTCATAACTTGAGACTGGGGTTGGATAGTTCTCGTCGGTTTGTTCGTGAATACACCAGAATGGCTTCTGGACATTCGTTCTCTGCCAAAAGAAAACATTGAAAAAATATTTAAAAGAATGTAATAACTATAATTGTCAGTCAATTAAAATGGAAGTCTTCTATAAAATACAATTTTTCATAAAACTCAAAAAGTCTATGAAATGTAACGATAAAAACCAAAAATTATTCCTTTTCTTTCAACTGACTATAAAATCATCAAATGTGTAGAAGTACTTGAAATACATATGATTACCACAATTGCACCATTCAATAAATTTATAATATGATACATTCAAAAACACATTTCATTACTGTCTTGGCAACAAGATTTTAGCAAAAAGTTGTATTTTTATTATAACATTAAATAATACATTATTCAAGTATCATAACACTAATAAATGTCAAACAATAAATGCTGCGATGTAATTATAAAAAGCAAATTTAAAATTCACCAGTTTTCGTGTAAGTAGATATTTATCGAGGGTTCAAAATGGGAAAATCTGAATTTAATATTGTCTTCTGCGAGAAATACATTCGATAATTTTTTTTAAGCCTTACAGTTTTCGTTTGATTGTTCGCTGTGAGGTTGCAGAGAGATGGCGCATCGGAGATACACCGGTCGATGAACTGCGATGAGACAGCATCAATTTCCTTTCTCTGTCTTGTGCTATAATGGACATCCTTTCTTCAGGGGTGTACACAATGAACATATCATGGAGGGCATAGCATGCGGCAGTGATCTGGAAAAAGACCAAACACAATATATGCAAATACTAAGTCTGTAAATTGCTGCCGTGAATAAGACATTATAAAACGTTCAAATGAATGCTTTGAAAATCAGCAGGATCATTACTTTAATGAAAAATTGCAGATACAATTTCAACAGAAAAGAATGTACCTTAGACATTCCATTGAAAAGATAGATAGACAGATACCTCACAATTTTTTGTAGCAAAAAATAGCAAAATTGGGTACTAGGTAAATACTGATAGGTGGAAACTAAAGGTGAGTTGAGAAAATTTTGAGCATTTTAATAAGATATACATGAATTGTATGACATATTACAAATCAACCTTACTACAAACATAAAAATCAAATTTTCCCAATTCCAGAACTATACTGCATTTATGATAAAAATTGTATGATTCAACGTTATCTTTGGATTACATTTCATTTTAAAATTTCTACAAATCTTGTGCTCAATATGAAAACCAAAGAGCTTCGTGATTTTCATTGTCTTTGTGATGTAAAATAATGTGAATTTTTACAAATAAACAAATTTGCTGCAGTTAATTTTCAAAAGTCATAAATAAGATGAAATGATTTTAAAAAAGAATATCATAACACATGTTTATGCATATTATTACTTGTTGTATCAATCGACGGTGCAAGTCCACATCAGCCCCTTGGATTCCACCTTCATCACGGTGTAGCTGCAATGCACAGTACAGTGTGTCCCTAATAGTTTGGACGGTAGCTTCTGCTCGTTCGGTCCTCATAAGACGGCGAGTCAGATATCCTTTAGCGTAAGCAACAATTACTGAAGCAGAGCGAATCTGAAATGACCAATAGAAAAATCGTGAACATTTTTTTAAATATAGTATAAAGAGTGCTATAAAATCTGGTAGTGTTTGGATGCTCTATATGAGAGTGATTATTTATTCAACAGTATTATACTTTTATTGGGAAGAATTGTATAGCAATATCTATTTACCTCTTTTTCCAACTGTTGTGGAGATTTCTGTTTCTTTGCTGTGGCCTGTTTATTACTGCTCGGTTTGTGAATCTCTGTGAGATTTAAAGACAAAGCGTTTCTGTCTGTCATTCCTCGGTGGCTTTGTTGCTCACTGTAATAATATGGCATAACTTCGATTGATGACAGTGATATCGTTTGATCGCTATTTGATGTTTGATATTTAGACTTTTGAAAGTAGTCACTATTTTCATAATTAGTGCTTCGATTATTATTTCTGCCCATAGCTTGAGATGCGAGATTCTTTTGAATTTCAGATATTTTAGACAAAGCTTTCTTCAATTTGGCAGCACGTTCTTGGTCCTTATTATCAATGACAGGAACCATGTAGGGATCATTTTTATTGTCATAATTATAAATAGTATCCTTCTGCTGAACACCATCGGATGCAAAGGTGAAATTCAAGTCATCCAAGGTGTTGCTAGTTCTGCTAGTATTCAACTGATCGTCTGACATATAAACGATATTTATGGAATCGCTGTAACTGTCGTTGCCCCTTGATGAAAGCTGTAATCTTGTCTCATTGTTTATCAATTTATCTGGTTTAAGATCGGATGACCCATTGTATGACGACCGTCCAACATCAGGAATATCATTATTATAAGAGATTTTTCTGACCAAATCCTTCTCAGCCCTCATAGATGATGGCCGATCGTCTCTTTGATTGTCGATATCATTTCCAATATGAAAAATGCCCGTCTGAGTTGGCATCACGTTGACACATTGAATATTGGTCGGGGACAAGTTTACTTTTCTCCTATTGGTCAAAAGACAGCGAGATTTATTGAGAACATCGGCGCTAATTGAAAGATACTTTTCAGTGTTGCCATCGAGGTTGGATTTACCTATAGATGAAACGGAAGACCTTTGGGAAGTGTCAGAGTCATCCCTGCGAGCTACCTTATGGGATAGTGAATCAGAATCCACTCTATTCTTGCCATCATCTCGGTTTCTAGAAATCTTAGACGAATTTGAATTGGACTTAGCATTAGCATATGCATTTTGAAATTGGGCCAACAGAAGATGCTGTTGGTTTTCAAAAGCTTTCTGAAGAAGCAGCTGTTCTTCCTGTTGTTTTTTGACGAGAGCTACCATTTGTAATTCATGATCATTATGAAATTTTTTCATTATATAATCCATGCAAACGTTAGAAGTGTCATGAATATTTTCTGCTTTACCGCTGGAGGCATTATCTCCAAAGTCAATGCACACATTCTCAAATTCATTTTGTAAATTTCCATCATCATACTGCATTTGCACACCATTGTTATGTAATCTAATGGAAGATTGACTATCACTGTGCTTTTCTGTATTACATATGGTTCGCGAGGATTCAGAATTAGTATCAAAATTTTTGGAAGACATGTCGGAAGGTTTATTCTGATTCTTATTTGATTCAGTGGTTACTTTTATTGAATCGTGCACAGATTTTGTATCACTCACAAATGAATTTTGTTTTGTATCAGAAGTCGGTTTGGTTGTCCCATAACCATCCTCATGGGCATTTTTCTTCAATTCAGAAAGTTCATTGACTGACAATGAGTTGATGTCGGACCCGACCGATGACCAAAAATCATTGTTGGCATTTTTGTTAGATTTATTAGGGATGTTACACAGTTGGCTCATACTGGTCGAATCAGACATAGAGATGGAGCCGACTTCAACTCCTGATGTAATCGATTGCACTTCCAGATGAGCGAGAAGCAACGGGCTCGGATATTCCAAAGTGTAGGAATTCTGTCGGACCAGTTTTGGAGGCGATGTCAACCCAGATGAAATGTTGTTCAGAGATCCGGTCACATTTTTTGATGGAGATAGTTTGTTTTTTTCTATAACAACAAGTCTTTTACGGGATTTGATCAGGTCGGATGTCCGGTCGTACAATTTGTTGGCGAATTTTTTGACTGTCGCATTGGGAGAGGAGTGTTTTGCATTTTGATCTTTCTTTATTGGGGTAATTTTTTTATTCTTGCAAAGGTTGCCACCGGTCGTAGCTTTTTTAACAGCAGCCTTCGTAGGATTATAAATTTTAGAGGTTTTCTGATTTTGAATTTCCTTTGCTGACAGAATGCTTTTGTTAACAATTTGTTTTGATGTTGTAAAATGTTCTTCGAAGCGCATTTCGTTTCTGTTGAATCTATCATTTTCTTTTCCACTCCGTTTTGACACCATTTTAGAGTTGGGTGAAGAGTCTCGAAGTCTCACAACGGGCTCACTGTGTAGTTTTGAATACTCTTCATTATACTCCAGAGGGCATTTTTTGTCTTTCAAACTTTTACATGAACTGTTGCTCTCATTCATATAGTGTTCAGCATTGCGTCTTTCGGAAGATTTGCACCTAGGACTCACAGAAGAATCTTTCGATTGTTTTGAAATTAGCCCAAAATCACTGAAGTTTTCTGAACTGAGATCAATGATCGTCACCTGTGAATTCATGCTCTCAAAATGATTGTTTTCATGTTCTTTATCATAAAAATTATCATTGGAAACAATGTCGAACTGATCATTTTGTTTGTCAACAAGGGAAGTCTTTTCTGGAATATTATCAAACGACATATTGACAGCGTCAAAACATTCCTCTGTATCACTAGGGATGTTAGTCGAATAGACAGTGGTATCGTCCAGACAAACTTTTAACTCAGATATACGTCTCTCTACAGCTACAGCCAGTTGTTTATAATATTGCATTTCCTGTCGATATTCTTGAGTCATCTGAAATTATATTAAATTTCATTATTTACAATAACACATTATCTTTGGATGTGTTAGTAAAAATCTACCACTTCTCGAACTCACTCCGTGAACTTCAAGCATAATTATCAGTGTTAGTGACAGAAAAACTAGCAGATTAAATAGACTAATTTGAGCATGACAAAAAAACATGATTTGGATTTATTTCATATTGGTTTATCAATTCAAGTCTAACTCATCACTCAATTTGCTATATTTCATGATCTTTAATGTAATTAATGAATCAAAGAAACTATAAATGTTCCATTATTTCTAATCTTTCTATTACATATATTTAGGTATCTATAAAGTGAGCTTTCATATCTTTGAGTTGTTTAAATTTGTAATATATATGTTTTAGGAATGGCAGTTAAAGAAATTAATACAACTATAGTTCAATGTATTATGAGGATATCTGCAAATAAATAAAAATGTACTGATATATTAAAATTAAAAAACTTTGATTATGAAAACCTTATAGTGTGCACTAGCAGAAGATATATGAAATAATATTTTTTTAAATGCCAAAAGTTGCATTGTAAATGTTATTGTGTATTTTAATATATTAGTTATGTAGATTTGGAAGCATGCCTGTAAGTCGCATTATCATCCTGCCACCATACACAAATCATTAACATAAATTTAAATAGATAAATTTGTTATTCTACTTAGTGTTAAATTCAATAAAAGACCAAGTGAAAATCAAAGTTATCAATATTGATGTAATAAAATGAACTTCCAGATCATTCTTGATTAACTTTTCGAATGAGAATAAATATGAATTTATTGATTGAAATGGCATTTAATATAATGTTAATTAATTGGATAAAATAGTAACAATGTATCAAATATCTATTATATAATTTTCGCCATTGTACACGTAGCAATCCAAGGTGAGTCTTAGCTATTGGAAGCTAATGTTATCTCCAAAATCAAAAGTTCTCTGTGTTGAAAATTCAAAGGCTGCGGCTATACCAACGAATGCATGACACAATATAACAATTTTTTTATACAGCAATATGTTGCACTATTTTATGGAAAATGCTAATTTATTATAGACGGATCTATAGTAAATTATTATATTTCTTTGAGATGAGAGATAATTATGTAATTACCTAAATTACAACAGCGCAGTTCAAATTTAATCATGATTTTTTTCAAAGATTATTTTTGAACTGAACTAATTTTGAGTGTGCATATTTCTTATAATATATTTTTAAGCTTGTTGCCTGTCAACCTATTTGCAGCTTAGAGGAAGACTTTTAGGAAGCAACATTTGAAGCTATCCAATTCAAATATTCAAATTAATATAAGCTGCATATATATATGAATAAAAAATAATAATTGTATCTATTTAAGCATGCTTTAATTACAAAACAAATATGACTTAACATTAGTAATATTATTCCGCGTGTCTGATGGTTAGTTTTTTGCACTCAGAATATCTCTATTTAACAGTGGTTCTCATACGCAGCCACCAACAGTTTTACAGTAAGTATTGATAATTAAAAAGAAGGATATTTTAAAAATAAATTTTCACGTTTATAGTCACAAGACATTTCCATATCAGACACAGTTGCTGAACGTAATTTAAGCTATGTAAACCATATGTATGTGCAAACATGTGTCAGGCAACCCAACCAAAATTTATTGAGTTTCACTGGGACTGTCATTCTACCTGATAACCTCATGGTTATGTTGTTATTTTTATATCCTGTCATCTAGGAAAGTCTCCTGACTGCAGCAGTTGTTATTTCAAAAATTTGATTGCACATTCATTTTATAGTGTCAATGTCCATTTTTCTAGAGTGCAAGTGAGCACTTTGTATTGAATGAAGTTTGAATGTCAGGTATCTTTACAGAAGTTTTCTTGGAGATTTATTTGTTACTCTACTTCGATTTCTGGAAGGGAGTAGAAATAAGGCTAGGAAAGGACAAGTAGATAGCTAACCGCTCTTTCTATACCCCATTTTAAAGATCAGGAGGGTGGGAGTTAATTGTAAAAATTATGAAACACTCATGCTTTCAGTCATAAATCCATAAATTGATTTCAAAATATCAATTAATTAAATTGCCTGTATTGGAATTTGAGCGTTTAATGTCTTTAACTGAAGCCAAGGACATTGATCACTGCACTACGGACTCAGTAGTAGCCGATAGACAAGTAATAAAGCATCTTAACAGAAATTGTTTCAAGAGAACCAGTTGGTTTCAGTCACTTTCAATTTCAGAAAAGTATAGCAGAGTGAGACTGAGAAATGACCAATAGTTAGTTTATTTCCCCCATAGTAAAGTGATACGCTATTTTTAGAATCCAAAGATAATATTGAAATCATATCATGTCTTTGAAGAATCACAAATCAATCCAAAAACATTTGAAAAATATGTCCATTTTGAATCCAAGGATACAGTAATCAGATGGAACAGATGTCATAAGACCTTTTAACGCTCAGCCACAGAACCAATAGAGAGTGATTTAAAACACAAGTAGAACTAAATATTATCTTTCTCCCCTGTTAACTCCCGAATGTTTGAGGGTTAGATTACATATTTCACATTTTTTGCGTCATTATAAACACTCATGTGTTTATTACAATCGATAAATTTGAAAATCAAAACAATATGTACATAAACAGTAAAAGAAATATTTTTTTACATACCAAGGGTGGCAAAAGTGGAACGCCGTTGATTTTCATGCATGATATGTAATGTCCTTGATAAACAAAGGGTTCTCCACCCTGCATATCTTCCATGGTGATTATCTGATTGACTACATATCTGAAAGGAAGCAATTAGGTAAATCAAAATGTAATTTCGCTAATGGATTATTTCGCAAAATATACACTATGTACATAGATATACAACTACGCTTTGATTTATTCCTACTTTTAATACTGACAGATGTATCTTACCAAAAGCTAACGGGCTGAAACATAAATTAAGTGATCATAAAATAAATTGATTGTGCGAATATTGTGGGTGTAAGGCGTCCTTTAGAACGATAGCGCGATGACGTCCTCTCCCCAGATTGTATTCGGTCGCGACCTGATTAACCCGAGGCCAAATATAAGATTTTTTAGATATTTTTATCTTAAAACAACTATATAGGAGTTGGAATAATAAGATTCTCACCCTAATCAAAGTCCGGTGTGATTTTTCCTTGGTTTGTTTGGTGAAAATTATCATCCGTGTTTTGAAATCGCCCACACAACGAAATCTGTCAAAAATCGCCATGGATACAGATGTTGTTTGGTCAGTTAAAGTTGCGCAATGTTACCATTTTAGATAAAGGTAATTAAACTACCTACAATAATAAATATCAAATTTTATTGTATAAAAAATGATGTCTCGGATGTATTTCAGTAAGTTCATATTGAATTTAAGTATTAGATCATAAACTTTATTTCACAACGTTGATTCTGTTTGTGCTATTTATTTTATATTTTCATCATTTGACGTACTGGCAATAGTATGGCTTGAAAATGAAATGTGTCGTCTTTTTTGATACTCGTTATACAAAAGTTCGTTACTTTATTCTAGTATGGTATTTGCTATATTCCGTTCCAAAACGTTTTCTACCTCTACAGCCCTATGAAAATTTATTATGAGCCCATGAGGGCATCCTAGTTTCCTATAAATTATTTTTTTTGAAGTGGGTGCAGAAAAAATCTATATATCCCTTTTCTGAATGAGAGCTAGTTAAGTAATAACTAGTTTAACTTAATTAAGATTCTGTAAACTGAAAGCTTTATATGTGGGGTAAGGGGGAAACATTAAAGAAAAAACCTCTTATAAACTCTGTATAGGAAAAATCATTTATTAAGGCAGAATTGCTTCGATTCTTCGTAATGATTGTTTGCAATATCTATATGATTTGAAATGACATAAAATTGCAGTCGCAGTTTTGTTTTCTTATTCATTCCACAGTTCTACATTTTTTAATGATTATGAGTGTTTACACTGCATCGTCGAACCAGTTTTCTTTTGAATTTCATTATTGATAGTCTATTCAATGTTCACATTAATAAAACAATGTAATATTAATAAAAGTGAAAATTTTATGAGTATTTTATATGCAGAATTCATACAATTTTTAATATAACGAGTACCTAAGTAACGTATCGTTACAATTGGTGTTGTAGTGTTTTGAAAATGAAAATAATGATTTAAAATTTTGACAGTAGGAGGTTATGGGCTAAAAATTAGTCGTAAACTGTTATTCTTATCACTTGTAATTTACTCTTCTTGCCAGAACGTAACGCATCGCACAAATTGGTGATGGAAATAAAATCCACACAAACCAGTCATCACGGTTGACTTGATGGTTTTTTTCTACTAAATGTGCAACGCAAACTTTGAATTAGTTTTAAATTATTCTTAATTGTTTTAAAAAATCTTATCAGATTCAAAGATGACTACAAAAATAGGTTTTCAAAGTTTAGGGTTTTTCTTAACTTCAGTGTTATTATTCTCTTGCGTCTATTTGACTGAATCGTATATCGGTATTATCCCTAAAGTGTGGGGCACCATTTTTTGGGGACCGGCCCTTTACTTTTCAGTGATAAATATATTTTTACGATTTTATATCACTGGATTTTTATACAATGTAAGTATTATTTTTAAACTGAACACCTATGGATCATTAATATTATCACCCAATATTTATTTGAGTATTTGCAGCCATGGTTTTAACAGCTACTTTTGTTAGCAGTTTTCATATTTATATTTTATTTTATTAAACTATGTACTTATCACTTAACAAGTAAATACACTTTACAACGATATATAAAAGAATGAATAACAATTCGCCATAGTAACAATAAAAATTTTACGTTTGTGAATGTTTTTTAAACCAATTTGGTTTTGCTCTCTAAACGTTCTTTGGTTGGTCATTATGTACTCCTTCTTTACTAAAATTGAGATTCTTACTGTAACAGAGAGAGCAAGGTTTGGAAACAAAACCTTACCATTTCTTTGTCAAGGATCTAGAATTACATACATCTATGAAGCAAATTTGGGGTGGGTGAGTTTTAATGGTTTGTATGAAAATACATAAATTTTTATAAAATTTCCACAACTTCTATACTGATGGGTAGAAATTTTCTGAGAATTCACTCTTTATTATATTTCTTAATTATTATAAATACCAATATGTCCACAAAAATATTTAATTCAACAAATAAATAAAAAATTGCATTATATTTACACGGCTCAGGTTAAAATATTCTGTTCAAGGTGTCAGTGCGCGCAACATTCCTGGGATGTGCATTTGCAACCGGGCTATACCTTTCTTGTTCAGATGATGGATGGCGAGCCTTCGGAATCTATACTTGTGTGATGGCATTCTTTCACTTTAGTGAATTCTTTTCGATTGCTGTGACAAATCCAGATACTTTGTCTTTGGACTCTTTTGTCTTGAATCATAGCATGCATTATGGCATTGCGGCTGTCAGTAGCTGGCTTGAGTGGGCTATTGAAATGTACTTCTTTCCTGGTAAGTTTGATTTTAGTATTATATTGTCTTGCATTTTCTTCATTTCAATACATTTTTTACAAAATTTTTGAAAAAATGTACAATAATAACCTTATTATTTATGGTCTAGGATCAAAATTATACATTATCACCGTCTTCAGTTTTGATTGTTTCACTACACCAAAAATGCATTAATTTTTACTCTGAACGAATAGATCAAATTCACTGTCTAGTTCGTTTATATAATCTTCATCACTAGATTTAAACTTGTTGTCAAAGCAATTTTTCAATCAAGGGTTAGAATTAGTTAATATTGGTAATAATTTTCCAATTGTTAGCGCTTGTACAGGCAGGTTTAACTGTTGGTAAGATTAATGCGGAACTCAACGACCGTGCCGAATGGGCCAATCCTTTGTACTTTTTTGTGGTAGATGGTTACACATTCTTATGTTCATAGAAACCATTTGGGTTTCTGCTCAAAATATTGCTATAATAGATATGCATGAAAAAAATCTCAAAAGCCCTTCAACATTGGACCCAGGAGAATGAAATATATGTTGAATGAGAATGATCATAGGACTGGAAAGGGTTAAGGGTTTTTCTTCCCTTCCATGAATTTTTACATATCTTTCCTAAAAATGCATCATAGAAAAAAAAATCAATTAATTTCAAGAGGCTTAGTTAATATTTAAAAAAGACTTAGCAAAATTATGTCCCATGAAAAGTAAATATATTTTGAACGAACTGGAAATAATGTTAATGTTTGATGAATCATATTACATATTGAAAATAATGTTTTCCCTCAATTATGAGCTGATGTTTTTCAATGAAAATAATGATTTTAGATATCTATAGTTGATTACAACCATTTTAATGTAAATAATCTTGCAGTAATCAATGACCAGATTGCAATATATTAATTTATAATTTGCTATTAACATTTAAAATTTTATTTGTTTTTAGGTATGAAAACATATATAACAATTTCAATGATAGGCTTAGCAGTATGTATATGTGGTGAATTGATGCGAAAAGGAGCCATGTTTATAGCTACAACCAATTTCAACCATTGTGTAAGTATTAAATATATTCATTTGATTTTATGATTATCTATTTAGAGTTTTGATCGCTCGTCTCTGCAACTGTGTAAGGCAAACGCTTAAGAGCATTTCTATTTGTCTATATCACCACAGAAGAGTATTCATTAGGTTCAAATTATTAAGCCTACATTCCAGGACTCAATTGGTTTTATAGATCATTATTATACCATGCTTCATATTTTCAGGTTCAATATGTGAAAAGTGAAGACCATGTATTGATAACACATGGTCTTTACGCGTGGTGCAGACATCCCAGTTATGTTGGATGGTTTTACTGGTCTATTGGAACTCAGGTAAATGACTTTGCATTAAATCTAATAACATATTTTTATCATTATTTAAATCTACGAAGCTAAACATCATAAGTAAAGCATCTTTCATTGCAAAATAAGATTGGTGAGATTGATTAAATTCAAAAGATTAATTTAATTTAAAAGATTGATTTTGAAAGATTTTTTTCACTGCCTGTTACTTTTTTATATTACATAAAATTTGACTAGCAATGCGAGTTATGTATATTTCATACATTTTTATTGAAATTGCTTAAAATATGTCTTGGCTTGACATATTGTTAAACATGGTTCTATGTGCTATTTTTTCACAAAATCATTATTTAATACAGTTTTATTCATATTTTAAATCGGGTTACATCTGCTATTAAAAAATCTTAAAAAGATTAGTGAATCCGGAAATATTCAATTTAAAAAAAAATATATATTTGAAAACACAATCAACAACTTTCCATGCAAGAAATCTTCATCCCCAAAGCGACCGACTCTTTTATTGACACATGTAAATGCATCACTGTATCTCATACAGTTTTCCTTCGTGAATGAAACAGATGTTGCACTATATACGTGAGAGTGAGAGATATAGTATGCTGGGGTGTCACATTCCTGCAATTGTCAAACATATTTATAAGATTGTAGTAACGATGAAGTTTGAAAGAATTAATTTAGTTGTAGCAAATTAATTTTTGTATTTTTAACAAAATATAGTTCACATTATTGCATACTAATGCTTTCTAAATATCTTTCTTTTATTTGTATTAAAATATCTTATTACGGTTATTGCAACACCATTCTATATGGTAAGAATTCCATTGCTTTCGGGAATATTTGATAGCATCAAAGTTCTATATGCAAGTTTGCCTTTCATAAATATGCTCAATATAATGATAATCAAAAAATTTTTCAAAATGACCATCTATGATATCCATATCATTTTGATAATGATAACACTTCAAAATAGTTTCCTTTTAACTTGCAATTATCTTTCTACAAAAAGTTATACATAATAGTCTTAGATTGGTTTTCCTGAACGGTTTTAATTTTTTCAGATAAAACCTTGTTACCCAATGCGTTGATATGTAATGTTTTCTAGGCTACAACTATTGAGATTCAGATTCATAAAAATATTTCGAATTATTCTCAGGCTGTTCATTTAAGCTTACAAATTGATCAGATAAGCTTAGCAATAATCAGTTTATTCAAGTTTGTTTCCATAAATTTTTGATAGAAAGATACATATTTTTTTACTATGGAGTATGGACCTGGACTATCATTTTCTTGGATAAATAATTTCTTATTCAGGGACTGTCAAGGTTACGATATCACTTTCCCGCATATATTCTAACCAATTGCCATTTTAGTTTTACTTTAATTTAAATTCTGCCAACTTTAAATCTGGATACCAAAAACAATTAAGAGTAGTTCTTTACAAATGCTATTGTGAATTTTTATTAGAAAAAAGTCACTTGATTAAGAATTATTTTTAATGTACTCTTTTGTTTTTTAGATTATACTTCTAAATCCGTTGTGCGTTATAATTTATACAATGGCTTCGTGGATTTTCTTCAGGGACCGAGTATTCTATGAAGAAATAGCTCTAATAAGCTTCTTCGGTGAAAAATATCAGAGGTACCAGAAAGCAGTCTCAACAGGACTCCCTTTCATACGTGGATATGTTCTGTGATCTAATGCGGTTGTTAAATTATAAACAATAATCACATTAACCTATTAATGTTTGAAAACATTTCTTTAAGATTAAGTATTGTTTTTTTATTGCCATTTTATAATTTTGTTTAAAAGCTCAAAAGCTCTAAGTGCAAGCTGCATATCTGTATTATGGAAACATTATCTAGAATGCCATCTAAAATTCTTTAATAGTGTTCACAATAGTCAAATATCATTACTAGAATCATAATTTAGATTTGATGGTTAGTAAATATTTTTAGTTTTGGTATCTACAATATAAGAGCTATTTTTGATAATATTGTATTTCATTTTTTACATTTTTGTTTAATCAGATTCAACGATATGTCTGTTGTCAAGCTATTCAAAGTATTTAATCTATGTCTGTTATCATCTTTCTTTTTTTGTGTCATATCGTCGTCAATTTTTTTCCCGAATACAGTTAATCAATTTCACAACCAAATCTGTATTCATTTCAACACCTGAATGCATTAGATTATTTTACTAGTCATTACATTGTCTATAGATAGCAATTTAATTATAATAAAAATTCTACAGGTATTGCCAATTCAATCCATGCATGTCTTGCAAATTGGTGAAAGTGCAGTCATTAAAATGAAAAATTGTTGAAATAATACCAATAAAAATGTGTTTCATTTAAATATAATATAGGGATATTAAAAGAGCAGGGAGGGTGAAGATGCGATAGAAGAAAAAAAGTATTTGACAAAAAAATAAATATTTTCTATCAAAAGAAAATAAATGTAAATTCAGGGATGTCATTCTAGAGTGCATTGCTCCCTTCCTTACCCCCTTGAATTTTCAGAAACGTTAACCCTTTTAGTCCCACAGATCCGATGATTGGCCCCAACTGGTATGTGCGAAGAATCCCACGGGGCCAATCGTCGGCCTCAAAATTTTAAATGAAGTTTTTAGACAAAATATTTTTTTAAACAAATTTATGATTCGTCATATTGAAAAAGAATGTATTTACTGCACATTGAACGTCTGGGGTAATTGGTTTACAAGTGGTCCTTAGTGCTTCCCAAAAAGACCTGTAAAAGCTCTATGAGACAGATTAAAGTCGATGGGCGAAACATTTAAATATAAAAGCAGGTTGGATGTCTCTTTTGGATCAATTTGTCAACATTTGCCGCATGTTTTCAAATATCTTGTCTTAATTTTATAAAATATATTCAGCGTCAACCAGAAAAGCGTATATCAAGATTTGTTTAAAATATTGAAAATTGAGATTTATATAAGATAAATACAATATCTTATCTCAACCATTGAATTATTTTATATAAAAGGATGCAAAACCCACGTCTGAAAATAGTGATCTGGTTACCCATAAGATAATGAATAATGATAAAAATCTTAATATCTTAATATCATATATCTATTATTATAATAGATTTTTAATAAATTCACAAAAAACTACAAAACTTCACAAAAACAATGATTTTTAGAGATTTTTTCGTTACACATACAAAACATACCTGTCTTTCACACCGTGCTAGTTTTTTTTCAATTATTTTTGTTAAATAAGATGAAAAATAAATTAAAAGAATTGTCATTTTGGCAAACCATTGTTAATGTGTTAGAAGCCATTTCTTTACAGAAAATTAGTCAAAGCAGAAGCTCGAGGGCTGCTAAAACAAATTTATTCAACATCATTTCTTAGTTGTCAATTAAAAAAACAAGAACAACAAAGTCCAATTAATCGATTATCTATCAGCTTAAAATCAATAGTTCAGAGTTAAAAAAATCTGAGTTTTTCAAAACAATGACACTTGATATGGTATTGTGATGAAAGTATAGAATATAGATATTTAATAGAGCTCAAACAATATCAGAACTTTTCATTCAGTCAGGAACCAGCAATTCATTCAAATATACGACTGAAACAAGTGTAGAATTAACGCTTACTGGAATCTTTTATATATGTGTAGATAAATTTATTTTACAACTTGATGTATGATTTACAGTTGAGTGTGATGTTTCAAAGTGTGTGGCAACATGAAGCTCAAATTCATGAAAAAATTACGTCCACGTACAGTTTATCAACTTATGAAATTATAACCCACAAGCAGTAAACAAATAATTCACACACAACTGTGTTTGGCATAGGCATTTCACCATTCAGTAAGAAAAAATTCAAACATTTCTTCAGACATTCAAGATGCTAGGGTCATCTTCCACAAGATTTTAGTGAACTCCCATTAATGATTGATCCTGTACTGACAGTATAGGTGACATCAATTGAAAATGAATGTTTTTTCAGTTGTATGAAGAGTGTGAAAGCATATCTCAGAAACAGATGCGGAAATAAAAGACTTGGTGATCTGCTGGTACTCGTGTGTCAAAAATAAGATATAGAAAACATAATCATTGAAACAGTTACTATGGATATTTGTCACCTGAAACAACGGCGAAATCATTTATTTTGAAAAATACAATCCATAACAATATAAATTTACTGACTCAAAAAGAAAAGATTGTTTCCATACATAAAAATACTCATAACCAAAATACCAAATCAGTCTCACAATATTTTTATTTATATTTCACGGGGACAACATATTATAACACGGTGAAAAAATAGCAAAGTGAATGCCAATTCAATCAACAACATATTATGTTTAATTTAAATATTAGGTTTAGTAAAAAGTCCTGACGTTTTTTTCAAACGCGTGTCTTAAAATTGGTCGGTTTCAGGCCTTTGGTTAAATAACATGTCATAATATTTTTTTTCGTATTATGTGACATCTCAAGTTACGTTTTGTATAGAAAAAAAAAGGTTCATTCGCCCCAAACAAAATGACCGACCTTTGCCCTTCATAAGAATATCTGCGCAGTTGCATGCTTTTTCAATATTACGCCCAGAACAGTGCAGTCGTCGCCACTAAAGACATTTGCGACGTTTATAGAGACGTGTTAAAGGTTCGAAAATGTCAGAGATGGTTTACAAAATTTAAATTTGGCAATTTAAGCATTGAAAATTACCCTCGAAGTGGACGAACTCATACAGTGGATGAAGTCGCCCTGAAAGCTGAAATCGAAAAAAATCCTATGCTAACAAAAAAGGAATTGTCCAATATAGTCGGTACTAAATGGTCCATAACACAAAAGTACCTGAAAAGGCTGGGAAAAATTCGAAAAGTAGGAATTTGGGCGCCACACGCGTTGAGCAATCGGAACAAGGCGCAGCGACTAAGAGCGTGCCAATTGCTGCAAAAAAAACACACTTTACAACCATTTTTTCTTAGCCTGATTATCGGAAATTAAAAGTGGGTGTTATATACGAATATATCGAAGAAAAAACAATATCTAAATCGTCGACAACAACCAATTCCGACCCCTCGAACTGGTTTACACCCAAAAAAACTCTTACATTCATTCATTATGAAGTGTTAAAATATGGTGAAACTATGACAGCACAAGTATACTGTGACCAATTAATCAAATTAAGTGTATCTTTGACAAGAAAGAGGCCGGGCAGGATGAATGGACGCAACGATAAACTGCAAAACGAAAACGCGCGACCGCATGTGGCGAATATGACCTGGGAAAAAATCCAGGAGTTGGGTTGGAAAACTTTATTGTATCCACCTTATTTACCAGATCTAGCACAATCGGATTACCATTTATTCCGTTTAATATAAAAAACTTTTAGGGATAAAAAATTTCAAACAAAAAATTACATGAAAAATGCTATTTCTGACTATTTTAATTCCAAATCAGCAGAGTTTTTTACTAAATGGATTTTAGACTTGTCTAATAGGTAGCAGAAGGTTATAGATAGACAGGGAGATTACTTTTTATAAATAAAAATTTAAAAAATCACTTTGAGTTTCATTTAAAAAAAATGTCAGGACTTTTTACTACACCTAATATAATAAAATATTCTTTTCAATTGTTTGTTAAGGATTCTATCAAAAAATATGTTATTTGTCGACAGTTTCTGGGGTGATGATAGAAGTGGAAGGTTTATAAAAAGTTACTGATGATGATGATATATTGTGTTGCATTTTTGTTATTGAATGTTTATTCAATTTCATTTATTTATAAGTTTATTAAATATTGCATTTTTTTATTACTGAAATAAAAACCATTTGTATTATTTTTGTAAATTTTTATCTCAATAAAAATCTTCAAAATATAGTATTTCATTTATATATACATTTTTCATACAAACAGAAAGTAGAAATAATTACCCTTATTCAAAATTATAAAGTAGAAACTAATATAAAACATGTTCAGCAATTTAAACAATTATTTCAGGATTCATAGCAAAGTAATAAAAAAAAAATGTAGATTCTGTTCATGCTTAACCCATTGAATGGTTTTTGAAACTACACACAAAATATTCATTCTGGGAAGAGTATTAATTATTATCTCAAGTGAATACTTTTTAGAATTTTTGAAATTCATGTTTAAAAATATGAATTAAAAAAATTCTAAATAATTATCTCTCTAAGCGTTAATTTACGTTTCATCCATACATTTTGAAACAAGAAATAAACATAGATGACAGAATAAAATATGAGAATGGCAATTGATAACGGATGAGACAATATGGCTATACTCAAAGGGTTAAGGCAATATAAACAAAATCAATCAATTGTACATTTGCTTGGTTTCTGCCGTTACTTATTTTAAGGTAATACTGGAATTTGGAAAAAATACTTTAGTTAACTGTTAATTCGTTTGTTATATATTATTCTGAATTTAATACATATTTGGTAGAAATGAAGGCTCGTAGCTGAGATGTCAGAGGCTTTGGCTGCGGTATATAAATTGATATAAAAAATAATTTATGTTAGATGGCATGAATATTTATTATGCCTGAAATTTCTCCCCATTCATCTGATCTTAAAAAAACATATGTATAGTCTTAATCCTATCTTTACTCTTGTAAAGAGGTTGAATGAATGGTCATATTAGAACAATTAAGAAACCACTTGCTCCACATTGTGAAGCAACATGGTAAGAAAAAACTATACAGGAATCCAGATGGCCGAAAGATAGGGCAATAAATGATACTTTATTTGTCAAAAGTAGTTGAGTAATTCATGCTTCTTTTTAGATTGGGTGATTTTACACGTAAGCAAAGTGTATATATGGTTTAAAATCGTATGGGCTATACAACAAAAGCAGAAATAAGAGAGATTTTCCAGTTTTCATATAAATATTCATCAATACCACTGATTAGAAGTATACGTCTCCAAAGCTTCACTCAGTGTAAAAATAAATCATCTATCACAGATGGGTTTTAAAATATTCATTAATGAATTGCCGTTTCAATTATATTAAAACTTTCATTTTGCAGTTCACCCATATACGGCATCCCATATATAAACATGAAAGCTGGGTTAAAACTAGTAGTTTATTCAGTCATTTGAATGTCAAATATCAGACAATTTATTTACATAAATAAGAAATACTACGAATTTGAACACATATAATTATAGTTTGTTATCCATTCACGGTAACAGTTGTCATTAATACCAAGAGTAAATTGTTCCTAGTTAAGTATTAATAATTTAATATAAGAATAGGATAAATAGTTGATATTTTAAATCACAGTCACGCATGGCACGGTCAGGCTTTATAAAAACATTGGAGGCATTTTCTGGCATCCGTTTCATGATTTTTCAGACTGACCGCCGGCCTGAGATTACATATTTGACATAGGGCAGAAGAAAAGCCAGCCGTCAAGCTAATGGATTGTGTCGAAGACGATTGGATGTTCATAACAGTATCGTTCGAATCGGGAAATAGTTTTGGAGATTCCTCTTCACTGTAGTCGTCATCATCATTGCTTAAATCTGCATATACTGTACTGCACTCGTCTAAGTAAACACAAAATTGTTTTAATTATATTAACTGTACTTCAAAAATTGCTCTAAATAAAAAATTTAACAAGGAAACTATTTAATTGAAACTTAATCTAGAGTGAAATCATTGTAAAGGGTTCGGTGGCACATGAATAAAGTCAGGGTACAATTTCAATAAACATTACATTATGTATATTAAAATGTTTTAATTAAATATAATTTTTAAGTCTCCAGGCACCACATTTTTTGATTGTTTGTAAGTTATATTAAATGAACACACACAAAATACCTTCTAATCTTCTTACTGCGGACGTTCTCAAATTACTGTCAGAAAATTCCCCCCAACGTACTTCTTGACGATCAGTAGTATTCACTGGATTTTCGGATTGAAAGTGAGCCAATGCGGTTGCTTTTAATTTTTCATCGGTTCCACCGTCATAAACACTTAACATAGAATTCCTATTTAGCTGCAAACAACAAATATCAACATCTGTCACAGTCCGTGGTGAATACTCAATAATCAGGATTTTATTGATTAAAAAGAAATCATACCTGCAGACCTCATGTGATACATATCATTAGAATTATTCAATGATTGGTAGCTGTAAGCGTTCGTATCATATGTTGAATTAGGAGTATTAACATAAGTAAAACGTCATATAATTTTAAGTTGTTACATGTTTACAGATATGAATTTGCTTTTCGTCAGAAAGCGATTTAAATAATTACCTTGGAAGCAGCTGAGCGCACTCCAAAATTTGACGAAGACTTGAACATTTTTGCTGAACACGCTGTATTCTCATCATCATCTTTAGAAGAAATTGAAATACCTGCAAGAACCACAATATGGGGCAATATTTGAATTTTGAAACAATAAGCTGGTACACAAAGTAAAAAGTACACCAGCAAATTCATTCGAAAAAATCCCAAATTTGTATTAAATCCTTTTTTGCATCAAATACAGAGGTTTGAATTGTTAAAAAAAAAAATGGTGAAAAAATAGCAATGTATTTTAGTTCTACAAAATTATTTTTAACAAATATAGTTGATGGCTATTTCGGCTCACGCCATCGTCAGAACTATGCTTAAACTAACATTTGCTTATCTATATATAGCTGTGCAGAAAAGGCACACAACACATCCTCTCTCCTTTTCCAACGGCCTAGCTTGTTACTTTAACACAATGACACTAAATTTTCAAAATTCTAAATGAAACAATAGGTGTCTATGACAATAAGATTACATGTGGGACGGAAGTGATCCTTCTGGAAGTAAATCAGACCACCCCTTTGTGCAACGGCTGGACAAGTGGGGATACTATTATGTTAGTTTGGTCGTTAAGAATCCTTTGTGATAATTGGTGTCTATTGATTTCTAGCTGTTCTAAAGCCGTCATTCTCCTTCATCATTATGTTAGTTTGGTCGTTAAGAATCCTTTGTGATAATTGGTGTCTATTGATTTCTAGCTGTTCTAAAGCCGTCATTCTACAACCCTTACTACAAAGATGCAAACATTTAGGGGCTGAGTTTGAATTTATATTATGTGATTCATTAATAACGTGATTAGCGAATTGTGAATCTGTTTTTTTTATTGTTGAATGATCTTACATGTTCCTTAGCTCGAGTAGATATACTTCTTATTGATTGAATTGGCATTCACTTGGTAGAACTTGTAGTAAGAGTCGGAGAATGACGGCTTTAGAACAGCTAGAAATCAATAGACACCAATTATCACAAAGGATTCTTAACGACCAAACTAACATAATAGTATCCCCACTTGTCCAGCCGTTGCACAAAGGGGTGGTCTGATTTACTTCCAGAAGGATCACTTCCGTCCCACATGTAATCTTATTGTCATAGACACCTATTGTTTCATTTAGAATTTTGAAAATTTAGTGTCATTGTGTTAAAGTAACAAGCTAGGCCGTTGGAACAGGAGAGAGGATGTGTTGTGTGCCTTTTCTGCACAGCTATATATAGATAAGCGAATGTTAGTTTAAGCATAGTTCTGACGATGGCGTGAGCCGAAATAGCCATCAACTATATTTGTTAAAAATAATTTTGTAGAACTAAAATACATTGCTATTTTTTCACCGTGTTAAACTTTCTACGATTCCACATGAACTTAAATCTAGAAGAAGAGGATTTTGTCAATTATTCCATGGAATTTTTCCACTTTATTTTTAGGTATCCTTTGAAACTAACACATATTACATTAAAATGTCTACAATTTAAGGTTTGTTTGAATTACACAATTTTTCGACAGTCTAGGACTTACTGTATAATATTTAATGCAAAATGCTCAAGATTTCAATATACATGATTATTAATACTGGATGACTTGTGTCTGACAAGAAGAGAATTGACTTATTCAAAATAAAAGAAAGCGTGAAAGGAATTGGAGTAAAATTTAATGAAAATCATTTTAAATTCCACTAAAGACTTTTACTAACTTAACGATGGCAGCAATAGCCAGAAGTGTTCTTTAAACTTGTTCCTTAGTCCGGGTATGCTGCGCATCATATCTAGGGTGGCCGGCTGATGGGAAAGAAATCTGACACAATGCAGCATCAGTGATGCTGGCTCGCAAACTGCGTATACCAATTTCATTTTGGATAGGGCAGCCGTAGAGCACACCATTGGATAGAGGATTTTGTGACGCTTAAGTCCAGTGAACGCAACTCCTAAAAAAAATAATTTCCAGCGTTAATGAAAAAAAAAGTCGATCGAGCCACCTCTGTAATGAAGAATAGCACCAAAATAATAAAATTTGCTAAGCCAACCATAAAGCGGTGATTTATTTTGTATTCATGCAAAATAAACTGTGAGGTGAAATATCCGAAATCAATTGCGCATTCCAAATCATGGGAAATATGTATGATTTATTCCCTGTCATCATATACATAGATTTTTGTGAACTATGTAAAAAATATATAAATCACGTAATGAATATCTTATCCTTATTTTACTGTTCATGTCTCATAAAACATTTTTTTTCTGAATAGAACAAAATTACAATTAGACAAATGAATGTTTCACTAATTATCAGACGACAATATAATAATGGCAATTCCATCATTAAAAGTATGGTAGCTTCAAACATAAATACAATACATTGATAAAACAATATAAGATATGAATGAAGTCATTTATGTATGCATTTAATAACAAAAAAATAGTTGCTTATCATAAGCACTCATTATTATCAATAATATTGCCTGTGTATGATGTGAAATGTTTATTATGGTTTACAACTATAATAAATAAACTGTTCAATCATGAATTATTTGCCTCTGAAATATTTGAATAGTCTAATGGCCGACTAATGCATCAAACTATTTATAGAGATGTAAACACTTTGATTGGATCTTCAAATAATTTTAATAACATGTACCACTTTCATTTTCTTCTAATACTGAAATGTAAAACATAATTGTTAATTATAGAAATTCAAAAGTTTTAACAAATAATTAATTGTAGATTACCTAGAGGCTTTCGGTTCAAGTAAAATTCAATTGTTCCATGCCACATGTCCACATGAACACCTACTGTATCTCCAATACTGTACGGCGGTCCATAGCCGTATGTCTTCCCCGCATGCTGTATTGTGCCTTTGTATGAAAAGCCCCATGAGTCCGCATCGCGTCCGAGCAAAGAATAGAATTTGTATCTAGATCCCTCTATTTCCATGTCTGGAGTGCCTACTCCCACCATCTGTTGGATTGTGAATAGAATTCTCTTCACGTTAGTAACTATTGTTTCTCACAGCATGTTCTTTCAACCGCATTATCCCAATTTCAATCGGTAAAACCATTTGATTAAGTCACAATCGACATCATATTTTTTAAGGAAATGAATATTTTTCCTTATAGAATTAAACTATTACATAATGTTCAATATCGCTGATGACTGTAGGAATACAGACTTTTGACTTATTTTTTTAAATTGTTCAGAATTTTCATGATTTAGTAATGATAATAAATGATAAAGATCAGAAGCAGGTCAGTCAGGATAATAAGATGGAAGCTTTATAATATCCCAGTTGAGTCAGTTTATTTGTATTGTCATTATTGTAGAAATAGACTACGCATTATCGTCATGAAAAAAATCAACATTCGGTTCAACTAGTTTCCATTTGTTTATTGAGATTTATTAATAGCTGTTCACAATATTTCTCAGTATGAATTAATTTTAAAAATGGCATTCAGCTCTTTATCATCAGTAGTCAAAGGATGACTGGCCCTCCAACCACCTGGAAAATTCCCAGATGAAAAAATGACATTACTCATGTATCAACCTAATGGTTGATGATTAACTTTTTGGCTTGAAAAAGTTACTTTGAGATAGTGAGTTGGTTCATATTGAATGAAAGTAAAATTAATGCATAATATTATATACAAGTAATGGTGAAATGACTAATTTTAAATAAGGTTTTTTTAGCCATTATAAATGTACCTTTCCGTGGATGGACTCATTTTCATTCTAGCAAATGTTGTACTTGTTTCAGCAGCATTTAATAAAAATGGATGCGCTAAAGCAGACGCTAAAAATAATAATAGATTCATGAATTGAAAAATTCAATGAAATTGCCCAAAGCATAATATAATATGAGTATAGCTATCTAGATAAGGATTTAACAATTATTGAGCTATTGCCACCACAGTCATTTTGTAGAATTGAAAAATACAGATACAACAAAATAAAGTCCTTTGTATTCTATCATGATAATAAAAATGAAATGTCAGAAATAGGCCTTGTGGTATGGTATCATAGTTGTGTATTTCTGCATTTAGTAATGTTGTTAAATCTTGGGCCATAGAATATTATCAATAAAATATTGGACAGAAAAGATTCCACACTGATAAAAATTCAAATAACAAATCAAATGGCATGCATATCGATAAAAAAAATTAAAGAGAACAAAAAAACAAATTTAAAATACTGAAAATAAAACTAACAATATTAATTGTTTAGGCTATTTTCAATAATTCTTTAAGCACCATGGCCCTAACTTATATATCATTGGTGGTAATCATTGGCCTGAAAGTTTTAAATTAATTTTTTTTGTCAAATGTCATTAACTTGCAATTGGGTAATTTTAAACATAGATACATCTACTTATTTCAAATTGGAGGGTAACGATGGGATTAAACATCGGGTGACTGAATAAGCTGAAGTGTATTCGTATTGATTATTTTACTTTGATATTTAAACACAATAAATCCTTATTTTTACTTACAAAGTAAGAACATACAATAATAAACAATACAAGATGTAAATGAGTTAATAATCTATTGAAATATAAGTGACAAACAATAAAAAGGACCGGGTGTTTTGATTTTAAAATGTGGAATCCGGTATAGAATAAATCATATTCAATCTTGCAAATAAATGTGTAATCAACTCCCATGCATGCATTTAACAATACAAGCAACAAGACATACAATCTCAAATAGATGAGGATTACGTCACTCATAATATATAGATCTATTATATGGTTGCAACATATACTCTTGTATATCATTATTATAATTTATGGCATAGGTTTGACATACTTATTCAAAAGTGAACTTGTGCATGAATTAAATTAATATTCAATTGCCATTCATATTGCCTTGCATAATATAGCACGATATATTTCATAACAGTTCAAATACTTACAACATCGGTTCCATATAGTCGTGATAAAATTTTCACCTCCCAGTAGTAATGATTATTAGATTCGAAAGGTGTATCTCCTCGTACGGTCGCAGTTCCTGAACTGTACCTCAGGTGGAATAGGATCTCTTGTGCATTTTTACTTAAAAGAACCGATTGAACTGTATCTTTTGTACACCATCGCCAGCTCAGAGCTATAAAAACGTGAAATACATTCATGCATACGGATAGTCAATTAAAAAACCTGAACATTAGTAAAATCGTAAGGCCCAGATGATTTGCATGGCATGCGGATCAGTTATTGTGGAAAGATAATCAAAAAAAAATTCTGAATGTCCAAAAATACATAATACATAAGTAAGTACATGAGTATGCATTTATAAAAAAATATGCATAAATATAATATTTTATAAGAAGAAAACAATGGAAGATGCATGTTTTGAATTAATGCAAGGATCCATGGGTTTACAAAGCATACACCAAGGCTAGTGAGTGTGTCAGCAGTGGAATGATCGAATTTACCTAGAATGTAGTCAATTGACACATTTTTTTAAAGGTATGGTTTAAAAACACCAATTTGCTTCTGAAAAAGATGTAACGCAGGAGTCATTGACTTCTAATTATATGCCCAACCACATATACTTGGTGATAAAAATAATTATAATGCTCTATATTTTGCACATTTCCGTATTATCATACAAAAATTGTGATTAAATAAAAATCAGAAGTTCTTTGCTGCTTGCCAAGATTATAGTGTTGAATGTGTATTATAATTAAAAATAGGTGTAATCGAGATATTTTTAAAACAACAAAAAACATAATATCGATCATCTCAAACAAGTATTATAGGAGTTGCCCTCGATTTTGAAAGTATATACAATCATGACAAATTTTTTTAAGTCAGCTGTAAACTAATAAGATTTCAACACAGCATACTTTTAATAATGTATCAATGGTCTTGTGAATATTGATAAGGATTAGGTTTATCACATATTTCTTTAAGTTGACCATAAATTTCTCAAACTATATGAATACATTTTGTGAATTCTGTGTTGAGACAACACTGGAGTAAATTCCGGGGAAATCTATGATTTTTGTTGGTCTCAATTTTTAAGACATACAATTAAAAAAATGAGACTTTAGACATTCCTATGTGAATCAATATTTTCATAAAATTAAAGTTCATTCAATCAAAACAAACAATGATTTAGAGTCATAATACACTTCCAAAGCTGTACGTAAGTGGAAAGACATAAAAAAGGTAGAAAGAGAAACCTATTTAAAAAAATCTTTAATTACTAACCGATATTTGCACTTGAAATACTGTGAAAGATGATAGTTTGCCATGACCATAATATCGATGATCGAAGTTTTATTTTTGAACAAAATATTCTAAAACAATGAAAAATTATTATTTTTCATACTTCCTTTATTTATTTCTTAAAGCAGAATAATTTTTCGTGAAATGATTTTGTTTTGTTACCCAAAACATTAATGATGAGAAGATAACAAGAGCCATTTCTAGGAAAAATATAAACAACATATTAAGAATTTATTTGAATGGTTGCACCAGTTACATTGAATAATAGCTCATTTAATTTACAATATCAACCAAGGATGCCTCATCAATTATGAATTATTGAAACTTTGTACAATTCCATGTTTTTTCATTCAAAACTTGAGTTTCGCCTTTCAGCATCCCCAGGCATTCTATCACACAGATGCAAAAGTACTGATGAACAATAAATAGTATGCATTGGTTATACATAAGAGGAATAACACAGACTCTGAGACTCGGGCCCAAATATATACGGAAATAATTTTAATAACATTGATATGATTACAATGATATTCAAATTATATATATGAAAATTTTACTGAGCAATTGAATAGTAAGCAGTTCTCATGTAATAAAATCCACCAGGACATTCTCCATTGCTAGTCCATATGACAGTTAGGAGAAGTCAGGGTATAAAAAAATTAAATATATATTGGAAACTGAATATATTTACATTTTGTGCTTGCACAGAGTATGTTTTATATAGCTGAGATATTCAATATTGAGAGTAAAAAATAAGATTAAAACCCAAATCCACCAATAAATATTAATGCACCATCTTTAATCCATGCTATAAAAAGCTCAATGTCATTATAACGAGTAATGAAATAACAGAATATTCGTCACCTTCATTTTCTTCATTACAATGGCACTCCACAGAATCTGTATTTTGTTTATTTTCCATACAACTGCACAATGACACAATGGACATCTTATCACTATTTATCTGCCTATTCGAATTTTAATGTAAAAATAATAGTCGATGATAACATGTATCATGGGTGTTCGCTAGGTCTCAATAAGTAACTCAAAGGTGAAAAGAAGATTCCAAAACGTTTGAAAGATATTATTATTGCATTTTTATGACAAAATATTTAGACCTGTCAACGTTGCTGGAAAATAAATTATACGGGTCACTCGTCACATTCTAATAAATAGCGAGAAAAACGATTGTTTGCCCAAACAACGTAAATTGAATTCACTAATGATCACAGTATGCAAACAGTTTACTAGTCTAAATAAAATCGTCAACTTATTTCATACATCATCGCGAATGTTCTTTTGAATATTTTTGACGTTTGCAATTTTTTTGATAATAATTTTTATGTTACCATGTTAACTCTCCTTACTTCATAAACCGTTTCATTTAAGTGACGTAAAGCACTCATTCAGACGGACGATTAAAACTGTGTGGTAATTACTTCATTCATATTTCTTTAATTGTTTATAGAGTGACGTAGTAATTATAATGTGATCATCGTCCGGCTTTTATTCGTGTTATCAAAAGTATATTTAAATTATTAGTTTATTGTCTATGTAACAACGTCACAATTGTGTGACCCAGTTTTTAATCAGTTCGTCTTAGACTACTAAAAGTCTTTAGTAAGTTATTAGTCTGTAATTTATAATTATTTGTTTAGACAAGTATTGTTTGAAAGCCTAAAATAGTGTCTACTATTAATAAAACCTCAATGCTACCACTATATTTGCACAGAAAAGTTTATTTCATTGTAAAATTGGACGCTTTATAAGCCAGTTTCAATTTGATTCAGCTGATATACGTTTATCATTGTTCATTTGTAACATATTTTTAATGGCTCAAGTAAAAACTGTTCAACTATACTTCATTAGTAACTTTATGGATAGTTGTCTATCAAGCAAACGGAAACAGCGACAGTACGTCACAATATTCGCCAATCGCACCAAAGACACTCGTTGTTGAAAACAGTCTGAGTAGCGCCATTATATCGCAGTAGTTTTTGGCTTGTTATTCAGTGGTTATCTAGAATTTTTGAACAATGGTGGATAAAATTGATATGAGTCTGGATGAAATCATCAAATCCTCCAGGAAACCGCGGATCGGTGGCGGCGGCGGCGGCGGTGCAGGCGGTGGCACTCGACGGGGGCAAGGAGGCCCATCTCGCCGCGGCGGTTTCCGAAATAGCCGTCCAAGCGCCGGTACCGGTGGAGGCGTACAAAGAGGTCGTAATCGTGGCGGAATTTCCAAATCTCAAAACTATACCAGGGTAACTACTTGATTACTGTTTTCTTTTCAATATGGGATTAAAAAATGGACGAAATGCGTTGCAGTGGCGCCATTTTGCAATGCCGATCCGCATATATGACACATACACGGCTCGCATCAAGATGTACTTTGGCTTTCATTGACGAACATTTGCAGAGGTGAATCCTCTGACGATCAGCATACCTCGGCGTGTGTACAGGGCTTCCTTAGCGAACGATCGAGCGATCCACGAGGAAATACCGGCGTCGCTTAAAGCTCAACACGTCGTCCTTTACGACGGTTGATTATTGCAGATGCGCGGACTCGTCGTTTGCCAGATTGTCTCGACGATTTTTTGCGTATCGTCCGCCTTTATCGGCTTTATTGAGTAGCTTACATTCTTGTCAAATCATGAGCAAATTACTTTGCTTATACTTCACTCTGATTGATCGTTTTCCATTGGTTTGACCACCTAAATACGATCAAATGGGTGCGCTTTGTATGGTTTAAATCGCGCCTCCACTCCTGAGTTTATGGAGCGAAATGACCCTCTCAGTTGACATCTCACCCATCGCCCTTGACTAAATTTGTCTGCTATCTCAGAAGTGACTTCAGCATACTGATGTTTTTGCTGTTTTACGACTGCAGATTTGACGACTCTCGGATTTAAGTATTTGAAGAAAATTAATGTATGATGGAGAAGATTGAGAATATACTACGCTTAGGATGCACAGTAGGAGTGAAATTGAAGACGAAGAGTCAAGAAAGAAAATTCGACACTCTGCATTATTATTATTTTACCTAAGAGTGATTGAAGTGAACAATTTTAAGTGCGAACTTTTGGACTTCCTTTTTTTTTTTATCGTGACATAGTTTTTTTGAACATTATTTTGAAGCTTGGAAAATGATACTTGTTAATATAACTATCCTCAGTGAATCTAATATTTTCCTTACTGATGTAATTTTCTTTACAATGTATTACTTAATGTTGTGAAACACTTGTTATATTTTAATATCCACTGTTGCAAAATATCATGTTTATTGATTTTATTTATAATGTATCTATTGTATTTAAACATTTCATACTGGATATGTGATGACACCTCAAAGCACATTGCCGACGATGTATAGAGTAGCACCGATTACTAATAGTTCCTTACAGAACTTGTTTCTAGTGGAACGGTCCGGGCTCTGTTTCCGGTGCTTCCTGTACATTGAGAGACCGCATTTCAGGGAGATGTTAACAGCGCTTGGAAGCACGACATGTTCTCCGACTTTGGAGTTAAAAAGCTGCAGATATCCGGACGTGGACCCTTGGGGGGAGGCGGAGGTTCTCCGGGCGTAGGCCTCACTAAGCTGCTGGTTTCTAATCTGGATTTTGGGGTCTCTGAATCTGATGTCCAGGAACTTTTTGCTGAATTTGGCGTACTTAAGAGTGCTTCTGTACATTATGATCGGTCTGGCAGATCACTAGGTAAATATTGCGCTCTTTTTAATTTTATTCTACTTGTTTTTAGCTGTTTAATTATTTTACTGATACATTTGAAATTGAATTATTAAAATTTTTCACGTATGGCCCAAAATATTTAACTCACAAACGCTTAATGAGAAATACCAATTAACGAAATAACACTGCAGTCTTGACTTCTATGTATTCTTTTAATCTGAATCAAAATATCGTTTGACATTGCAAGATTTTGCAATTTTGTTGTTTAAATTAGCAGCTTAGATCTGGCGTGATGTGTATGGCAATATGCTGATTATCATTATACTTAATAGCATTAAATATAACAGAAAACAGTGTTAATGGAATTTTAATCAAATGCGAAATTTGTTTAAACCGAAGAAAATGTTTCAGTCCCTTCAATTTTTGACTGTTTTCTGCTACCTGAATGTAAAAATTTATTGTGTTTATACCAATGTTTTCATTTTTTTTTTTTATGAAACATTAAATTTATCATCTATTATTTGTCTGTATTTTTTTTTCCAATGTAGTCTCCGATCATTAAATAGAAAACTAACTTAAATTATATCAGTTTATCTTGCATTTGTTTTTTAACCTTTATGTGAGTAGGTCAAACATTGTGTCCTTCAATGTGTAGACTCGCGTTTGATCGAATTCACACATGTGAATCAATATTTGTCCGAGTACCGCTCACTATGTATACAAAGTAAGCAATAATAATAAGTTTTCATCATTATGAATGTTGTAAATGATAAATTTCGACCTATTTAACTAAACCATTTTGAAATATACTTGAACAATTGAACTGTCAGCCATACTTTTGTAATTTCTTGAGAACTGTATTTATCATCTACCAATGTTTTTTATTATATAAAATTGTTTGTACATTGGGAGATGTCACTTTTATGTAAAAAAAAAAAAATGAATCCAGAAACTGACTTCCTGGAAGGAAGGAACCCACAAGCGATAACCCCTATCTTTCTAATGATCTGTGTGAATGAATATTAACATGCGTATTTTTGAAATAGTGTACAAATATAATTTTATGATTTTTAACTTCATAATTATAGTTTTTTTTGGGTGTGCTGTTTAATAATTAATTTTGAAATTATTTTATTTTTTCTCGCCCTCTTATAGAGAATTTACTTTAATATTTTTCTGTGTAATTCGAGTTTTGTGTCTCACATTTCACATGTCTTTCAACAGGAACTGCTGATGTGGTATTTGAGCGACGTGCTGATGCTGTCAAAGCGATGAAACAGTACAACGGGGTTCCTTTAGACGGCCGAGCTATGAATATTCAATTAGCCACATCTGACATTGGAGCGATCAGCGGTACTGGAAGAATCGGTGTAGCTAATCGGACTCCGGGGGGTGGTGGTGAAAGAAATGGACGCGTACCTCAAAGACAAAGACAACCACCAAGACGTGAGATATTTTTATATTCTTTATCAGATGTGTTTATTTGCTTCAAGTGCATTATCTGAATTTGCTTAGCGATTTACCCCTCCTATTGTAAATAAATGTTCTATATTTGACTATTTATATAAAATTTTATGATAAATAAAATAAACATGCTACTAGTGTCACTCATAATTTCAGTCTCAAAAATTGTATGCATATTAAGCCATTGTAGATTATAAATTCAATCATTGTTATGTAGTCAACTTTCTGTATTTAAAAGAATCTCTTAATATGATATACGGATTTTTAGAATGTAATTCTCATGCTTTACTGATTTTCTGAGATTGTAATCGACTTTTATAGTCTTGTGACCCCCTGTTCAATTGAACAACATCCACTAATTGTTGAACAATTTCCACTACTTCAAACTTTATATTTATAATTAAACCCTTTTAGTCCCACTGGGCTGATGATTGGCCTCTTTATTAAAAAGTAAGTTAGGCAAAATATTTTTTAAGACAAATTGTCTTTTTTAAAGATTTGTCACTTGAAAAACAGTGTATTTACTGCATAATTAATTAATAACAATTGGGGGTTATTCATATACAGTTTACAAGTGGTCCATTGTGCTTCCAAAAAGAACCAATAAAAGATAGATGTGGGAAATATCTTTAGGAAGTATTTTTCAACATTTGCCTACAAATATATACCTTGTCTAATAATATTGATCTGATTATTTATAATATAATGAATTATGATAAGAACGTTCATTTCATATTTTTTAGAATTTATTAAACCTTTTAAAATGCTTTTTCACATTTATTTTTTTATTCCTATGAAAACACATTCTACTTTATATTGGTTTTTTAAGTTACGATCATCATTAATAAGAATTAAAGTTCAAATTTAAAGTTTGTATAGTGCATATACTAAATAATTTTTTTTCTTTTTTTATTTATGTTTTAAGCAATGTATGAAGATAAATTATTTGCCACACTATTGAAAGATTCCTCAACAGTCAATATTAAATGAGATAAATAGATAGAGTAAAAGTATTGCTACTTTGGCAAAAAATACTTGGAATTTTTCATGCATACCAGGTGAAATAGGATGGAACTAAAAGGGTTAAGATATTGTATTAGGCTGAAACAACTAGAAAATTATGATGAATTGATCAAAACTGTATATTGACGTCATTCTTCTATATATATTTTTTTTTTTTGTGCAGCTGCAAGAGGAGGTGGGCGGCAGGATAGAGACAGACGAGGTGGACGCAAGGGAGGACGAAACACGTCAGCCCCTCCCACTGCTGAGCAACTGGATGCCGAGCTGGATGCATACGTTAAAGAAATAAAGTGATCATCCACACCCTCATAGAACGTACACTATTGATATTGTGACCGCGTCTTCACTTTTGCCGTGTACATTCATTTATGAGACGTTGTACCTGGTTACTTCGTGTGTTGCAGACAATTTTATTGACTCTTGGTTATAAGTTTGTAGATTTTTTTTAATGGAATTATTTTATTTAGATAAATTACCATTTCAATAATCTAATTCTGCGTCCCGTTTAAGGAAAACTGATAGTTAAGTTTTGGAGTGATGTGTTCGAGAAGAAGTAAAGATTTTTTTTGTAATGTCTTCGCACCCTTTGAATGCCCTGTAATCTCAAAGTAAACTATTCATTTTTGTAGGAAGTGATGTGTTGAATTTACTGTGATATTGACATCTATCAATGAGAAGGATAACTATATTAAATATACATCACTACTGGTGTTATTTAGTTCGTACTTCAATTCCTTGGATGTAGAGATGCTCCGGTCGATTTTGAATGGCTCTCCCATCCATTAAAGTGAAGTTACTTTAATAAACATTATACTCATCATTCCTGAGAGTATTGCTTATTAGATTATATCTTCCGCAAGATGGTTTTCAGTAAATTTCACATTACAGTATTGCATCAAAACCTGGATTTCTTCACTTATTTTATGAACATAATTCTACATGATTTACTATTTTTAATTGAAACATTTTCATTGAATTGGATTTCATTTTAGATTCTTTCAATATATTGATGTACTGTTTTTAGTTAAAAAATCAATAAGCACTTGTCGGTGCATTTTCATTTATTTTTACTAACCCGTTATCGTTCTTGAAATCCAATCAATGCCTTCACGATTATATCTACATGTCCTGTTGTCAGAGGATTTAAAAAAAAAATATTTCAATTTATAATTACACAGTTGAAAACTGTTTTGAAGAAAAAAATCAAAAATTCTAACTTAACACTTAAGGTGGGATATAATTAAAATTTTGGAAATGTTGGAATCAATAGTTGAAACACAATTGAAAGACAATATGTAATATAAGAATTTACCAACTGACATTTAATTATTATTATATAAATACTATGAATAAAGGTAACTTTCAAAAGAATTCTATTAAAGAAACCAAATTCTTATGTCATGCTTTTTGATATTGCAAAATTTTAATGGTTTTGGTAATACATAACATATTTTTTGCTCTAACGTAAAACTTTCCTGGTGACACACTGGTCAAAATTGAGTTTTTACAAAGCTAGAAAATATCACTTGGTCATATTCTGATCTTGCACTGTTTCATTTTATTCATCATATTTTAATCCCATTATTTAAATTCAGTGGGTTTTATTTCTACACATATTCTATTAGCTGACAATGATTGATGATTTATATTCTTTACTCTAATTGAATTGCCTAGAAATAAGCAATACCTATGTCCACGTTTGTTTTATGCATTTATTAAAATCTTTACATTTGCTCTATCAGGATTTTTATTAATTTAATAAAAATAATATTTAATATGAATCACATTAATTTCTCAATAAAGACTCCAATCGATAGATGACACATGCATCTCAAATTAATTATGTACACTGTAATGTATTATGGAATAAGATCTACATTGTCAGCAGAAGCATTTTAGTTATGAAAATATTTCATACTACAATTTATGTATAATTCTTATGTCAATGGATAGCATATTTCATAAATATGTAACATAAAGTGGCTGTCTAACAGTAATACAAATCTGCAATAAAAACATTAGATTTAGTGTGGACAATCATTATTTTTCTACATGCTGAGACACATTAGATTTGATTGTGGCCTTTTTATCTAAATATATCAAAAATCTTATTGTAAATGTTAGCCAAAAATTATTTTCAAGTCTATCCGAAAACAATTTTTGGTTTGAATTTTAATGTTTCATTGTCAATTAGTTATATTGTCTCAATTTTGACCCTAGATATCTTAATATTTTTTTTTTTTTTACATCCACTCACTTCAAGGTGGTGATAAGTATTTTTTTCGTGGCTTAGTTTTCACTAAGATGGAATGCCAGTTGTCATATACATATAAGTTAAGTGTGACTATTAAATAAAATGTGATGAATGAAATGTTGTTTTAACCCATTACTGCCTTCCACACACGCTTGTGTATACCTGTTTGGACGAAATTTGGTGTATTCTTTCATGATGACTGTAGAAATAATTACTTATTTTACAACTAAACAATTGTAATCATCTATGGAAATATAAAATCTAGCAATAACACTCGGATGAATGTTATTGGTTTATGATAGAAGTGCAGACTTGAAAAAAGATTAAGGAAATTTGTTTTAAGTAATATAATACTTACTTGTTTTTATTATAGACCCTGCTATATTGCAAGAAATTATTAGTAAGATATTTATCAATTATCGCCCTTTACAAGTGTACGATGAGCGTGTGTAATATTTATCAATTGCTCAATCTCCATCGAGTGTTCCACAAAGTATCAAATTTTGGTCACAATGGCTTGGAGTTGCTGATAACCATCAACATTCTCTCAATATCTTGAGAATGGAGTTAGGTTAGGTTAGCCGAAATAATAGAATTGATTGTGATCGGGTAAAACAATAATCTCGAATATTGGTTTCATCAGATCCATATACTCTAAATGATGAAGAAGTAAATGATGTTGACTGAATGTCATTTTTGATTCTTCCAAAAGTTGTACCAGGTGGCGTTGATGTAATTCCCTGTTCCATTCATGATGTTTAGGACTAGACCGAAAGTGATAATGAGTCTCTTTATAATTACATAAGTCTTTCATAACAATTGAGAAATTAAGACACCAGTGTGTATAAAAGCTTCCAATATTATAATACAACCTGTAAGGTAGCTGGTGCGATTCAGAGCAGACAAAAAAAGTGTTGTAGACATCAGGAAAGACCACAGCCCACAGCTCTGCAACGTTTGGTTTTTTTTTAATGAAGATTTTATGGACTATAATATAATAGAAAATAAGACCGGACAAAACTATAATGAAGTAAGTAAATGAAGCATTTTTTCACGGGAAGAAGTATACTCTTTCTTAGGGGCTCCCAAACTTCGAATTTCCGGCACCCATAAAATAACAATTGTTTTACGGCGCCCCAAATCATAACATTGGTTATTTCACCTAATATTACCTTGCATTATATAAATTAATATTCTGCGAAGGAAAATTTTCATGGAGCCTCAATATACGGCTGGGGTGCCGTGGCGCACAGTTTCGTCTAACTGTTTTATCTTATGAAACTGAATAAAAATCTTTTAAGATGAAATAACGAAGCATTAGACAGGCGGGCGACTAGGAATAGCTACATGGCCGACTGGTCGATCATGATCGACGCTTTGGCAACCCCTGCTGTAAATGAACAGCTATTTTTTAAAATATCTTGTATGCATAATTATAGCTTTTTGATCGCATATGGATAGTAAGATTTAGTCGATTCGCACTTTTGTCATATTTAATTTCAAATCGTGACTAATTACTAAAAATGACAGTCATAATAATTTTAATAAATTTTTCAATCAATCCGAATTGTCAGAATACTGAAGAGTTTTTTTCCTGCAATTATTCTATTTCATGTATTCATGCATGAAAAGCTCGGCTCCAGTGGTCATCCACTTTCTTTTTATTTATCTATAATATACATTGTTCAACAATAATTTATTTGAAACGATGCCGTTTCTTTTTAAATGAAGATCGATTCATAACTAATCACACGTTGTCAAACTTTTACGATTGTTGGATACGTTTTATGGGATAATTGATTCAAAATAATTTATTTTCAATTGAATATAGCCAAAAATATATTTATTACTGAATTGTTAAAATATTTTACACTTTAGTAAGTTTTACTACTAACAATCTTATGTCTGCATCTCCAGGATTTGAGGGGCACGGATGAACTAAAACTGATAATGTGTGTTTGTACATGATAAAATTGAGAAAAATCAATAACATTACTATTTATGTGACATCTAGGAAATATATTGTTTATTTATTTAAGTGGTGGCATGGTAGAACTTTGATATAATAAGGTAAATATATCAAAATATTAAGATCTTTAAAATTTTTGATGTTTATTGATAAATAGCCATTTGGGGCTTCGGGAAATATGATTGAACACAGTTTTTGCTTAATAGATATATATTGATTAAGAAGAGATTGATAATAAGCCGTCTCTTCTTTTATATCATCATTTTTTTATGTTAAGTTTAAATATTTTATTATGTCAAGAGTTTTTATAAGAACATAAGAACATCCAACTGATAATATTAATAAAATGTAAATTGAAATTTAATAATTAGGTTTTTTTATTTATGATATCAACTGAAGTTGCTTGATGGAATTTCAATATCAAATTTGAATTGTTGCAACTTTGTACGATTCCACATGTTTTGTCACTAACGACCCGGGTTTCGCCTTTCTGCATCTTCAGGCATTCATCAGTTCTGTTGCACCAGTGTGATAGAATGCCCGAAGATGCCGAAAGGCGAAACCCAGGTTGTTAGTTACAAAACATGTGGAATCGTACAAAGTTATAATAATTAGGGTTATTTACGTGGGTTCACTTTTATCTGAATTCATTTTCAACAACTTTGAGTGATTTCCAAAATTCTGGCTTTGGTGAAGTTAAACTACCGTAATATGAGGAATTCTAGGTTACACCGTTTTTAGTTTTTCAAATTGTCTAGAATTTACAAGTAAAAATTATTCAAAACTAGTGGAAGAGTTTTTTTGAAATTCGTACTCAATATGATATAGTAATGTTTTATTTTTTTAATATTATTATTTATTTACGCGTTCTGAGCACCCGGTGTCATATATATGAACATAAAAATGTAAAATTAAATTATGATCGTTGCAAATTACTATTCGCAGATGAAATGCGGCCCACATTTTTAGAGTGACGGTAAAATCAACAAGCATGTGTAAATAATTGAATGATTTACGTTACCTGGTACTCTCTTCGGGCGCTCTTTTAATTGATACTGTTTAGCAAATAATGCCATTAAGCGTGTTAGTTTTCACCGCGGGCCGGTCGCTGTAACATCTGCCCGAGTTCGTACCTGTGAATCGGTTTTCCTAAAACTTTTCGGCGGGAAGTATATGCTGTTTTTAAATAAGAATAAGTGACATCGTTTGAAAATAAGTGATGTGAATTGATTAGTAAATAGTTTTGTTATTTCACGGAATAAAAACAATCAAGTTTGATAATAAAGGTACGCAAAAAATTATGTATATTTTTTATAAATCGTGTAATTTTAAACTGAAGATTATGCGTCAGCCGTTACTTTTTTTAAAGTAAAAATTGGAATTCACTCAAGCACGACGGTGTTTTTTTAACTTGATGTATTTATCACGCAGTACAAAAACATACAGACTCTCTCTTTCTGCATACGCATACATAGAGAGGAGTGCGCGTGTGTGTGTGATCAGTGACTTTTTCATATGAATTATTTTTTACGCACAGCACACGCGCACTTGATATATTATATTTGTGCATCTTTTGTTTTGTGCATAGCCTTTTTAATAAGTGGCTTTGTCACTTAGTAAAAGTTTCTAATTAATTGATAATAGTATGCCAGATAAAAGTCTAATAAACATTAATTTTTGATAATGTTGATAAATTAAACCATTTTTTAACTATATCAGTCATATATGGTCCTGATAATTGAAATGTATCAATACACATCCAGGGAAAAAAGGCTTATTATATATTTAAGATAAGTAAATGCTATTCCAAGTATGCATTGAAATTATTTTACAGAACATTCGACCTAACCCTTCCTTATCAAGTATATTTTAATTCGCCATACTAAACATTTTTTTATTTGCACCACGCTCATTTGTTTCTTACGTTACGTGTATTACTACAATAAAGTAAACTATACCAAAATAAACAAAAATTAAAAACATAAATATGATAACACTTTATTCAAAAAATACGTGTGACTATTATAAACAAATCAAATATACAATTACTATATGCAGAAAAGCTTGGCGAGCCGCATGATGAGAATCAATTATTCATTCAACATATTCCAAAAGAAATAATTATATATTCCAGTTATAATCAAATTTATTGCTAAAACAAGAGCTTGTTGAGGTAAACTCATCAGGCTTACAATTTTTACATGCGTATGGGCTTTCTGGATCACATATTGCCCGTGGGCCGTAGGTTGAGTGCGACATCTTTGTACCGCATAAGCCGACCCTTGTAACGATAGATATGCTATTGAAAGTACTTACTACATATCGATGACAATATATACTTTGAGTTATCGACCAACCATCTGCGTATATCTGCTGTTGTGAAATATTATTCAGTATAAAGGCAATATGTATCCACAATATTATTGCCTAAGTACCGTCTACTCTATACTCGATGCATGATATGACATCGATGGATGTAAAATATTGGAAATACTTTACAATGGAACGTAAAACTACATCTACATGTATGTTGTTTTTATACTCAATATATTTTACAAACTACTTCCTGGTCACTTTCCTTGGCTTTGTATTTTCTCAGACTTTAACAGCGAAATCAAATTTATTGATTGTTAAAATTTAATATCGATATAAATTATTATCGTTAAGTATGTCATGAAAAACACCGACATATGATAGTTTCATAAACCTTATTAACAGACTGACTTTCAGTCCTACTTAATTTTTCGTGAATATCTATTTAAAATTCTTAATCATACTATAGATACATTCTTCCGACATTTATTTTGCATGATTTTGTCATTTGAGGGATAATAACTACTTGAATACCGCGCATATAAACAGCTAGTATTTTTGTGTATAACCTATTTCCAAAGCCATTAACAATTTTTGGAAGTATTTTTTACTTACATAATATATAATTACAGTTGAAACTTTGTACATTTCAACATGTTTTGTTATTCACGACCCGGGTTTCGGGCGTTATGCAATAGAATATACAGTTCCAGTAACATTAAATTGGTGAAAGGTTAATGATAATTGCAGAGTTCATATTTAAAGAGGACCAAACGGAAAAAATATCAAATGGTTTTTTTTCCAGTATAATTCGAGTAATTTTATGCCTGCTAGAGTTTTATATTCTATTTTATTGGGTGTCTTTTTCTAAGAGTGACGTGTTTAAAAAAATAATAAACCGGCATAATAAATATGTGAAAATATTTTTCTCAGATTAGTTGTCAGAAGATGACAGTCGCACACTCCCATAGCTATTAAAAAATAAATATAACGAATGTGTTAATCCAAATGTTTATCAAAGATTATATTATTCGAGAATAAAATGAAAATTCACACTTTTGAAACCACTCAACTTCGGTAGTCGCCATCTCGCTTTAGATATATATTGTATATCTGCTTTATTTCAACCAATAACGAGACGATATGAAAATTAACTCATTCAAGTATAATTTCAAAAGAATATTGTTTAATATCAAAGGTGTTCATGATTTAATGATATTAATGAAAACTCTCTCGGTCTTTTCTTGAAAGATGTTGTCTGACAGACTATCACGCACATGAAAGTTTTTTTTTATGAACAGAGAAGAGTTATCTATTTATCGGTGCATGCCATTAGAAATTTAATTTTTATGACGTCATCAAATCTAAAATTGCTTCCTATCCATATTGCTTAATATTTATTTTTATTCAAACAAAAGAATAATTACTCCAAAGGAAGGAAATTCGTGAAATAATTTGAGTAGAATTGTGAATAATAATACATAATGAATTACGTATGATAGTATTTTGTATGTATTCAAATGTATTTTGTTATAGGTGTCGTACTAGGTCCGTATTTAAGGGTTTTATTTTTTTGTGTGTAATATGTAAACCGTGGAACTCTGTTAAAACGATAATTATTTGAAAATTAAATGCCATTAAATTAGGTCAGTAACAGTCAAACACATTTTTGTCTTATGCTGAATTTCTTAATACATTTTTGCAAAAAAAAAATCAAAGAAAACTATTATTACCATTTACTTCATATTTTGTAAATAATAATTAAAAACACTTAATTTAATAATCTAAACATTTGATATTAGTTAGCGGATGCAATAAAACTGACACAATGTCTTATTATTAGATCAATATTGTTGAAATTTATTTTAGTTGTCATTTAGTTCTTGCCTCGGGGTTTGTGTTTTTCCTTTAATTAACTCATTTGGTATACAAACGATGCTAACTGTTTATGTGTGTGTCAGTTATGTTACATCCGCGTGAAGAATGCCCGAAGATGCCGAAATGTGAAACCTGTGTCGTTAGTGACAAAACATGTGGAATCGTACGATGTTTTAACAATTCAAATTAGTTTAGAAAATAGATTCAAAAGACAGAATTTACGCAGCAATGTTCCATACTTCTCACTTTTAATGTGTTAACTGTCACTTCTTGGTGCCGAGGCATGCTATTTTAAATAATAACAACACATTTTTTGTATTATTTCCACGAAATATTTTATGAAAAGGACCGGTTTTGCTCATCGCTAGAATCTTCAACTGATTTTATATTTCTTTTTATATCAATAATTCGATTTTATTCTAATTTTAAACTTCTCAAAGATTTTTTCTGGTATTGTTTTTTTATTGATATTTTGGTATGAACGTATCAAATTGTTATATTATTTTCGATCTGCTTGTGTGTTACACCTAAGAAATATCTCCTCAATGATACATTTATAGATTGCTAAATTTAATTGCTTATTGGGGCGTTAAATGAAATGGCTGTATATTTGATTCATTATTTATTGTTATGGTGTCGAGTATACTGTCTGTTAAAATCATATCATTGGAGCTAATTCTATAATATTTTATAGTTGAATTACGATTTTATGGCAAAGATCTCTAAGATCTAATTCTATCACTGGTTTATTACCTACTCTATTCCATTTTAGTTACACACTTATTCCATATAAGGATGCTGATTGGATCAGAGATTAATCAGTCTTCATGATTATATAAATGAATGATTAATCTAAATATTTAATGATTTGACACTTCTTACTATTTTATTATGTTAAAGAATTCAAATAGTTTTAAAGAAAAATGGATAGCTACAATACTTTGATTCACTAAGTTTATAGTGAAAGCTTTAAATTTATGGTGAATAGATACACCCAGTCCTTTTTTTACGCGATTTTTTTGTGACGGCACCGCTACATTTTTTACGCGCTTCACTCGTTTTTACGCAATTTTTTCCCCAAATTTGTTGCAAAGAAGACATTTATATACGATGCTAGGCATGTACGTTTCATTATTTTTTTAAATAAAAAAAATATGTGTATTTTTAAAACTTAAAGCATTCTATTTTTTTAAATACACATATAATTGCCAAATGCTAACAAGTGTATCAGATATTATGCGAATTTATGTTTTAGGGTGTGTAAAGAAATATAATGCAATTGCGTGAAATCATTTTTTTTACGCGCCTTTTTCTGGAACCAATGTATCGCGTAAAAAAAGGACTGGGTGTATTGTACATATTTATAATAATAAAAAATACATTCTATGAATATGAATGAAATTTAACATAAGCTTTGAATCTTCCATACTCAAACTTCAGTTCCAAATGTTTTGTCACGTTCAACCTGCCTCGCGTTTCGTCTCTCGACATCTTCAGGTACACGGATGCGCTATAACTGATTATCAATTTGACTTCAATATACGCATAATTCAATATAATATATATTTAAAATTCGTTATAAGTTCTAAATTTAGGGAAAACAAATCTCCGTTCTAATGTCGATGTAACTTTATTACAAACAATAAAAATAATGTAATATAATACATAGAAGGTGGATACCTTTAAAATGTTACTTTAAATATTTGCTATAAATAAATCAGAAAATAACATTACTAATAGAAAAAAACTTTCAGCCCGTTCGATTTATATATGAATATTCCAATGTCCTCGAGTAGCTTAATAATTGGATTCAATAGGGATTTAAGCGTGTAAAATGTTAACGGATACCACATCAAGGAAGTTCAATAACAGCCTGCAAGATCACAAAATTGTGTTTACCTGTAATTGCATTAAAACCTATTAAAATGACTGAATGTTAACTCGTTTATCGACAGGTAACAGTTGGGAATTACTATTGGCAGTAAAAACAGTCCGGGCACGATTTAAACCTAATACAGTACGATTGTTTTAATGCTTCTCTTTTATTTTAACTTGCTATAAATATTTTGGCACGAAACGTAATTGCTCGTAGTTTGTCACATTACAGTTACAGCAGCTTAGGCCGACAAAAGAACACTCATTATTGATATTAAATGTCACATTTTAAAAGCCGTTGAAGAGTTAATCGTTGATAGTTGGAGTGTTGAGTGTTGTTATTCTAAAATTTTTCATTTGCATTGAACCGATCCCTTAAAGAATAGTCGATTGGACGTGTATTGTTCATTTTGATTAAAAAAAAAATTGGGTACACCTATATACAGATCGATAACTCTTACATCGTTTTTTCAGACATGCTTTTGCACAGTGCGTTTCATACCTAACATGTTATAAATATACATAATTAAATCGACTTCATTATGTGTTTTTGTTCAAATTTGACCGTTTTCAATTAAGCTTTTGAATTGTCCTGTACATTACGAATACCACGTCATAGATCGCTTTGTCGAAAACAGTAAATCGCATTTATACAATAGCAATGTCTTTGTATCATCGACAATAGAATAATTGTTGTCTCTAGCGTTGGATTAAAACAATATTTATTTATTTATGTCAATATATATTTTTCATTTTTGATTACATCGGTAAAACGAAATAAACTGCATCAAAGTTGATGCTGTAAAAAATATTTATGTGACGTTGAAATTGCATTCCTTAATATAATTTTATTTAGAGTTAAGTGTGATACTCAATGTAGCCGAACTCTATGTCGCGTAAAAGGGTTTGTCTGTAAATAATTATATCGGACACCTATGTGCAATTTTTCTTGATATATGCATTATATACGTCACTTGGGGCATCGAAAACTAAAACATGCAAACTGCTATGAAATGACTATTACACGATTTCAGATTTTGTGCTCCAAAAACACACGAGTGTAGTTTGCAGGTGAAATTTCTGAATCGTTTATCTCATTTTCAAAGCGGTTTTATGCGAATTATTTAAAGCAATCTGCGTAAATAATATAAGCATCGTTAAATTTGATTTGTGGTTGTTTTATACGAGATTCAATTATATGTTATTTGTCAACGGAGGGAGAGCTTTTTAAAAAATATCAATGTATTATATTTTAGTTCTACAATTTTTTTTTATAATATATAGTTGATAGCTGTTTCGGCTCACCCCATCGTCAGAACTATATTGAAACTGTTACCAAATGATTGAGACAAAAAAATGACTGAAAAAAACGTTTTTTTTTTAAATTAAAACTCAAGAATATAGTGATCTCATGAGATTTATAATAATATATTATATAGTTATAATATAGTTATATTTCAACAAAATGCTTTGTATTTGGAATCTAGTTTTTTGACGACGAATTTTCCACATTTTTCTAATACCTCGCCTCAAATAATCGTATTTTAGGCGTTAAGAATAATCGAAAAAATGAAAAATTATATTTTAATGTAATTTAAATTGATTATTCCAATTTTTTTAAAGTGTAATTGGCATTGCTTAGAAAAATGTGTTAAAATATGTAAGATTTATGTCATCGGATTTTTGTTGTATACTTGGTGGAATCTTAATAATAAATCATCTAAATTTTGAATCCTTTTAGCAATTAACGATATAAGTAACGTTTTTAGAATCGTCAGGTCTTTAAAATGCACGGAAAAAAATCAGAACTATATTGAAAGTGTATGGAAGTTTAGTGATTCAAGCTAAGTTCCTTCACCTAGGATTTACCTAACATTAAGCAAAACCATTCATAGTATATTCGCCGTATCAGCTGCTTATCTAGTTACCAAAGCATATATTAGTTTATTAGTATTAAATAAATTAACTTATTTTATAAACAGCTAAATAGATGCAAAGGGGAAAGTCCCGACAAGAAATACATGCGATATAACGACATGCAAATATTTTTCTGATTTTCAATAAGTTAAATGTATTTCTTATTTTATGATAATGATGTGTGTTTGTTTTCCTGTTTGAAATGCATCCACAATGAATTGATAAATTACAATGTGGCGGCAAAAAATATTCGACGCTTGCCGTTAACTGATATAACATATATAAGTTTCGTCAGAATATCATATGAAATCTTTCAAAACCTACGTTCATTAACAGAAATCATCCATTTGCAAAAAACATCTGAAAAATATAGTCGATCAAAATGGAATAATTCACATTTTTAATGATATTAATAAATACGTCATTACGATGCTACATATATTACTTTCAGATATGAAAATTTACTCTATTTTTGTTTGCAATCATGCTGAATAAGATTATTTTATAGCCTCTTGTGTTTTTAGTGAAAATATTTATTATTTTATTATATAACAATTAAAAATAGAGTTAAATATGCCACCAGCGATCGACCGTAGCCATAGATAATACACACTCTGGCTCTTTTATATAGCCGTCTTCAATTGTTGGAGAGTTTTTTCGTTGTTATGAAAATTAATTCATAGAGATCGCATTTAGTCCTAAGACTCCTAAGTCAGCGGTCGGCAACCAAAATGAAATGACTCGAATAAAACTAGTAAATATATATATCAATAAAATCTTATTTGATTATCATAGTTAACACTACGAGATTGACAATCGAGTGAATAAATATATAATAGTTACACTTAACAAGCTATATCATCGATCTTTGACATGTGAAATTCGGTTGGTGGGAAATACTTATTGCATCATGTTGAAATTGATTGCTTATAAACACATTATTACTAGATTATTGGTTTACATCATTAGAGATATATCATGCGTAAATCCATGGTGATAAGTGAACATGATAATTGAACAAAAAACTAATCTAATTTAATAAAATAACTAACATTATATCAAAAAAAAACTAAAATTTACTTGATTTATCATCAGAATAAATTCTACAAGCAACTATCGCCGTGTTGTCGCATTGTGGAGGTTGCATTATTTGAACTTACATTAAAAAGTATTATTTAAATATAACAGCTAAAAGACTGGAAAAATTCCGTTGTTGCCACATAAATATTGTTTAATTTAGAAAGTGATTTTATTTTTAGAGATTTGTTTAAGGTCATCGGTAAATACTTCGAATGACAGCTAGGAATTAAGGGCAAATTCTTTGAGACACAAATGATCTCTTGATATAAGTTGAAATCAGTTACTTTGAAATTAGTCGATGAAATAAAAAAAAAATACCAAACTGAAGAACATTATAATTTCTGAATATTATTTGATTGTTTACTTGATTCAATTACGTAAAATTTTAAATCTAGAAGTAGGCATAACATTTTTCTAAGGCACACGTTTTATTTGTGGTTGAAAACTGGTTAGTTTCGAAACGTTAGTTGTGTGTTTTATTGAATAGTTAATCAAAATATTGTTTAAGTTGATTGATTCGAATCTAGAGACATCCTTCCACTAGATATTTTTCAAGGAGCTACTTAAAGCTCTAAGAATTGTATGTAATGTTTGTTGAAATTATTTTATTGCTTCGTATCCCCTGATTCTTTAATGTTTGATTGGGCTGTATTGCATCTGATTTCATATGTGCTACATTGTACCCGTTTCGCAATAAGTAAAAATATTTTTAGAATAATTGATAAACGGGATAAGAATTATTAAAAAAGGTGGTGACATACCTAGAAGACAGCAAATATGGTCAGCTTAAACTACTAGTTTTATTGCAAACGTGTGCAAGTATAAAATATTGAATAACTGTGGAATCTATTGTTTTTTTCCCTGGATATCAGGAAATATTCCCAAACATGGGAGCATCATAATAGCCTTGCGCATGCGCCGTCGTCGTAAACATGGCGGGAGACACGACGCGATGTTTATGGTCGCGGGAAGAATGCGCGGCAATTTGTCAGGCTCGCTTTATTATTTGCGCGGGCCGACAGCACGTCCGATGTTTTGAAAAAATGCATAAGATCTTTGGAGCATGGATATTGTGTAATAGTTCCATGATCAGGAAGGATCTATATGCTATCGACCATCGACTATAATAACACTATTATATAAAATCCGGCAGGCGTATTGCATTCCATCAGACACGGTTGCCATATATATGAATTTCCGGTATAATCCGTATAATTGCAAAAAATAAATAATCAAACGGTTGTTGGTAAAAATACAACTGTTCGTATATCCACAATCTCGTTATTTTGGCATATTTGATGCTATGTTTGTTTACATGCCAAAGGTAAAAGCACTTGGTATTTCGTAAAACAAGTTGCACGGCTTAGGGTTAAAATAACTGACATAGCTTAAAAAATGATTGCATATAAAGAATATTAAATATTCTTTTTGAAAGATGAAAGCATTTGAAAGAAATATCATTTCCAGCACGATCAATTTTCGGTGGTAATCGAGTATTTGCAATTTTCCCATACTTTTTTACTAGCAAAGTAAGATGATGCTATTAGTTTTATGGACTACCACTAGACATGTGAAGAATAGCTAATTTAATGGGATTTTGAGTATTCGGTTGCAGACTCACGGATTTCATTCTTTCAATGTCCACTTGCAATGATTTTTCAATTATTTTATACCTTTAGGCATAGCTGTCTTTGAAGTTTTTTAAAATCTATTTTCTGACTGATCTCAAAGAGGGCGTAGTAAGAGGGATTAGCTTAATGAGATGAGGGTGCATAATCCTCACTGAAATGGAAGTTACGTAAATGTATACATTGTTGCACTGGCTTGTATACAAAAATTAAGCAAACTAGCAACGTTAAAAAACTGAGAAATTTACCAATTTATTTTAACTTGACAACTGATCAAAAATGAGTTAATATGCTCTACTAAGACGTGATAAAAAATCTAAAAATAAAAGATGAAGTTTTCAGTTTTTAAAAGTAAATTCAATTAATAATGTGAGTGTAAAAAAGGAATTTATAAATGTTTATTTTCTATGTAAATTTGACTAAAATTACCAAAGTATAATCGTAGAGTATGGCACGGTTGTATAAATTGTTGTTTGAACCTTGGTTACCTTTTCAAAAACGGTTAATGTTATCGTATAATGCCTGAGTAGTTAATAATATTGTGTAGATATGGTTCTTTGCGCCTATGTTTAACAAGTTATTGTCAAAACAACACAAGCTTACTATTAGTCAGAGACCCTCTTTATCATGTTTGATTATCAGATGTGATTTTTAGAAAGTTTCTTTACCGCACGCCTTTAAGGAATTCTCAGAATTTGATACAGAGTGATCGTGTTATTATTGGACAATTTAGCTAGTGTTAGATGTTTGGTGTTAACTTTTTGACATAAGCATATTTTGTAATCACGCGTCGTATAATTACTGACGTGCCCTAAGTCCAGTGTTTCCTAATTTTATTTCATATCGGAACCTTTAATGAAGTTATCACCATGGCAGAAGTTTTGAATTTGTTTAATAAACGTACACAGTGAAATCGCATGTTTCTAGAAAAAGATCAAAGGTTTAATACTATATTTCAATTAAGTGATTGCATAAATGAACGCAGTTGTTAACAGTTATGCATGTATGGATTTATTGTATATTTAAAAAATCTTCTTTGATTGCTTTATTTTTATATTGCACCCATTTATAAAGAATATATTTTTTCATTTCTTCTGCGTATCCAAATTTTGTCTCTCAATACCTCAGTTGGGAAACGCTGCCTTAAGCCTTCAGACGTTAGATCCCGATTGGAGTTTGAAATATAATACCGATGAAATCTTGATTGAAATCTGTTTCTTGATGTCTCATCATTAAATTTGTTAGATATCTTATCAGACTGATTTAAGCTGCTTACCCTCCTCCTCCCGCCACTGATTAACACGACTGTCCAGTGGCGTAGCAAACGATAAGCATAAAACCGTAGTGTTTTTAATGTATGCGTGGGTGTCTCATGAGTCCATGACGTGTGATTTGCACTTGAGAAGGGAATTTATTCCTCAATATCGGATTGCAAATGGCTTATTTAAGTTGTTCACCACACAAAGAAACATACAAAAAAACAGTTTTTTGGCTCTGTACGAAGTTTCTCGACTAGACCTGGTGGTTTTCCAGTCACTTAAATTACGATAGAACGAATGGGTTAGGATTAAACTGGTAGATAGCTAATATCTCTCGCAATGGCCCAAATGAAAAATGGCGCAAATGGCCGTAATTTAAAAATCCAAGATATTAATTTGTTCATCTTTTGGTCGATTAAAAATCAATTAATGATATGCACGACTCAGCAGAAGGTTTATAAATATCAGCACATGTTAGTCTTTACGTTGAAAACTTATTCTTATTTGAAGTAAGAGTGCCAATAAGTTGAATCAAGTAAATTTATAGCACAAGTGAGAAAAAAAATGAATTTGAAATTCTATATAGATTCAAGTTTCTTATGCACTTGTATTTTTTACATGGTCTGAAAAATGTATTGCTAGAATTATAATTCTAAATTCTCACATAAAAAATTAAGTTGACGAATTGATTCAAAAACTTTTATGCTGTAAAATAAATAATTGTAGTTGCATTTTTTCATGTCCGTTAATATCAATATACAGTTAAGCTGACAGCCTTTTCCTTATAAACCCATCATAATAACATGAATTTACATTTTATTTCAACGATAGTTGTGTAAAGTTTGCATAGGAAGAAAACTAGAAATCATTTATCTAATAAAATAAATCCCACATTTTATGTGTGCAGTAAACTTTGATATTTTTAATTGATATTGACAGTATAAGTAAATTGAGAATTCTTGAGTATATCAAAAAGATTCTTTCATATTTTACATTTAACGAATAATTATATAATTTTGTTCAACGTTTTTAAATGGAAGTGAAGTGCACTTAAATAATTTAATATAAAATAAAATTATGGCGGGGTGATAAATTAATTCTAATGTATTATTCGAACCTTCGACAAATATTTTTGCATTTTTTAGTTCTATTCGTGTAAATTTCAAATCTGTCAATCGGAAATTGTTTTTCAGTAGATTTATAGATATGAGTTGTCGGTTGTGATGTTGAAATGTGACACCTTATTGTATATAGTGTAAATTGAAAATGATCGTAAACAATAAAATGCTTAAATAACTTTGACCGATATATATATATATATATATATATATTCCTTAAGCGCCAAATGTTCGCCGAAGAGTTTTTAAATATAAAGGCGTGATTCAATATTTTTAGTTTTATAAAAAGTAAGTCATGTAATAAGAAACAAATAAAGTTTAATTCAAAAAAAAAAAATCCACGGTACAGGTTTTTCTTTTGCTCGATTTGAAATAAAAACGTACAGAATAAAATATTTTATTCTAGTTTTTTTTCATTCTGCAATGAATATTTTACAGTCATGGTTATGTTAGGATTTGTGATTGTTAGATATATTTTTATAATATATCATTTCATATAATATCAATGATAAATCACAATATCTTTGATCACAATAAAAAATATGACGAAATCGATAAAAACTTAAACGATTGACCGTATTAAAAAATACCATATTTATTTGCCACTAAAACTATCAATCGTTTATGTATATAGACATATTTAGAATAACAACAAAATTGAGAGTGAATATTATTTCAAAATATTCCCGCTTTATTATAAAATATTGTAGTAAGACTGCAGGAGAGCGTACTTATTTCACCAGGATACGCTGCCATACAGTTGTAAATGTTTGAATATTTCAGTGGGTAATCGGTTAACGAAAAGTTTCGAATGCGAGATTTTTGTGTTCGGTCAACTAACACATATTCGGATAACGAACTAAAACGATTTGTCTAATCCAGTTATTATACGGTAAATCGATGTTAATTAAAAATTCGAATACCGAACGTAATCTTGGAACAGATTATGTTCCTTAACAGATCACCTACTGAATTTGTGAACGGTTCGGTTAGTATTTTTTTCAAAATTAATTATCAAATATAACTCCATTCAGAAAGAAGTCAGTTATTCATAATCGTCAGGAAGCTTTTAAAATGAGATCAATTATTATAAATACAAATCAAAGTGCACTGCAATAAAATATATGACCCAATACTGCCTGGCTACTATTACACCACTAACGAATTGCATTTTAGTGATTATGTAATTTCTTTATGACGATTAAACTTGCATACTATAGGTTTATTTCTCTTTCACAATAGTTTATAGTCTTGTATGCAAAGGAATTCTTTTATTAACCCTGATAAGCGATATCAAAATTATTTGATCAGTATATTTAGGGTTACCATACGGGCAAATAGTCCCGCACAGCTCTTCACAACAATGTCATCGACATTAATCTTGGTATTTTTCAGATTTTTATGTTAATATAAAAACAATATGCAAAAATTACTAACATCAATCCCATTATTGCTATTTTTTTAGATTCATTTAATAACTTATTACTTAAAATATATTCATTTTTCGATAAAAGTTAAGATGTTTCAATGAACAAAATTTAAACGAAAAGATAAATTTTATGTATTAAAAAACCACCGCATTAAAGCTTAGCAATATTAAATTCAAATAAAGTTCTGACGATGGCTGTTAACCGAAATAGTTATTAACAGCTTTGTAAAAATCTTGTGACTCTAGAATACTTTGCCATGCTTGCCCTATTATAATAGAGTTCTAAAAAATCAATTTCAATCAATCCATATCCAACAACTCAAATACAATACGAAATAATCTCAGTTTTGAATTTGGCCTCGTCGGGGCTTTAACCCGGACACACTTAATTACTACGATTAAGCTTTGACCGATAAACCACAGATGACGATAGTATATTTTGTAAAATTAAAATTTATTTTAACCGTGTACAATTATTATACGTTCCGTTCCATCTCTTTATGTCCAACGACAGTGCCAAAAACATAGTTACCCTAAGATTATTACGAAACATAATATTGCCAATAATTATCAGGATTTCTGTGTCGTTAATGCCTTTGGCTTTTTTATGTGTAATGAATCATAAGGAAATTAATAATTCATTACAATTTACTATGGTGACATCGATAATTAATTTAACAACACACATAATACACACAGCCAATACACCTTCGACTTGGATATATACCGCTTTAGTTTTAAATGGCCAAACACAATGACGCAATTTTTGATCAACATAGTATTGAAATGATATTTATCCACGTACTCTGATCGTGAACTGATTTGATTGAATAAGAGTTTAATCAGAAGGCTATCATTATAGTAATATATAAATGATAACTATCAGGTTCGTGATGCCATGGTGCCGGTGTCGTTGGCTTCCGTTTTAGATCTGTTCGGAGGCAGCCAGGTTGGTGATGTGAAAATGACCTTCCGGATTAGCCAACCTTTTGTGCTGTATTAGCCATGCCCTTAATCTATTCTGAGCTACTGAGTAACAAGGAGTTTTCGTAGAAAAGCTTCTATTTAGCTACATTCAACGCAATTATATGCTCAATATTAATAACGAAAATGGGCGAAAGAAATATATAAAATTATTGAAATCCACAAATATTGAAAAAGTTTGTAGATACATATTAGGGTTCAACGCCATCGTCAGAACTGTACAAGTAATTTATGCCTTACCGTTCCAAAAACCGACTAATCCATGCTCTTTGAGTCCATTTTATCTTTCACTTTCAAGCGATCAAAATTTCGGATTCTATAATGCAGTTGTAATTTGTTGTAATGATCAATAGATTGGTATCGAAAGGCATATGTGTGAAGTTTTTATTACCCGACATCTTGAAAGCTAGGCAAAACACAGAAAAAATGATAGTTTATTACAAGTTCCCTTCTAGCTATCAGTTTTCCCACATTGCTTCCGAAAATAAAGTATCAGGGGCTCAATAACAACCAGTTAGTGTAAAATAAACATTGCTTTAATATTCTATTTACAGTGTCTATATTAAATAAAATTATGTGCAGAAACAGGGAGTTTGCAAGCACCATATTTTTAACTATATGAAATACTGCTTATAGGAATATGGTATTTCAACAGAAGAACATAAATAAAAAAGCGTAAATAGTTTATCAAACAAAATTAATGTATTTGTCATAATCTATGTAAATATGTTTATTATGGAGATGAGAATAGTTATAAACCAAGAGACACATGTAGATAATTAAAAAATAAACGAAATACTTTTCTTTCAACAGCAAGTAATAAAAGAGGTGTGATATTGTTATGTTAACGAGTAATATTTTTTTTTCCTTGATTGTTTTTTGCTGAAACGGTTTTATCCAAATAAAAAAAAACTTATCATTTACGAATCTAACCCCAATCAGACGACAGTTGAAATTTAAAGCTGCGGTAATATTAAATAATTATTCTTTACAGTAGTTCCTGGAACGCAGTGTATATGTAGGCTTTGCCAATAGTGGTCTCTACAACCAGAGTGCATGGTGATGACCGTTCGGCTATCGATTTGGAATTGTGAATTAAAAGAGCATTTTTGTGAATTTCTAATCAAACGCTGGATTTTTGTTGTTTCTAAGTTTTTTAAAAATTATATATAAGATTCTAGTAATCAGGAAAAAATACTTTTTCAGATCTGTCTGAGACAAATGGAATCGACTGTATTTTTAAGTTGCATTGTTTGCCAGGCGCCGTTTCCTCGTGTTGCATAACGTACGAGTATCGTATTGTTGTTTTGTTTTTCATTATGTAAATTGTATGTATTCTTAGTTTCGAAGATAATAAAGTATGCGCTAATTATCGGTGGTTAACTAAATACAGCGAGGCATACTATTAAAAAATTCATCGCCCAGCTGAGTGGCTACTCGCCACCGACTTCACAATGCAACATTCGAGTGTATATCTCTGTTTAACCCTTAAAACGTAAAATTATATTCTTTGAGTAAATATTATAACAAATCTTGGAAAAAAATGTTTTTATTATATTTAATGAAGGTGTTATAATGTATCACAATAAATTTGTAAAAGAAAACGTATTTTAGTGACGGTGTTGTATGCTGTTGTAAACCGATTTTCATCGCTGCCTAAACCTCTGATGCGCTCAAATCTTTTCGTTGAACACGTTCCTTTAATTTCCTACTCTAAAACTACTATTAAAGGTCAATATCACATAAAAATTAGGGATGTTGATATTTTTATGTACAAATATAAAAAATTTACGTAATGGGTAATGTAAACGTAAAAAAAGGATTTCTTGTGTTAAAGTTATCTGAGTAAGGTACTATAGAACCCTTTATTTCACCGAAATTAAAACAAAAACACCAAAACTAATAAATTTATTTTGTGTAACACTGTGGATAAGTGAGTCGCTTTTAAGGGTAGTTTTAATCATGATAACTTATAACGTACCAATTTTTTATTTGATGAGTTAAACATTTTTTATTGAAAATATGCAAGCTGTCATAAAAATATTAACTGTTACTAATTGCCAGAAAGTTATCATATAAAACAACGTTTAGCACTATTGTTTATTTCTCGTGTTTTTTTATTTTAATAAATATTTTTTGTCGAGGGAGCTGTTCCGCGTATTCGCTGTTAAAGGGTTAACAATGAATGCGTCGGCTGATGTGGTTAGCGAGTTAAGCATAGGTAAAGCAAGCAATGTATAAAATAGTTAGTAAGAAAAGTAAGCTATTTATTATAAATAGGCAGTGATTCGATAGTAATTATTTTGAGCGTTTCACTCGACGAAAGTTTCCACATTCTTCGGAATCGTACGCCGTGAAGAAGAGGCCTTAACACATGTGGTGTTTCGTTTCAAAACATACGTAAGTTTTAGAATTATATTACATTCAGCCTCTTCACCACAGAAGTAATATATCAGAGTAAAAAAAAATGAAAACACGATACTCTATTTCTATCCGAAAATCAACTCAATGCAGACAAAAATTACACAATGTAGTACAATTTATTGTGCATTTGAAATTCTCATAATACAAAAAAAAATACTGAAAGAAATCGATGAATTTTACGAATAATTAAATAAAGTGATATATTTCTCACCCCCCTCTCGATTCTATAGAACGGGGCGTAGTGAGTAGTTATCATTAGCACCAAGCAGTTCTCGTTGAAAAATATCCGTTAAGATAACATCGTTAAGAAGCCATTTGCTCCGCATTGGAAGTGGATATTGATAAAAAAACACGACATAAAAATCATATAAGTGAAGTGATTTTGTTCAATGTTGGTATTTTACTGCTAAAATATAAATATACGCTGATTTAAAAAAAAGAAGTTAATTAAATTAAAACCTTCAATTTATAAGTTTCATCGTTTTGTCACTTTACTTCTCGGATGCTCGTATTAAAGGGATTTACTGTTTCATGCTGGTATAACATAAAGAATTTAATGTAAACTATTAGTTGGTGTGATCCTTTCTCATGAAAATCTGGCATTTTTCTATGGGTACTGCAGTATTTTTATCGATATTAAGTAAATTACTGGCAATAAGAAGAGTCGTATGCTCTATACCATATTTAGCGACTGGGAGTGTTGTACGATGGGATTCTCTCGTACAATTCCTTGATAGATCACATATGAAATATTATTAGAATCAATTCTCTTGACATGGGGGATACGTTACATGCTAAGCTAAATAATAAAATAAATCTTGAAAAAATAAAGTAAATATAGATTAATGAATGATGATATTCAATTTGAATTGTTGTAACTTAGTACAATTCGATCTTCAGACAATCTATTACACGGGTGCAATAGAACTTACACGGAATGGTGAAACCCGGGTCGCGAATGAAAAAAACTAGGTAATGTACAAAGTTTCAAATAAATCAAATTATATATTGAATTCGATCAAGCACGCTTGGTCGACATTGTAAATTGAATGATGATATCACCATAGTATGGGGCTTTGTAGTTTTGAAACTGAATAAAAATAAGACATATTGTGTTTTCAATTTATCTGTGATATTTAACTGTCATCCAAGATATGCGATGAGCATTTTCTCTTCTTATTGAAGCAATACATAATAATGTTTAAATTACTATAACATAATTTAAAGCAATTATGGCAAACCAATCCCACCATTTTATAGTTTGTGATATTGTCTGAGGGTGTTTGATGGATATCAGAGAAGGGAAGAATCAAATTAGGACAAGTTTTGTAGCAGTATTTAAGTACACCCAGTCCTCTTTTTACGCGATTTTCTTGGACGGCTCCGTTACATTTTTTTACGCGCTTCACTCGTCCTTACTTTTCCCCAAATTTGTTTTAAAGAAGAAATTTATATATGATGCTAGGCATGTATATTTAACACTTAATTTTGTAAAGCATTCCTTTTTTTAAATACACATACAATTGCCAAATGTTGACAAGTGTATCGGATAATATGCGAATTTATATTTTAGGGTGTGTAAAGAAATATAACGCAATTGCGTAACATTATGGGATGTGTGTCAGCTTGTAAACTTGTTTAAACACAATGCATTTATTAAATTCGTTGAATAGCACTTTTCTCGGCCATTAATAATTCATATAAGTGTATATAAAATCATAATTTTTTTTTTGCACGTGTTTCAAAGAGCAAATTTTGGTTTTTCATACGTTTCTGGTACTTTTTTTACGCGATATTTTAATTTTTGGAACCAATTTATTAAATTATATGATAGTTATGACTTTTTTTACGCGTTTTTTACACGCCTTTTTCTGGAACCAATGTATCGCGTAAAAAAAGGACTGGGTGTAGTTGTTTATATTTATTTTGTAGTTTGCAATAAATGTCAAATCTCTGAGCAACGGAACCAATAAAACCAGTGATGACCATTTGTTGACATGCCTAAAAAATATAAATTGATGGGAATATATCATGGAAGAAATGTGCAAAATATTCATAATAAAATCTTATAAATTATGAAAAAAGTAATCATCCTTTTTTGTTTTACTTAAAATTATATTATTAAAGATAATTATATATGTATTATTAGGTAGGTAAATTAGAAATGTTTCGTTTCATAATACGAATGTTTTCTTGTCTATTGTGTGGGAAAAGTATATATACTGAGTATGTTCACAGCAACTACGTGCATTGGTAATTATAATATATATGTACCATCACGAACATTTTCAATACGTTGGCTAAAGAATTTTCGCGAAGAGGATGTGAACACTAGAGTTTTATCCATACGCCATCTTTTTGCTTTCTTGCACGGCCGTATTCGATAAGTTATAACGTCTGATTATTAATTGCATAAACTTTCGTTATTATTTTTATTATGTTTATGTATTTTCGGTGAGTAGTTTTCAAATGTAACACCGTTAATGAGATTATCTGACAAGTGTAAGTATGTGAATGATTTATTAGTAATATATCGTATCTTTATGTCGGCTTTGTGGTCAAGTTATAACGAATGTGAGTCCGCAGTCCACTCGTCTTATATCATAGCGAACACGTAATGATAAACAAGCATTTTTTTTAAATATTCAATTAACATGAGCTAGGTAAAGTGATACCTTTAACAGTGTTTATTTGGTGTATGGACTATATTTTTAAATGGTTCTATGATAAAAATACCTTTATTAACAAAACTCTATAAAAATCAAAACAAAATATAGAAGATTAAAACATTCATCATTTTTTTAGTAGATATTTGTGTACATTAAGTTCTAACGATCGTTATTTTCTATTCGTTGAAATAAAAATATTGGAATTGTTTTAAATTACGATATTAATTTTATTATTTATTATACAGTAGAGGTCAATGAAGTAAATATAAATTAAGGTGCTGCAACAATTATTAGACGACTAAATGTTATATATAGACTTCTTTTTGGAAACATATTTATCTTAATGAGAATTCAAATTTTAAGACGTCAATCAGTGTACAATGATGATACAATCTACAAATATGTTTCGTAAAATACTTATTCACACAAATTGACGTTCCACTTTATCGCAAATAGGGTTTAAATGCTAGACTGAACTTTTGTTTTATAGATTTAATTGTAACAAATAACGTAAAAAAATAATGAATATGTTTTGTGAAACTTTAATAATTAGCTAAAATATTGTCCCTCCAAATATGAAGTGTACGAGACGTAATAAAGCGTCACATTATTCAGATTTTTGAAATCATATTTCTCTATATTCTCTAGTGTTGCAAAACCTGATATAAATGGCCTAAAAGAAATTGGACCGATTAATTAATTTTTAATATAATATTGAACATTTCGATTGCTAAGTCAATTTAATATATGTAATATAAATGTTATTGATTTCTATCGTTCTTACTATATGGGTTATGCAACGCTGTAGTGTAGTTTCTGGAGATAAAAATAATTGACCATTTATACGTTTCTCTGTCCAAACAAGGCTGACATTAATTCACTTAGCACAAAGAAAACACGTCGAGTGACCTCAGATTGATTTCGACCCAGGTGAAGCGCTCGCTGGTCGTTTGTCATTTTATGTCTTGTGATGTTTGATTTACTACCCGCTGACTTAGGGTTAAGTGCTATCATTCTAGGACAGGGCTTGTAAACAAATACTAACTGTGCGGCATCGTCACTTATTGGGAGTGAAACGTAAAATACAAAAAAATACTTGATTACTTAATTGTATATAACATCAAATAAACAAATATACTGTTGATGATCCTTTAATCGAATAGAGCAAGCATTTTTAAATGTGACAATTTTTCAAAGAGTGATTTGTAAATCTACTTTTAATTTGTTGTCTCATGATTTATCATGTAACAGAAGTTCAATAGTATATAGAAGAATGTCCAAGCCTCATTTTAAGATTTCGTTTAAAAGCAGTTCGTATTTATGATAATGTTGATTATATGTAGAAAATAACAATTTTAATCATGAAAACAATATTCGTTTGTTGCCATGTTATTTTGTGTCATAGCTTAAAAGATGTCGTCAATAATTTGTTGTAGCCATGAAAAATTTCATGTAACATAATAAATCACCGTGGGGATGTTCTCAAATGTATAGTTTACCGCATACAAAGATGTTTTTATACTAATTTACGATTTTGATACCAATTAGTCTCCACGGTCATCGGATTTCTTTTTGTGAAAATGTTTAGAAATCAAGGTCTATACCAACAAACCAAAAACATGCAAGTAACTAAAGCAAAACATTCGTGACGACATTAATAAAATATTGGTAAAAATGTTATAAAAAGCCCGAATTTGTGAGACTGACGGAGACGAACATTTGGTTGAAATTGCATTCCATGCGTAGTACCCAACATTCAGTAAAACTTTTATCAGCATTAAACATACAAATCATATAACATTATACAAAAATAAAGTAGTAAACCTTCTCGACGGAAACCCGGTATATATAATATAATGACGAGGAAATATTTACTTTTAAGCATCAAGGTATCACAACATAATGGTGGTCCGCAAATCTAGCATTGAAAGCTTCTCGAGTTAACTAGAAGAAACGACGCATTGAGCGTTAGTCATGTCTTGTGATTGCAGTTCGTTTACTTTCTATGTGAATCGAAAAAATCAGTCGCCTGTCACACAACATCGTGATAGCGACCAAGGAAGATTTTTTTTCTATTGAGATTTTATTGTAGAAAGTAAAAACAGGTACTATATTATATTTCACTCTATTTTTTTTTATTGAATTATTTTAAATATATTTAGATTAAACATACTTTAAGATTACTTAATAATAAATATCAATTTTCTTCGTTACTAATTTATTTGTTGCTCGTCAATCTATTATACGCTGTAAGGCAAATGTCATCCACCTTTTGACTGGAGATGGACTAAAAATTAATTCATTAATTTTTGTATCATTTTCGCGCATTTATTTTGACTGTCAAACTATGTCACGTATTCAATTAAATGAAATTTAAAGTTGAGTAAAATTCTTTTAATTTTATAATACAAACGTCAGGACATATCTCCCTCTTCGTGAGCATTAACAAATGATACAATACAAATTAAAACACACCAGTTGCTAATGCTCGCGGTTAGCAAAACCGACTTTGAAAATTTTATCATAAAATTGTGGATATAATACTATAAACTTAACTATAATATGTTGTTATATGTCGTAAATATATCATTTAAAGATATTATTTTACGAAACCAATATTTTTCTTACATGTACAGAATTGTTACTCCAATTGGTGCATAACAAAATACGACAATGTTTCGCTTCTTTGAGAAACATGTTCAGACAAAATTTATCGCTAAGTAATTTATTATACACGTTAGTAACATGCACTACACCAAGTTAAATGACAAAGCTATAAATTATGTATTTTAAATTATTGTCCACTAAATTACCGCCGAATCCATAGAAAATACATTTTTTTTAAATAATTATTGTTAATTATAAATCCTAAATATAAGTCAATTAAAAATTAATTCAGACACCATAAAATAGAAGTGTTACATTTGGTATTGCAGCAATTTAGTTAAAGCATTTTTTATGATTTTTAGATCCCTTTACTTTCGAGCATTTAACATTCGCAAACATTTTCAGGAACCATTTATGTGCGAAAGTCGAAGGTCGCCAGGGTAAGCATTTGATGCATAAATAAACACAAAATAAATATTTTGTGTTTTTTCCCCCTAGCGTTGAATTTTCATTGTTCTGATTTTGGGTGTGTTGATTTGTCACTGTGTTAATTTGTCACTGTTTTAATTTGTCATGTTATAATTTACCACAAAAACAATTTTTGCAGGACTTATTAACGCATTGAGGCATTCAGAGTGAAATTGTTATGTCATTGAAAAGCCACAATGAAATGATTTGCACTATCTCAGTACTATTCTATTTGTGCGGTTATCTGTGTGATTGAAGCGTTCTTACGACGATCCTCCATTAAGGGTCACTTACTTACTAACATTTCATATTTATGACACAGCGAACTTCTTAATGGTATTATTATAATGTAATCATTCTATCAAAACAAAAAGGAAGTCGGTATTGTTGCCATCATTTATTTAATGTCGTCACTTAATGCTAAACGACAATGGCCGCCCACTTTCTTATCAATTTGACGGCATTTTTTATTGTCTATTTCATTTTAATAGATAAACTTTCTCCGTCATCATCGTCAGTAGAAAAGCAGTAATTCATAACTGCTAAGTAAAAGACTTCTGAGAACATTTTAGTTTTATCGTTGTTGTTTTTTAAGTAACTTATATATAAAAAAGACGGTTTGTCGAGTTTTTCCATCGTAATCAACAGTGAATTTACTTGCTTTTAAATTTAATTGCTAGGATTATGTATCAATTTTTATGTCTTATCTGAAAAGTATTTGTAGAAAAACTAGGTTGGCATTATATTTCCAAAATTAGAGAATTTCAGTACCTTTTCTATAATTTCAAATGTATTAATCTTAATATTCATATTTTAAATAGTAAGAAAAATGATATTTCCTTCAACGATGTAAAACAAATTTAAATGTTTGTTATCGTTTCCACAAGGGTCATTTTGAGGGTTAAAGTGCTAATATATTATGATTTTTTTTCAAACTCCTCTCCCTCTTTCCAAGTCACTGACCCACAAGCAAGTATAATAAAAACATTTGACAAATATTGACACTGATATAACATATAAACTGAAATGTGTATACAAAATATAAAAGTATATGAAATGTTCATAAACAGAATGTCTTGTAAAACTTGAACCTTTTATTCACAAACACATTTCAAAACGTGTTGAAGACGGACAGAAAATATTAATCACGGCAGTAATGTTCATTGCAAGTTTTAAATGATTGATTGTTAAAAATACGTGTAGAATAAAATACGTATGTAAATAGGTTAGAATAAAACATTATTGTAATATTTGTATCGAAATGTTAATAACAGGGGCTACGATACTGGTTGGTATTGGTAAAACCGGGATCGCCATTTTTGGGATGTTTTTTTAAATATCTAAATCTTATACGAGCTTTCAAGCTTCCAATCTCAGAACACCACTCTCAATTTCGGTTTTATAAGAAGACAAAATATCGAGCTTAATATTTATCTCAAAACGTTTTTTAGGGGTGTAATATATTGCCAGATTAAAAAGTTGTTTTTAATAGATATTTTAGTTGATAACGAGGAATTCAACAAGGAGAAATATTTTTTCTCTCAGATATGTATAATAAGAGAATTTACCATGTACATAAAGAATAATAATTTATTCTTCATGTACATGGTAAATTCTTTACATATACACTACTCACATAGATATTTTTTGTTTATCGGAAGTACTTACTTGATTAAAAAATTCAACGAATAAAGCTAGTGAAAGTCGCTTGGATTTTTAAATTTACCAATCTTCTAAAAATAAGACAGTCTTTTATGAGTTTATGATTTTTGGGGTGAAAAGTGTCAAAAAAAACTAATACAATATATATTTTAATATCGTGTGAAATATATGTTTTATAAAAAACATATTGTTGCTTTTTTTTAAGATCGATTTTAAATAGAAATTTCTGTAGATTTTTGAAGAATAATTACAACACATTGAATATTTTTACCAATTATTGACCGTTAAAACTACTTATATTCGAAGTGAACACGTTAGTTATGAGCTTTGCAACTTGGCCGACGTTAATATTGAATACCAAAATAAGTTGTTTTAACTCACCGCTGCCAGGCAATTAGTTTTTTTCTTGAAAATTGATGTTTTAAGCAGTTAATTAGTCAGTTTGTCTACATTGGTGAAAGTGGTATTATTCATTAAGCTTGATATAATGTCGTAAACTGACAAATTACTTCACAAATAAGCAGTAATTTAATAGAGAAGTTGGTAATATTGGATTAATAGTATGTCATTACGCCTTTCCTAAACTATTTATTTATATAAAGAATTCTGTATCTACCATCAATTAACTCGATAACGTGAATATACAAGCGCGGTGACGGCAAATCTTTTACGTCAATGGATACAAAATTAAGAGACAGAGAGGTTTCTTTTAGAAAACAAGGCTTAAAAAACCTATGCAATATAAGGTTAACACATTAACAAGCATGCAACAAATAAACTTCAACTTATTGAAAAATTATAAAAATATTTATGGTTGTACGAAAATAATCTCCACAAGTATCAGGATAAAGTTTTACGGGTCACTCCAATCTCACTTGATAGCCGTATCGATTCTGCATTGCTTCCTGTGTAAGACAAGGAATAATTGAATACAGTGTATATAATATTAAATAATACATAGGTAGAGATAATATTATGTGCACCCGGCATGTTAATGGCTTTGTATGAGAGGTTACTCGCTTGTGTAATATAGTTTGACCTCAGTGCAAAGGTTCCCCAATGGCACTCAGGTTATCTCACATACTTTGAATTACTAGCGTCAGTGGATCTCAAATGTTACGGGATAGCATTAAGTATAGAATTACTCGATAAAATGTGATAAACTGCTTTCTAAGCTTAAGGAGTCAGGCCGAGTAGATAAATAATAAAAATTTTAATGATATCTATTATAGTTGCCCAGTTTCACTAATGACTTTTTAATCATATTGAAAGTAATGATTTGACCATATTATATTACAGATAAACGAAAAAAAACCTTCCGAAATCAGTAGATAGAAGATAACGTAATTACTAATTCCTCTTCCCATGCATACTCTTGAAATCAATCTCAATGAATAGTAGAGCACATGGATTCTTATTAAATATCTTAACAGAGGTAGCTCTACAGTAAATTGATATTATAATATTTAATAGGTCAACATTTCTTTATTAAAAAGAAATATACACAGCATGGACATAAAACTACTTTAGCAGCTAAAATATGTCACATTTGTAATTTTTGTTAATTAAGAATCATAAGGATATATATTATAAGACATGATGGATGACATGGATATTGCCGCATAATGTGATCACGTGTTATAAGAATCTGCTCCATAATTGAATCCAATGTATAATAACCGATTGGAAAGAAAACACAATTGTATTTATAATTCGGATATTGGAATCATTCGAGCCGGTAATAGGATTTGGTTATTTTTTACTATGTTTAATTATAGTGACACACAGAAGAGATTTTTTGTCACTCATGCCATAATGTGATACTTAACTACATATATATGTGGTGAAACACTACTTTATTTCGATTATTAGAATCACCACTTAATACAATCAATGTTTAGTTGATAGATGTGATCACAGTAAGCGGAACATAGTGTTTTTGGAGACATTTTCGGACCCCCAGTATCTCACAACCATTTAAAAAATGTAATCTATATAGAGTATGAGTATCGATATTTACGAAAAGATTTCTTTCCACCAAGAATCGTCAGATAGCAACATTTATTTATACATGAATATGTAACTGCAACCTTTGGGAACCTTTGGTTGCGTTCTGTGCACTGCATAAAGGTATCTCGTGTGTAGAATAATAGTCAATAGGTAATAGGGCCCTTGATCGCAACGTGGCCGCAGCGGACGTCTGCGGACAATTTCACCTCCACACCGCACGTAATTGTCGTTACCTTAGGGCGGCAGTTCGCTACTAAACGAACCCAGTGAAGGCACACCAAAATAAACCAAGTTTTTCCGATATGTTAAGATATTTATTGTATTAATGATCAAAATTAAATGCACGTTTATTCGTTATCAGCTGCCAAGCAACATTATAATATTAATGAAGTATATTTTCTTGTTTATGGCAAAAACGTCATATGTATTCAAACAGGGTTTTCATTGTACATAATAAAAACATTCTAAGTGAACCTCAATTATTCTGTAGAATTTATTATAATTTTCGTTTGATAGACCTACAATAAAAACACGCATCAAATGAAAAATTGGCAAAACATAATCATTATTTTATACATTGTCACAACATGTTTTATAAGTAGAACAACTGTGTTTATAAGAGACTCTTTATTGCAGTGATTCTTATGTATGGTTATCAGAGGATTTTGCTCCGGCTAGTAACAGTTCAATAAGAAATATTGATATTGTTAAAATTAACTTGTATCAGTGCAACCACAATATATTATATTTCCATAGGATCACTGATATTTGAAATGCGAAAACAGAAAAATTTTACATGAGAACCACTGCTGTCACACAAATTAGTTGATGTACGTGTTGTTAACAATTTAAAACGTATTTTAACATAAACGGTTAGTTTTTTTTATCTTTCACTGTTGTAAAATTCATCTATAAAATTTAAATTTAAATTTTCTCATGCTTGTGGAGTACCTGTATTGTCATGTATTATATTTTAAGTTGCCTTTTCACACGTCTTGCCCTTTGCAGAAATGCGCAAATTAATAAGATTGCCTGGTGAAGAAGAGTCATGTAACTATCCAAATGCGATGCAAAAATATGTAAAAAACAAAAAATAACAATGACTCGCCAGTTTCAATTATTTAGCATTCATATAATTTATTTGTGTTATTCATTTAGTTTTAAAATTATATAAAAACTCAGATTAAAAAAACGATTTAAAATTCTTATTTCGGTAATAAACCCTATAAACATTTTTGTTTTAATATTACATAGATAGGTTTTCTTTATTGCTCACTTTTTTTTATTGGTAAATTTTTTTAATAATTTACTAGATATTCAAATGAATTGTTGAAAAGTGTATATAAATAATTAAAAGTCAGGACCTAGAAGCATTATATTTAAATAATAAAAAAAAAAACAATATTTTATAGTTTTATTTATGGTGAAATATATTTATCTGATTGTATTTACTCAACATGTGCGTTGTTTACTAATCTTTATAAAATCAGCTGATAATGCTCGCGATGAGCGAAACCAGTCCTGATCAAAAAAATATTGTGGAAATAAGTACTAAAAAAATGTGTTTTTATTATTTAAAATTTATAAAATATAATTGTGAAAATAGTACTCAAACTTGTGTTTCATCTATTTAACAATGCAATCAACTGTTTAGAACGCAACTAATGAAATATTTAAATATTAATGTACATTTAAAAGTAAGGCAAATGATATTGAACGCAAACTGTTTTTCATCGATTAAATATCTTTATATTTCTAATAAATAATTTTCCAACAACGCAATAAATACAAGAATAATAACAGATACGTATGTAGCTAGGTGAAATTGAAGCCGAAACAGCGTTTGATCGTAACTTTGTTATTTTTTCCTTTTTTTTAGGATATTTTACATGTATATTATTTTTCGAGATACGACTGTATTCCACTCGGGTGAAGGTGGGGCTTAAACCAACGTAAATGTTTGTAAACTTTACCGAAATAAAATGTATGTTATGTTCCCTACAAGACAATCCTTCAAGCGAAATAGTTTTATTGATAACACGGTGAAAAAATAGCAATGTATTTTAGTTCTACAAAATTATTTTCAACAAATATAGTTGATATAAAGAATTGCCTGGGTAGTCCAAAGCTAAGGAATTACATGCCTAACGAAATACAGTTTCATGCTAATTCAAAATTTATTATTACAGGAATAAAACTGATCTCTGACAATGAAAGATTATCGAATCATCATTTGCCATCAAATCTACTGCAATGATAAATATCGGACAAAACGCAGATACGACATTCTGATTGCTAGAGGCGTATTTGGAAATATGTATGTAAATATATACATATAAATATTTATTTCTAAAAAACTGCTTCAGTAATTTTATATAATATACTTTATCGTGCGTACTGCTTGTGCGGAATAAATAATATTATACTCATGATAATTACATTTAATTTATACCGAAGTATTTGTATGTTTTCCTGTGTGTACTGCGTGAATATAAAGATAACTGGCATTGTTTTTTTTTACTATGAAATCAATTACAAAGACATCGGGAAGTTTAAGTCTCAATAATATAAAACATTATTTCATAGCCTTTTTCATCAATCTTTAATAGTCTCAAAAATTGCATCGCTTAGACCAGCGCGTTGGGTATTGGTTTACCTAACTGGTTTCGGACCTTCAAAAATACTCAATTAGGTAACACAGTAACGCCACTTCGCGTAAATCATCAAAATTAACTTTGCCGCTCATTAGCTTGTCAAATAAATAGTTAAAGTTCACTAAATATCCATAAAAACAAAGTGATGCGAGATAAAAAAAATACTATCAAACGTTCCGGTTCATGATTTTGATGATGATGATCAGATCTTAAATGAAATTTTACAACAGTAGATTTCTTAATTCCAGAATATTAATTATAAATCAATTGCATCGTTTTTAGAGAAAGTGAGGGTATAAACATGAGGTTTGAGGTGCTGACTGTATTTCACTGTTTAGTCAACGATTAAAATTTTTGACATCGAAAGTTCATCATATCGTCATCAATTTTTATTAAGATTAAAGTTAGCGTCTAAAGAAAGCGATAAAAGCTTTATCCTTTCCTGAGACTAAGTAAATAAGACATTTATATTTTTTAGTTAAATCTAGTGATTTTTGATATCGGTTTTTGTAATGGGGATTAATAAAAATTGTCATCGAATTAATCTCGTATGATTTTCTTGTTTCAAAATATTGGATGATTGATATAACAAAAGATATTTAAATAATTAAGCTTAGAAAGATCAAAAATTAAATTAAATAAAAATTGTTATTCTTGATGGTTTTTGTTTTGTCAAAAAATCAGCTTATTTTCTTAGAGAACAGTTAAAATATATTTGGCATATTTGATGCGTATCAATTGAATTTTATATTAGGTATTACCAATTTTTTTTGTTGGTAACTCGACTCATCTGAATTTCGCTATAATTTAAATGAGGGTTTATTGACCGTGATGGAAATTCATATTCTTCATTTGTAATTTAATTTTAACTGATGCAAGTACAGTGCGTCTACAAATGTGTAAAAAGTTTTAAATATTTAATTATGGAAATTTTTTGGAATAGTAGATTTTTACTTAATTAACTTAAATTTAAGTTAGAGCGGCATAAATAATTATTGTATAAAAATTTCACTCAATGTTATAACTAAAAAGGCATATAGCGAATTTACTTTAGGGGCATAATTTGTGTATGTGTATTTTTATTATAATTTGTAATTTCTTTGAATAGACGTAATAAATCATAACGATTGACTTTTTATTGTACATTTTATATGAAATATAGGGTCCGCCATCTACAGTTTTTTTTTCAACTAGTGCTTATTTCGTGAATGGTAACACTTAACTCATGTCTGATTTGACAGATAATTAGTTTTATTCTTCCGCTGAACGAATATGGTTGTGTATACGCTTGAACAACGCTGGGAAATATTGCGACATTACTTTGAAAATCATGGTAATGTTGCAGAATGTGTGCGAAAATTGCGTACGGATTTTGGAAGAAGAGAAGCACCGTCAGCTCCGTATGTTCGTTATCTTGTGAAAAAAGTGAAAGAAACTGGCATCCTCATCGATAAACCAAAGCGTGAAAAGCCAAAAACAGTGCGTACACCCGAGAATATTGATGCTGTGGCAGAAAGTGTGCGTAAAGCGCCATCAACATCAATTCACCGTCGTTCTCAACAATTGAACATTTCGGAGACATCATTGAGACGAATTTTGCATAAAGACCTTGGTATGACGCCATACAAAGTCCAATTGGTTCAGGAGTTGAAGCCAACTGACCATCCAATGCGTTTTCGCTTCGCTGAGTGGGCCTGCGATCGACTTACAGAAGATGCCGATTTTGCCAAAAAAATCATCTTTTCGGATGAAGCTCATTTTGATCTTGGCGGGTATGTAAACAAGCAAAATTGTCGCATTTGGGGCACAGAAAACCCGCACGCATACATTGAAAAGCCGGTACACCCAAAACGAGTCACTGTTTGGTGCGGATTTTGGTCCAGAGGCATAATTGGGCCATTTTTCTTCGAAAATGAGCAAGGAGTGGCCGTTACAGTCAATGGCGATCGTTATCGGACCGTGCTGAACGAATTTTTGTTCACAAAAATTGAAGAGAAGGATATTGGCAACATTTGGTTTCAACAGGACGGCGCTACGTACCACACAGCCGAAGCTACACTCGATGTTATGCGCCCTGTTTTTGAAGATCGCATTATCAGCCGCAGAGCTGATGTCGTTTGGCCACCTCGGAGCTGCGATTTGACACCGTTGGACTATTATTTGTGGGGTGCCCTCAAAGATAAGTGTTACGCCGACAAGCCAGAGACAATTGACGCTTTAAAGGACAATATTCGTGAAGCCATTGGTGAAATACAGCTGCACACAATCGATAATGTGCTTAAAATTTGGACCGATCGTGTAGGCTACTGCATGGCCAGCCGAGGCAGCCATTTGAATGAAGTTATTTTCCATTATTAACCGGAAGGATTGTACTTTCAAATAAAAAAAGAAATTTGAGAAAATATTAGTAATTTTTTTTTATAGCATTTTCAAAAAAAAAAGTTATTTGGCGGACCCTTTATATGCGTTAAATTAGATTATGTGACCCACGGTGCCAATTGAGCTTGACATGCCTGCACTAAAGTAATTCATATAGGAGTTTTTACCACAATTAAAAATTCATTTAACTGTTATATTGAAAACGTAGCAGTCCATTTTTTTATTGTGAATTTCTTTTTAAATAAACATATTTCTCAGTAATTTAGTCTTCGCCGCAAAATAAAAATAATACGAAATAGCTGTGATTATTAGCAAAATAGTTTTCATATTATCTTTGTATTGTTTACTTTGATATTTTTGTAATGTGAAGGTCGAACACATTTTAAAGTAAATCGAGTGTATTTAAAAGTTATTAGTAACACTATTTTAATAGTAAAACCATCAATTCCTCGTGAAATTGATTTCACCAGATTTTTTCGGTAACGGTTACATAATTTTATCAAATCATCCCAAGTGTCGATAATGCAGGTTGCGATAACAATCATTATTCGAAACATTTCAATTGTAAGCTTTAGAGCTTGGAGGAAACATTTATTTTTAAAGACATTTTTTTTTTAATTGTAAGCAAATTTGTATTGATATTTTTAGCATACCCGGTATTCACAAATGTTCTTTTTTCAAAGAATGAGATTTTTTCTCACGTATTCCTGCTTAAAAATCATCCGCATTAATTAATGCAATGTAGCAGACCAAAATCTATTCCATTCCAAAATTTAAATAAATTCGTTTTTTATTTAATTTTAATATATGAATTCATCAGCGGTCTCTTTATTTTGATTTAGAATCCAGCATTACTTATCGATATTTTGACAGCAAAGTGACGTTAAGTTGTCGGGCAACACTATAAACGCTACGTCCAGCATAAAATTTATCAAATCGCATTTTTTTGCCGTAGTTGTGTAATAAATTCATTTCATTCAAACTTGATGCCGTTTCAAAATTGTTTATCTCAGAAATTCAATTGTATAAAACAAAAATACTGTGGTCGGTAATAATTATTGTAGGTTTAATGTCATCTTTATCACTTTAAATAGATATCCAAAATAAAATTTTGGTGACATTTTAAGCAAACATCAAAACCATAAAATTTATTCCATTATGTTAGAGATAAATAACTGCACGTAGGTGCAAAACTTTACTCGTCTGGCAGTACAAGACATACACCTCAATGGTCAAAGGAAAACTGCGTCATTCAATTGAATTTGATTTTAAGACGATTGTTGGATTTTTGATTATTCCGTTATAAAAACTGTTACAACTTTCGTATGAACTGTTAACTGTTATTCCATTAAATATTTATATTTTGAAATGATAAAGAGTTGAAGAGAAGATTTCAGTTTCAGAAAGGTAACGTTAGATGACTTTTTAATAGTGATACAATTTGAAATTTTTAATGTCGAAATTTACACATGTTTGTTATCTACGACCTAGAATTAATCCGGCATCTTGAAACATTATATCACACATGCATCTCAAACTGTTTACTGCCGATTACACAGTTTTAAAAAGTTAAAGTTGATATTGAATTTCCATCTAGCACCCTCAGTCGATATCGTAAATGAATACAATTTGATTGCTTTAATCACGTACATCGTGAATGTATTTATTCAAACTTTTTGATAATTTTACCTGCGATCAAATGTATATTAAAGTTTTTTTTGATTAAATAATAATTGTAAATATAACTAGTATAATTTTTCACTTTATTTCACATTACAATCAGAAAGAGGTAAAATATATTCCTGAGGCCACATCCAAATATATAATAACCAATTAAATGTTTGATATTTTGGACTTTATTTTGAATTTATCAGTTGATTTATTATGTTCATTAGTAGCATTAATGATTAGTAGAAATGCATAAATAATTATATGCATTTCAATATAATTAATGGCTGTCTAATTTTAATCTATCAAATTTAATTCTATTCCACAGAGAAGTGACAGATATTATATTAAAAACTATATTTAATCATTTATATATATATACATATATACATATTTACAATTATCAGAAATATGAGACTTAAATGATCATTTTTTATGAAACATATACACGGGACACTACTTTGCCTCATCATCATTTTTCATCTGTAGGGAGTATTGTCCAAAAAGTATGGCATGGTAATAATAATTAATCTGGTAAAATATATAATATGTACATGAGTGGTCAAATTAATTTTTTCTTCCTACTGTCGAACGATTATCTATTTTAGTAGACACGTAAATTATTAAATATTTGATAGAATATATACAAATAAACATTAACCGTGTTCGCTTCCAATGTATAACAAACGGATTCGTGATGGGGCTTATCTCAAATGAAATTTATGTACGGACACTGCTTGTTACTCAGTTAATCAATCATTTGTTTTGAAACAGTGTAGGAATACAAAGATATGTGTAGGAAAATACAATTGTTTAGCTTATTGCTTTTGTTATACCTCGTTTAAAAGATTGGAAGGGCGGGAGGTATTTTTTTCGATGTCACTAACAGTCATGCCGTAATACTGAAATTCATAAATCGATTGCAAAACGGGGTTCATACTAAGACTCGAGCTTGTGGGATAACGTTGATAACTGCTCGAAAATTATTACTTTTATCTTATTATAATCGTAATTTACCAAGTAAATACCAATTCTATCAATTTAAAAACAGCGTCAGCAAAACGTGTAGATAAAATTCATTGAAAAAATAATTATATAATATAAATATAATAATATAAAACTGTCCGAATCGGTATTTTAGATCATGAACGATCGATATATTATAGTTTTCACAAGTAAAATAAATATTTTTGAATAAGACTTTATTTTAAGAAATGTTCAAAATCGGTTTCCATTGTTTCATTTCTTTTGTCAGCCCTGATTTATTCAATTAACGTTACAATATTAAAAAAACGTTTTAGCGCGATTAAATCCAACCAAGCTTGGTTTGATTGTTAATGATAAAACCCCGTTAATGAATGCTAAATAAATAAAACCATTGCTACACAATTGTTAATTCAAAACCAACAATTTATAAATTAATATCAATTTTATTATGGATTAAAAATAATAACAAAGGTCAATCGATCAATGCTTGGAAAATTTATGACTGGATTTATAAAAGTTATGTCTAACTTATTTGGCGATTCCATCATTACGTTACGAATTTAATTTTATAAATCGTACGGAAATTATTTTCTCAAACGAGCATATACTATGTATATCACAGTAAGGAATCGAGAGATCTCCTGTTACCAAATTGAAACAAATTGTTTCAATTAATTACACGTTCATTCTTTGACCAATATGCATATGTTATAAATTAAATTCAACTAAAATTTAAATAATCGGTGACTTGAAACAAGTGGTGTTCGCATGACAATCAAACACTGTGATTGATAGAAGCTAATTTTTTTTGTCTTGCAAACAGGTACCGATAACTACTTTGAGAAATATAAAACAGTGTCTGCACGGGTTGCTAGCGCGAATGATTGACCGTTCGATTCAATTTTTCAATTGTCACGATTAAATACTTTATGAAATATATTTGTTTGAGAAAAAAAAAACACATTAGAAATATCGAATATCGAGCTGGGGTTTGGTTTTGTATCTTCGGACTGACACATACATAAACAATTTACATTTGTATAAAAAATGTAAATCTGTGAATAATGAGTTGTTAGGATGATATAAGATTATTAATTTTTATTTCATCCTTATCGATCGTGCGCAGGATCTTAGATGTCTTTAGGCGAAAGACTGTGTATATATTTCCAGGATTATTATATATATAACATCATCTTTCTTGATTACGCTATGAAAAATATGAAGCAATTGACACAGAATTCTTTTTATTTCTAATCTCTGCATATTTTTGCAAATAATTTTGAGCCCAATCAAGTGCAATTCAAATGAAAGAATAATCGTTTATAAATTAAAGGTAACACTGCAGGCTTGTGAAAACTATGACACGATGCTTATTAGTAGGTGCTACGTGCATTTGAATATTTTTTTTAAATGTAGAGCCGTTTAAAATGAACGTGAAAATTACTTTTTTTATTATATATGTACTATTTTACTTTACACACAGATTTTTGCAAATTGCACCTGTGGATAATGTAGATATGTACAGTAGAACCCTCAACTACACTACTCCGAATTACGCGCTGGCTTGAAATATTCACCACAAATCCCCCAATTGCACGATCGCTTTGCTACACACGCACACTTCAGACGGTCGTCTTTGCGGTGCATACAGTCAAATGTTGGCTAGCGTCTGTATTCAACACATGTCAGGCTATACACGCACAGCCGGGTGATTGTCTGTTGGCTGGATTTTGCGAGCGTTATGCATTTATCACCTAGCAACTAAATATTTTGTCCATATGTATTTTTTTTTGAAAAACTAAGAGTAATACTAATTTTATATGAGATTCACTCCCCACCACCAATCGATTTTAGTGCAAATGGGGGTTTTATTGTATGTTACAAAATCAAAGTCTAACGACACAATTGTTTGATGGCGGTAATTTAACTAGTATGTGTTAGTACCAACTATGACAATACGTTCTCCAAACTAAAAACTAATTTATTGAAGACTATATGTGTATAATAATTTGCAGGCGCACCATCTGTCGCTGTAATATTAGAACCGAAAAATAGCTAGAGTCTGATAAGTATATTTTAGAATTGATATTTTAAGGAGTTCCTAATCATCACCAGAACTATCATTTGAGAGTTTAAAAAAAATCGAAACAACAATCATTATTTTGTTTTTTATACATAGTATAAAGCAAATTCTTACAGCACATTGCGATAAAACAATAAAAAATATGCCACCATAGTTATCACGCTCAATAAAAGTGCAGAGTATATTTCCGTTCAACAGATTATTAAAACCCAACACAATTTATCCTAGTTATTTGTAAATGCTTTAAATGGTTTTATGATCACAATTTTCGGTAATTATTTTGAGGCATCATATTTGTTCTAATAAGACCAAAATTCAAATAGTTCTCCAGTGGCGCAGATAACAATTCGTAAATTAATATTTAGACTTACGGAAAATTGATTCTTTATTAAAATATTTGCAATATTGATGATATGATTAAATAACATATAAATATAGAAGCTGTCTGTTAGCTTTTGAACATTATATGTTTATGGGTGGAGTATATCTTTAAATGAGATCATTCTATAGTAAAAAAAACAGATTCACAATTCGCTAATCACGTTATAAAGGAATCACATAATATAAATTCAAACTCAGCGCCTAAGTGTTTGCATCTTTGCAGTAAAGGTCGTAGGATGACCGCTTTGGAGCAGCTGGAAATCAATAGACATCAACTATCACAAAGGATTCTTAACGAACACACCAATATATTGTCTAGCCCATTAATTAAACCGCTCCATGGGGGGAAGGGGTCTGATTTGCTTTCGTAATAGACCATTTCCGTGCCACATATAAACTTATTGTCATAGCCGCATTTTTTAGTTTCATTTACAATTTTTGAAAAATTCAATTTTATTGCGAGAAAGAAACAAGCTAGGCTGTTAAAACAGGAGAGAAGATGTATTGTGTACCTTTTCTACACAGCTATATATGGATAAGCAAGTGTTAGTTTTAGGCATAGTTCTGAAGATGGCGTAAGCCGAAATAGCCATCAACTATATTTTATAAAAATAATTTTGTAGAACTTAAATACATTGCTACTTTTTTCACCGTGTTAAATCTTTTAGCTTTTTCAAAAATTGTTTCGAACGTGGTCTGATCATGAGATTGAAATTTATTTTTGTACTTAGTTTGTTTAAATCATGACATATGCTCGCGAATGATTGAATATATATTTTTTTGGCTAAAATAAAGGCATTTTGTGATATTATACAATCTTAGAGGAACTGCTTAACGTGTACTGTATTGCAAACCGCAAAATATTTCATGATCAGGAGTAGTATATTTTTCCCAGATTTTTAAAATTTTATTGTCTATTCTTTCACTTTTAAGGTGTTAACTGTCACTTCCTGATTGAAATGCATGATATTTTAAATAATAGAAACACATTTTTTTAGTACTTATTTCCACGATATATTTTTTGATCAGGACCGGTTTCGCTCATCGCTAGCATTATCAACTGATGAACGAAACCGGTCCTGATCAAAAAATATATTGTGGAAATTAGTACTAAAAAATGTGTTTTTATTATTTAAAATATGTCTATTCTTTGTCTGGAATTTTTGGCAAACTTTCCTCACGTCACATTTGGTGTGGATTTCCGAAAAAAATTTAAAACATGGACATACTCGAGGAATAGAAGGTGAAATTAATTCGATTTTTGCATGTAAAGATTAGTTTTTCTTGGAGATTAAACTAAGCCATTATACAAGTTAGTTGAATATCGCAATAAATAAATTAAGAATATCATCTAGTAATGTATGATATTGCTCTATTTCGGTATTGTTTTTTTAATTGCACGCCATTGGCGTAGTGTGGCCCATAGCGCGGGGTCATTGATATTACGCCCCGTCGTTCCCAAGAGCCAATATAAAAAGTAAATAATTCAGATCTTTCAATTACGGCCGCCTGCGGTTGTTGGTAAATCATCGTCTTCATACGATACGATCACCGGTTAGCGTTTATCGACCTCCCTATACATATTATAATACTATACAAACACAAAAAACCATACGTTCGATAAGTCTCTCGTATACCATGCCACTATATAACATAATGTGTTTACTTTGGGCATTGATAACAACGAACTTATTATGTGAAGGTTACACAACGTAATAAAATAATATCGGCTGCTTAAGCAGGGTTGCCAAAGAACTTTTTTTTTAAAGTACTTACTAATTCAATATAAAGTAATTAATTTTGTTATTCCACTAGATTTAACATCTCCTTGGACACAAACTTCTACGGGTCCATGTTTAAGTTGAAAATCTCATACGTTTCACTCAAAATTGAATATATACAGAAATATCTTCTTCTTCTTCTTCTTATTCGTAAACGTCAAGAATAGATAAATTTATTCAAAACTTATGTTGAATCACTTTATGTTGTATACCATACATGAATTTGAATTATCCGATGCATATAATTTAAAATGTTTTGAGTTGTGCAGAACCATGGACGATCTTACACGCGATAATGTTAAATGCGCTCAAGATGGTTTGAAAAGAACCACATTAACTCTGAATGAAATTCTCGAAGATTCATAAAGGTGAAACGAAATTCGGTTATAATTATAACTAAACGCAATGAAAGTAGGCGAAGTTTTTCTTTTCATATGGAAATTTGACAAAACTTTGAAATTAACTAAGAAAAATTGTCTGAAATATGATGCATTAAATTAATTTAAAGAACTGCATGTTAAATGCATTTATTTAAAGTCAAATTTATTTCGACTCTCCTATTGCCAATTGACAACGCATTTCTGTGATGTTTTTATTTGGTCACGGTGTCTGTCCACCGGATCAAATCAATACATGGAAAATTTCGTATTTTTTTAAAATTGCTGCAGCAGCTAATCCTTTCATCATTATTATGTTCAAATAAGAGAAGTTGAGCTACTTAAAAATAGTTGGTTTGAGTGAAATTTTTTTTTGATTTGATACACCATTAGCTTAAATGTCACAATCAGAGAAATCAAAGTACTATAGTTGATAAGGTTTCGATTGGAAAAAAATATCAGTCATATTTAAAACTTTTTACTTTTGAGATAAGAAACTTTATTAGATCTTTGAAAATGTTTACGATTTTTTTCTACACAGCGAAAACATTTTGATCGAATGTTACATTGTAGCGTATTATGCGAGTTCAATGATTTATATCCATATAGAATCAGTCACATTTTTATTTCACATCGGATGGAATTCCTGACTCAAAAGTTCTTTGACTTCAAGTGTATTCGATCACTTTAATCTTTTATGTCGTGATACCTTAAGGCGAAACCATTATCACTCACACATTCGCATCTGCGAGCAATTTTCCCTAACAGGGTAGTTAGATCAATAGCACGTTACTGGTTATTTATGTTGATGCCAAAGTACATATTGTAACCACCATTTTTCGTTTGATGCAAAGATTTCTTCTACTTGTAATTCTAATATACCATGATAAAACGCATCAGTTTTCACAATACATTAAATCTTATAAACCCTTTAATTTCTCAAACTTATTTATTAAAACCAATTATAATAAGGTATACGTAAAACGTGTTAAAATCCGGATATCATGTTTATAAGAGTTTAATTTAAATTAAAGAATTACTCTACAGAAGTTATAACAATTAAAATCTTTGCAACATGTGATACGTTTTTTGGTCTTGACTGAATATGTTTCTCAAAGAAACAAAACATATTTCACCTTAAATAACAAACCAAATTGAATAATAAAATCAAAAAAGAATTTCCATAAAACGTCTGCGGTATCCATCTAAGTTATCATTTTTGCAAAGCTATTAAAGACAATTGATAATCTTATTTACAATGACATCATAACTTTTTTTAAAATGAAATATTAAACGCAGTATCTAGGAACAAATCTCATTAGATATTATCAATTAATGATAAAGCAATTCGTTGAAAATAAAAAGATGTCCATCAAGTATGTATGTCTAATATTCAAGGTAGTATCCTCCTTAGCGTCCAAAAAATATTAACTCATCGCCCTTTCTTATATTATTGCAAAAAAAGTTTATATAATTAAGCACATCCATGAAATTTATAATATATTTACCTTACAATGTAACTTTACCAATTGAATGCCGATTCAATAAATATGTGTTTAAAAATGCTTTGTATTAAACCTATGTACTATTGTTATCTTAATGAAATTTATTCAAGCAATTTGCATTACAAATATCAATTAAAAAAAAACATTTCTAATAATTTTTTGAGCAATCGAAAAAATTAGTTATTTTCTTTTCTCTTGTGTTTATATAATAAAAAAACAATTTGTCAATGATGGGTACGCCTCAGGGAAGAGCTTTAATATTGTTATAAATGACAACATATTTCACGATGACTGTGTTAATTTAGATAAGTCTTATTTTGTATTTCAAAAAGATTTACTCGATTAAATTCGTTTCCAATTTCCAATGATGTTGTGTTTTTATTGATTTTTATTTTAAAATAGCGATGAACTAGTAACTATATATATGAAATATAATATAATTAATTAAGGAAAATATCCATTTTGATGCTAATTGTAGGTATTCGCTTATTATAGTGCTTAAAAGCTAATCGTATAGTTTCGTTACGTTATTTACAAAGAGCTTGGTTTGCTTTTTTATTAATTGCCAAATTTTGTAAAAGTTTGACTTATTTTTAACACTGTAAAAGCAGGGATTATTTTTATTGGTTTTTGTAATGTGTATTATTTATACACAAAATAAAATTATATAGTTATGTAAGATCCCCCACGAATCGCAAATATTAAATTATTTCAGCGAGAATGCAAAATATGATTCATTTTATGTCTTTGTCCCAACGTAATTTGCTTCTGCAATCATTTTCCATCGCAAGTTTTTGTACGCTGATCAAATATCACGAATCACGATTTATAGGTACGGCATCAGATGGAGCCGATCATCCATGATCCCTGATATGACGATCACGACGGAGCAATAATTTGAAGATTGCGGGAGGAAATTGGTGAGACCAGAGTGTCAGTTGCCCTTGACCGTGCTGGGCCCAACTCCGCGATACATTGATCTCTTGCTTCCTCGACCAGTCGAATTGATAGGTTGCTTCGCTCTTTGGTCTGCTTTTAATGGGACGTCATTTGAATGACAGTCGATGCCTTCGGCTTTTAAGAAGGACAAGCCTGTTTTAAAGTCGGGTCGTATCATATTGGCAGATTATTTTATTTCATTTAATAAAAAAAAAATATTTAGACGTTAAGAAAACATAATGAAATTTGAGAACAGAGAAAAATAATAATTTTAGTATGTTAACTGTTATTTCCTGGTGGAAAGGTACAGATAATTTTTTTAGTACTTATTTCCACAATATATTTTTTGATAAGGATCGGTTTCGCTCATCGATGAAATAAGTACTAAAAATGTGTTTTTATTATTTAAAATAAAAATAATAATTGTTGTGATGGAATAATTTTACGAAAGAAAATATTGTATTGCTTTATTTCGATTACTTTGGTGCTAGATTTGTAGAAATTCACTTTAATGTTAGAGATGAATACTTTAATTAACTGGTTGTGTTACTAATCTGTGCTTTTCTTTTTTGAGATATATTTTTACACAAAATAATTCATATACTAAAGTATGTACAAATTATACTTTAATTACAATTTAAGTACTGCTCGTAAAATCAACAAGTCTAGATTAAAGATAATAGGTGTCATGTGACACACCCCGTTAACTAAAACAATTATGAACATTCATTATACATATTTTAAACCTATTTGCTGTTTGCATTTTTAAATGTTTTCAATGTATTCGCTACCATTGATTAGAATTTTAGTTTAATAAAATTGTTGAACGTGAACTGTATGTTACTCCGTTCCTTAATCTTCCATTTTAGAAGATAATAAAAAAAGAAGGAATGGGTTAGGACAGTAGTAATAGTGAGTAAATCGCTCTAGCTTTGCAAATTTAAGTTTCAGGAGTGGTATGATTAGGATCATATGAGCAGGAAAAAATGTTTTATATACGTTCATAAGTCTGATATACGTTCGTACATAAGTAAATTGGAAAATAAATTTATTAAATGGTATCTAGTCCGTAAATACTACAATCGAGGTTGATTATTTGACCACGTACCCAAAATTTTATTTTAATGGAGCGTTACATATTCCATTCTACGATTGTAGTAGTAATATGAACATTCGAAAAATTAAAAGAATATGTCTACTTTTCTAAATGCCTTGAACGTCAGAACGCACTATGAATCTTATTAAAAGTAGCATGTAGCTCGTTTGCAAGCCGTGTTTTGTCAATTGTGCGCGCTACAATGGGGAGGCCAGCCATTAATGCCGAACTAATTAATTCCTTCGTCCAAAATCACATACGAGACGAGTCTCCACAACAAAGTAAAACGGAGAGAACACACATAAGCGATGAAATTTATACATAGACACGTCTTAACACCCCGTTCATTTAACCTTTTAGACACGACGCACTTCTCAGATACAGATCAAACATCATCAAAATCAATCAAACAGTAAAATCAATATGATACATAATATTCTTACTATATGTAAATATAGATATGCTAATCCAAATCCGTTTGGATTCCGTCGGGATTGCAAAAAGCAAATATCCTCATAAGTGAGTTCGGATTATGTAGTAATATTTTGTGTGTATCAAACTAGATTACATTGGAAGTTATTCGGTTAACGTCCGCTCTAATTTATAATGTTTTATATTTTAACAAAATTTTTATCCTTATTTGCAATGGAAAAGCGTAAAATATTTTAATTGTAATTTTTGTAAGGTGTATATATTGACAGAAAATAATAATCATGGCCACTCTATCAGAAATATTCTCTTTTTTATGATATTGACTGAAGGTGCTCGATGGAATTTCAATATCAAATTTGAATCGTTACAACTTTGTACGATTCCACATGTTTTGTCACTGACGGCCCAGGTTTCGCCTTTCGGCATCTTCAGGCATTTTATCACATGGATGCAACAGAACTGACCCGTCAAGAATCGTACAAAGTTGTAACAATTCAAATTAGAAATATTCTCGAAAATCCGGGCAAATAAATCTAGTACTGTGTTATATTAATATATTTCATTTTAATTACTCATTCAAACTTATATTTATATTTTTTTACTACTGTTCTTATGAATTACAATATATCCATGTAAAGGTTTGGTTATTAATACTGTAATCTGACAATGTTCACCACATCTTCATGCAAGTTAGCCCGGCTGCACGAAAAGCAAACGTATGTTAGATGCACAGTATTTAAATAATTGAATACTTATTATAAATAATTTTGGCAGAAAGTAGCGGCTTCCAACCTTGGAGTCGCAGGCTATAGTTAGGGAAGGCGCCAAGTCTTCAATAAAAAAATAATATACTTTTGATACTATTTACGAATAAATAAAACTTCACAATGTAACGTAGAAAAACCTTGATACGTTACATTGTGAAGTTAGTTACATATTATGTTTATTTTGTTTACAGTTTTTTTTTTTTTTTAAATAAAGTTATTATCATATAATTTTTTATATCGACTGAAGGTGCTTAATGGAATTTCAATATAAAATTTGAATTTTTACAATTTTGATCGATTCCACATGTTTTGTCACTAACTAACCGGGTTTCGCCTTTCGGCATCTTCAGGCATTCTATCATTCAACAGAACTGACGAGTCAGAACGAACGATTAGTCAGTTCTGTTGCATCCGTGTGATAGAGTCCCTGAAGATGCCGAAAGGCGAAACCCGGGTCGTTAGTGATAAAACATATGGAATCGTACAAAATTGCAACAATTCAAATTTTTAAAGTTATTTTTTTTTTTTTAATTTCAACATTATTATAATGTCATAAAGGTTGGAAGCCGCTGGTTTAAAGTACAATCAGTTACAATCATATTTTGTTTATGCTAAATTTGAATTTTTAAGTTTAGAGTTTTGCATTTTTAATTCTGTTGCTTTGGTAATGTATCCGGGATCCTAAGTTCTATAATACCGGTATTGCCATCCTATTGGCTCAGCATTTAGAATAGTTTTTTTCGCTTGCACTTTTAGCGCGGTAGCGATCGTGCTCAAGTTGTATTCTGAGTTGATACAGGTAACGCGATAAATCAATGCTATGCTCATTTTATTGCCAATTTGTGATATCTTTGCTAGTCACTTAACGAATTCTTAGACAACATTGTACATCGAATTTAATTAATTTTTAACATATATTTGATGTGGTGTCATTAAACATGAGCTAGTTGAAATATCAGGTTTGTAATTCTTGGGGCAATGTACTAAATACTGTTTATTGGGAAAATTAATTACAAATATAATATGTATTATTGATATACAGAAGAAAGTAAGCAAGTGTCAAATGGGAAAATTGACGTTTGAAACAATTATAAAATTGAAACAAATTAAAAAGATCCATTGTAATTATTCGATGATTGTGAGTATAAGTGTAATGTGTTGAATTTTTTCTAATTATCTTTAAATAAATCTTTAAAGGCTAAATTAATCATTTAACAAATTTTTGTGAAAAGTTCACTTAGTCACTTTCTCTGTAAAAATATTCTTTTATATTTCAAATGCGGTACTTCGAAACTTACATTAAAAAAAATGGAGTAAATGGACTTCTAATAAAGCACTTTAATAAAGGTAGTTATACAAGAACTATTCACTTGCTTGACCTGTCTTTTTCGGAAAGAGTGAGAGTATAAATGTATTATTATAAAATGTAATACAATTTATTTTAATATAAAGTTATGGAAGTGCTTAATTCAAATATGTTGAGATTTTGATTGATACTGGATGATTATTTTATTGTGTATGAATTATAAACTTCTGACCATCTTTCGTTAATCGTCTTCACGTTTTTTAATTAATACCATTTGGCTATAAAGCATTAAAATGTTCTAAACGACCACCTATAATGACAGATCATTTTAATCATTTATTTTGACCATCAGTTTAACTAAAAGGATGTTATTTGATAGGAAAAAAATACGAATGAATAGTGGTTTCAAGTTTAAAGAAAATTGTTTAATCACACCAAATAAAAATGAATGAGGATTGTTTTTTATTTTTCAACTTATTCAGATAAAAGATGCATCACAAACGTCTATATCCAAGCAATATTTTCCTCGAGTAATTCGTATGTGAAATTAAATATTTTGATCAAACTTTAATCACTTGACTTAAAAAAATATACATCCATTTTTTATCGATTTTATAAAACCGTTTATTTATATGTTTTTTTAAACAGATTATTAATTATATAAAATAATAGTCAATTATGTATAACATCCTATAAAGTCATTAAAATTACATGTTATTATTAATTTAAGGAGTGTTCATTTATGGCATCAAAAAAAACTAGATTTAATTAAAACCGCCGTTTGATGTATTCGTTACTTGATTTGCAAGGTTCAAATTCTTACGTGTTCAATTAAGAACTAATTGTGACACTTCAAACAGGCATTCAAAGCACCAGATCCGCACTGTAGACGTGACAACTTTGGCCCGTTAGCTATTCTTTGGAGACTATTATTGAAAAGGTGCTCAGGTAGAAGATACCACTGTGAATTAATTGGGAAACGCTTTATAATGTCGGCGGCGTGAGTCAAACTTCATGTGACAGAATTAATTTTCATTGTCCATTCGTGACATGTTTTTGTTTTATTTTATTATTTTGTCGACTCAGAGGTCTTAAACATAATTTTACAAGTCGTGTTGGTATATTTATTCATTTTGCTTCGTACCACTAATATAATACCAATTTTAAGTGGTATAACGGATTCGGGGCAACAGGATAAAATTAATTTAATTTATGTACTGGTTGATATTTTTAGTCTACGTCAAGTCAACATGACAATTACATGGTTTCATGATCGTACAATAGAAGGTGTCACGTTAACATGGTTTTCTTTAATGCAACCTGTTCTTTACTGAGAAAGAACAGCGGCAGAATGAAGAAGTTAGCTGAGGAGTAACTGATCATTGTATACTTTGATTTCAGGATCTGATGATATTTAGACAGCCCTCAAATCCTTGTTTTTAAAAATTATAAAAATGAAAGCTTCGAGCGCTACTGTCAAGTAAAACAATCAATATCGTCGAAATGATTTTTTTTTCTTATATTTCAAAATTGACATTTCATAACGATTACGAGCGGTTAAGCACATCGCGAGCATTATCAACTAGTAGAATATAATTTTCGACAAAGCCGTGTTTATAAAATTAATGATTCATTATTGCCTGGTATTTAAAACGATTCATAAGATATATCAAGAAATAAAACATCATACAAAAAATGGGGTTTGAAATTGCTAATATTTAAAATGCTCTAAAAAAATAAATAACTGCTAAATTTTACGAAAAATAAGATTTGAAGAGAATTTAATGTGAATAAAATTTATTTTATTATAAAATTCAGAATTAAAGTTTTAATCGGAGACAGCCAAAAGATACCTGCATTTTTTTTTAACCAAAATCATTCTTACGAACAACATTAAATACTTATAAATAAAGTTTTATTGACTGAATTGGCATTTACTTGGTAGAACTCCATAATAACAAGGTGAAAAAATAGCAATTTATTTTAGTTTTACAAAATTTATAAGACATATAGTTGATAGCTATTTTGGCTCACGCCTTCGTCATAGTTCTGACTGAAAGCCAAAATAGCTATCGACTATATTTTAAATAATAAAAACACATTTTTTTAGTACTTATTTCCACAATATATTTTTTGATCAGGACCGGTTTCGCTCATCAGTTGATAATGCTCGCGATGAGCGAAACATTGTGATAATATTGTGGAAATAAGTACTAAAAAAATGTGTTTTTATTATTTAAAATATCATGCCTTTCCATCAAGAAGTGACAGTTAACACCTTAAAAAAAAAAAAAATATCGACTATATATCTAAAAAAAATTTAGAACTAAAATACATTGCTATTTTTTCACTGTATCAAAAGTTTTTAGTTTATATGGAAAAGAAGAAAGATATTTTAGTTAAACTATAAAATGTTGAAGTAGTACTGTACATATTGTGTGCTGTTAATTTAAATATAACACTTTTCCACCAAGAAGTATAAGTTAATACATTTAAATTGATCGATATAAATATGTAATTAGTTCTTTTTTTGAGCTTAATATTAACAAACCACGATTTGAATCACATCTGGGCTATCTTGTTCCGTAAAGCTCGGACTCATTCCGATTTTTTCGTATGTTTTTGCTTCTTTAACTAATTTGTCAAGAGCTTAATCATATCTTCTTTTACTAGGCAGTCGAAGTCCACATTCCGTTAAGCTATGACGCCTCCCTTAGATTAGCAAAGGTCCTGTCGTAATTATTTGATAAATAATATTCTTGGTAACCGAGAGTTGTTTCATTCAAATAAAAAACTTTTGGAAAAAAAGTGTTTCTTATATGTAACGCGACTTTGCAAAACACTTCGACGCTCGTATTCAAGAGTTTAACGTAACTGTAGATTTTCACCCTGAATGCAATTTCAAAATATAACGGTAAATACACAGCACAAAGACGAAATATTATTAGTGAACCATATTCATTTTTTTTCTAAGCCAAACTTTATTATAGTTATCGTGTGTTGACATAGCACCCTGTCTGTTACCTTAGACGCAAAAATCCTTTTGTATTCTTAAAAAAGTAGACACACAAGTACGTGCGGATACGAGAGATAAGTAAGCTTCTGAAGCAATCGGCATTTAAATTCAATCAAAAATATTTTTTTACGACGTCAATTAGATTATTTTTACTTATCAGCATAGTATCTTCAACACTAATTAATATAACCTCTCTTATTTCTTTACTAAACAATGTAACCAAGAGCTCTCGTCGGTATTCGCTTAGAACATTTGATATGAACGTTTTTATACCGAAAATTCACCCAATTCTAAAAAAAACACAATCATTTACGACGCCAAACCTATTTCAAATATTATTTTGGTCTATCTTATTGGACAATTATCAAACACCTTTGGCGTTTATCATAGTCATCAGTTAGTCTTGGGATAATTTTATGAATTGGATTTCTGAAATGTCTTTATTCTCTTCCCTTATATCAAATAGTAAAACAGGAAGTAGTGACAAAAATAAGTTACCGGAAGACATTAACTAGCTTTATCTGAAAATGAGAGGTCGAGTATCGAAATAAAAACCAGGTCTCTCAAAAATAATTCTGTTGAAATGCTTCAATAGGAGTGGACAGACTTATTTCGACGTTATAAATTAATATAAAATAATTTTTGTCTAAGCATGGTATCTACATGTTGTTTTTCATTACAATGAAATTATTTTTCAAGCTGTAAAATTGTTTAAAAATTGTGACTTTAAAATTGAGCCACAAACAACTTTTTGAAATGTAAGAAAGTGTTTTCCCTGTGAGCAAATATCTATATTTTATGACTTTTAATAACCATACAGTTCTAATGATTGTACTGCTAGATAAAAAATTTAGTATAAATCAGTACAAATAAAAATGAAACATATGCAATTAGTAAAATTTTACCAAACTATGAGTAAAAGACAGATATTAATATAATACTTTATCTCGTAGATTTGATTAAATTTTCATGCCGAATTAGAGAGTTTTGTGAGGCGTTCTAAAGTGGGTATACATTGGAACTCTAGACGATACCAATCTCATATTATATTTCGTTGCTTCTGGTAATCAATTTGTAGGAGTAGGATATTTATAAGGTCTTTATAAGTATCTGAATATGACTTCACAGCCTTGATAATATTTTACAAATAAAATGTACAACGCTACAATATCCTCATTTTCCAACACGAGTATCGATGATGCTCTTTCGTTTGGCATGGCTTTCTTGTCAATTTGTTATTCGGTGTAGACCTGCCAGATTTCGATGCATACTCTTTGTTCAAGTAAACAATGAACACTTTTTGATACTTCATGATGATAAAAATCTCATTCCTGCTCATCACCATCGAGGACAAAGACCTTTCAACAGTGCTGGATCAAGGACACGACATTTTTATTGCTCCGTGCTTTTACAGAAATGCCTGTTATCTGGATGACGAAATTATTATATTGCATAAAAACCACTGTACTTTTGAATGAGATCTCCATTTAGCAGCCATATTTGCCAGGGATCAGTTCTTGGAAGATTACTATAGATCAGTGTTTCTCAAACTTTTTTGGCCTGTGGCCCCATTTTAGGATTTTATTTTTGGTGTGACCCCCTCCACTATTTCTTCGAAAAAAAGTACATATAAAAAAATCAAACTTTATTTTAAAATAACAAAACATATTTTGTCTGTGCCCCCCAGGGGGTACATGGTCTCAGGTTGAGAAACAATGCTATAAATACTACGTACATATATTTTTTATTTGCTAGTATTGTAAACAATCATTAAATTTGTTTCTATATACGTCGTATTCGATATTGTGTATCGACATTTTGACACATGAAACTAAATATATTGTTTTTAATTAAGATAATATTAAATTCTTTCATATATAGACTGATAGTGGTTGAATAAATTTCAATACAAATCTTCCAATCCAATTTTTGCACAATTGCACATGTTTTATTACTAATGTGAAGGTTTCAATTTCGGCATGTAGGTGACACAATAGTCATGAATGAAAAAGCACGTAGAGTTTTTAGTTTCCAGAAAAAAGTTTCTTGTCATTAAATACTTCCTAATTGATTTAATCTATAATTTATTCGAATATGTCTTAGACAACTTCTCAATGACGAAAGATTTTTTCATTGAATATTAAAAATAAATTGCTTGCATATTATATATTCACTTTGGTTGATGTTTTGTTTTTTTATTAATCCTTAATTATTGAAAATTTTCAAAGTGAAACACATTTATGCTATCAAAGCTTTCAGTGATTGTTATTAAAATGTATAAGAGGGTTAATTGAAGTATTGAAAAAATTCATGTTTTTTATTTTTATCAATTAATTCGGACCTGTGCTTTGGGCGTAAAAGTTCAAAGTTTTCTGATGGGGTTTACCGGCAATTTTTTCTTCCGACACAATGTTGTATTCAATGAATTTGATAGGTGTTGGTCTGAATATCTCCCATTGAATCAAATTAATATAGAAATAATACCCGAAACAATTCAATCTTGATTGAAACTTTACTCGTTCCTTACAGATTTTTTTAAATTTATTGCTGCATCATAAATAATAAATGTGTTAACTTTTGAAAAACCATTCCTTTTAATACGACTGAAATAATTGAAATATAGAGTGTTAAAGTTATAAAATTATTGAAAACCTCTAGATACAATATGAATTATATAATATTTGTCTTGAATTATCAATCTATATCAGTGGTTCTCAGGAAAACTTTTAATGTGGCCACATTATAAAAATCAGTGGGCGTTTGGAAACGACTTGTGGCCGCACTAGTATAAATTAATTTCAATAAAATTATTTTTTTAAATTTCAATATTTACTATAATGCTGTTAATGGTCACAACAAAATCGGTTTGTGACAGCACATGAAAACCACTGATCCACTTGTTTTTGTTATTTTTTATACAATTATATATTATTATATTTTAAGCTTTTTTAAATTATATAGTTAAAAATATTTTAGGGTGAAATTCTACACTATTAAAATCACAATCAAACACAAAATTTACTCAAAATCACCTTTTCAAAATTTTGATATATTAAAAGTATTCATTTTAAGACATATTTTACACAGACCAAAAAACTACTTTTTTCCACTAATAAAATTCTCACGAAAGAGGATTTCAATATGCCCTTGGATTCTTTAAAAATAACATATTTTTCTTGCAATATTTTCATTTGTATAAACTTTGCATCTTTGAATAGAATATTTTTAAATATTTCGAATTCTCACGATCATAACTAAATAATTTTTACATTTCTTTAAATACTAGCATAGTAAGTATCGGTTTATGTAGAATATGTCCTACTTTGACCTTTTAGTCGCATCTCGCATCTTTAATATTTCAGTATATAACAAAGATAATAATTAAAAAGTTATTTGGAAAAATAATAAAAGTTATTTTATCATAAAATCAATTAATATCAACTTTGAAGTAGTAATCGAGTTGGGTTGGCCTTATTTATGAAATAATTCAGTATGGTGAGGTTTTCTAAATAAAACCCTTTTTGCACTCCTCTTCTTTAATACGTTTTCCTCGATATCTAAAAAGTTTTTAAAATATAGAAAAAGGATATATCTGTTTTTGTTATATATATCAAAGAGCATGTTAGGAGAGTTATGTTTTAGTTTTTAATTTATTCAAATATTATTTTTTAAAAAAAAGAAAATTTTGCAGTTAAAATTATTTTATATCGAAACGAAAGGATCCATTAAAAATTAAATAAAAAATATTTAGATCGTCCAAAAGTCGTGGCGAATCGATGATACATTCCCAACACTAGTAGAAACGGAATCGTAGGATGTGGGATCATTTATTTATCGTCGGAACAATTTTGCGTTTCTAAGAAGGCTTTATAAATATTTTATGGCTGTTTAATTAAATACTGCTGATCGATACGGCTTCCCAGACAACTCGACGTTGTCCAAATAGTCAGACAATGTCTGCCGCAACAAGTTGGCCCCCGAATATGCGCTGTGCGACTTTTTTCAGCAAAAAGAATAGTATAAATTAAAAAAAAATCCCTTGAAGATGTCCATCAGGGTGGAGCTATATATGTGTAATTATATTTCCAAATATCATGACACGTCTCATAAAATATTTAATTTTATCCAATTACGTTGACATTAATATATCACAGTGCTTAACACGATTTCCATAATGTTAAATTGATATTTTATCAGTTGATAATGCTTACGATGAGCGAAACCGGTCCTGATCTTATTGATGTAAAATTATGATTATACTAAGCATTGTGTTTTTGTTTAAATTTAATGCCTTTCCAACAGTTATTGGCTGTCATTATTTTACAAAAAAAAACGTAACGAGTTTTTATTAATCTTTAAAATGCCCCTACTCTACGACTTCAACTCCATATCCCCGATTTAAATATATATTAATAGTTATAAAAGTTTAAGCCAGATATAAATTCTGAAATGAAAACTAACCGAGTTCTGGAACTCTTCACGATGAAACGACCGATTTGATCATATACTATATTCTTATTCATGAATAGAATGTGAGGCTTTTTTTTTTTAACAATTAACGTTAAATTAAACATTATCACACAACTTGTGAGGTGTATTTTACAGCATCGATTACGAATGAAAAAAGAAACGGTTAAAGTTATATATCATCGACACTCCACCCCTTCGTCGGAGTCGCGGCGTATCAGCGATACTCGTTGCGAAAAAACCGGTCCTTAAATTCGCCGCACGGTCACAATAGGGTTAGCCAATTCATTTCGAAGGAAAACATAATTACTTTTTCTGATGATCTCTTATTATCCGTTTTATTTGTATAGCAGACTCAAGAACTGGTGATGGAAGATTTAATATTAACTATTGCCACCGGCTGAGTCAACAAAACCCACACCGTATAATTTCAGAAAACGTTTTGTAACGAACGGTTATAAAATAGAATGGTATTTTCATTCAGCCAAAAATAAATCACGAAATGGCGGCATAATATCTGTCATCGAAAAATATTTGATATGGATGTTTGTAAACCCTCAATTAAACTTGCCTATTCTTCGGCTTGTGAGAATCTTACGTCCTGGAAAATCCCACATTAATTGTATATAAGGAAATAACTGTCACAATTTGTCTTCTAGCAAAGTTGTCAGTAGTTTTATGTATTTATTCTAAGTGACGTTTCTTTACAGTGGTGAATTACTCCATATGTGAATTAGTGCAAGATGCGTTCGCCTGAGGTCTCCAAATCTTTGTGACTCGAACAATGAATTAAATGTTATTTATTATGACAAAAAAAATTTTTATTCCATATTTTATATTTACAAATATAATAAATGAAGTCATAGAATTTTCGTTATATCGATAAAAATGATTCCATCAAATAAAAATGTTTTTCAATTAATGCTTTCATTGGAGCACATTTGACATTAAAAGTAACATATTTTTATTTAAAAAGACAACTAAAGGAATTTATATATAGAAGAAAAAATATCGCAAAATACGAAGTTTTTTTCTATCCAAAAAATTAACTTCTGAATCGCGCTTTGTCACACATCCTACGATTTAAAATCTTTCAACGGAAATATCCATGTGTCGATTTAACAAAGAGTATATAATCGGATTATCCTATTGCTTATACGTTCCTTTGAATACGATAATGTTTTGTAAATGCACCACTTTTCGTAATTTTAAATAACATGAAATATACTCATTGGGAATTTTATAGTCATTTGAGATTAAGTCGAGGATAAATGACACCACAAACACTTTCTCAAATTTAAATCGAAAACATCTATATTTTACATTGAGCCATTTGATTGTTAGGTTAAAACTAAATAATAGATCGCAGAGGCCGACCTCATTTTATGTTGAGCGATTGAATACAACTAATTATCTAAAAATAGCTAATCAGATTAATTTCAATACTCTTCAAATGATGACTTGTATTTTTGATAGATAAGTCGAAAATAAAAATTGGTGTACTGTCGATTATTGTCATAAATTCCGTCAAGTGCTACGTGTTGTCTACTTATTTCGACTATTTAGCAAATACCGTCAAAGAATTTAAATATAACGTCAAATTGAGTGATGGAGGCTTCAATATCAGATTTTGATTGCTTAAATTCAGTGTACTACTTAAAGTTTCACAACAAATGACCATGGATTCATTCATCGATGACATTAGTGTTTTTGACTAAGGGAATGTACAAAATTTTAACGATTTATGTTTGGTTGTCAAGTAAAGGGATAAAGTATAATTTTTTAAGTAATCACTGACTTTCCTTTTCAGTGATAGCCCTGAATTTTCGGCGAACCCACACATGGAAACTCTATGGTCGGTTTCTTTCTGTTTCTTTTTGGGCATGATCGGCGGAATGCGCGCTCCGCGACACTCCTTCCCGCACATAAAATCAATACGCCTTTTAGTATTATTATTATTGCCAAATACTTTTACCAATGTTACCTAACATGTGATAATAATCAAAGTGAAATATAGATATCAAAGAAATATAGCACTGTTTCCAATAGGGATTATATTTACGTAACCTTGCAACACTAAAGCCAAAGCGAAGAGAAAATATTAAAATATTTTTATATATGTTATTATCATATTTCGAACACTTTCTCTTCTCAATGATAAGCTTATGGTGTATTTTACTAGAAAAAGTCTTAAGAAAAATATAATATTTAAGGAAGCTGAATTTTAGTGAGACTTATTCAAATTGGAAATATTTTAATCAAAAAAACTTAAAAGAAACACTTTTTTAATAGGAGGATTTGTGTTTGAAATGCTAATATAGAAATCATCACGTGTTATTAATAAATTCCAGCAAAGAAAACATACTAAAAAGTAAACACAATCGTAAAATCTACAATCTAAATATACACATATAATATTTTTAATCTCACTTGTGCGTGATTGCAGATGTGCATCAATGCGTTATAAGAAGGTTTATTATGTGGTTACGTGATCGCGATTGTCATTTCTATCAACTTAGCATAAGTGTGATGGATAGGCATTAAATTTGTTTTTGACAGATGACAGTAAGAGAGAGATTTGAGTAACCATGTAGAAGCTAACAGCTAAAACTGACAAATAGTAGATCAGTTATTAATCAACTCGGATTTTAATATCAGACTAAATATATTTCGTCTAGGAAATCATATCATCGTTTTTTTTATTATTTTATAGACATTAAAATGAGAACGACTATTTGTTTTGAGTTTTTGAAATGTAAAACAATAAAAATATTCCCAGTAAGTTAAGCGGGTAAGCTAAAGCAAATCTGCCTTTTTTTGAACAGCATTCATCTAAATTCAATTTTGACTTCGTCAACATTGATAAAGTTTTCCATGGCATATCTATTGGTAGGTTGGCTTTATATTTTTGACGAACAAATAGTTGATGTCCACGAAAAATCACCGAGAAACTCTTTGAGATGACAACCCTCAACATAAAAAGGATGCTGGATTGTTCCTCTTTTTACGTGATTTTTATCGTGGGTGTTTTCGGACAGCACCTTTTTTTTACACGATTTTTTTTTCAATTTTTTTTACAGAAGAAATGGTGACTTAATACCTGGTTGATAAATACAATAATTATTTTAGATCAATAATCTAGGAAAAACAGCATTTCTTCTAAAAAGCCCGAACAAAATTCTATACATACTGATATCTGCAAACCGACAGTGAAAGCAGCGAATAACTCATTTAACTGAATACAAATTGGAATGTATCTGTAGACATTTTTCATTTTTTTTGTTATGATAAACAAAGAAATTGAATTCAATATTTTAAAAAAATATTATGAATATAACATATATAAGAAATGTCGAATTTTTTCATGATTTTTTTTTTTATTAATATTGTATGCGATATTTTGATTTTTACAACTAATTTATCAAATTATATAAACGTAAATTTTTTCACCTTGGTTTTAGACGCACTACCTTCTGGAACCAATATATCGTGTAAAAAAGTATTGGGTGTGTAATAACAAATACGAAAGGAATAAAACATTTTAGTCTGAAACAAAAAAAAAAAAAATTAAATATTATTTTTAACATAAATAACTTTTTTAAGATGTTCACTCTCGCTTCTTGGTGGAAAAGCATAATAAAAGACATTTTTCATAATATTAACAAATAGTTTTGATATTAATTTATTAATATAATATTACAAAAAATAACCTAAACGAAAAAGACAGTAAACTTATTTCAAGTTTGATTTTTTAGTTATTTATCACTGTGTTATTATAATCAACCTGACTTCAAAATGACATCACGCAAATTTAAAGAAAATATATAATTCAACATCAATTACTTAAATATAGATATGTATTTTAAAAATTGATCCAACTAAACATGTAAATATAATGTCTAGTATCCACATTTTTTCCAATACTGTTTTACATTATTATTCATTTTTTTATTAATACATTCGCGATACGAATAATAAAAAATGTTTTTAAATATTCGCATTAAAAAAAACACCTTTATTTTAAGTATTTAAACGAAAAAAAGTTTATGGAAAAGATTAATGTTCAATCTATCGATACACGAAGATCGTTTTCGATATTATACAGCGAATTCAAGTACGCAAGTCGTGTACCTTGATAGCGTTTTGGTTGTTCGTAATAATTATTTTAATAAGGCTGATAGCTCCCTATAATTTTATATGAAACTTAAATCGGGCACTTCGAACGTTTATGCATATATATGAAAATGCACATCTTAAAATATTATAACAGAATGGAATAAATATAACATAAACGCATTTAAACTCTGCCCGACAAGAATTTTGTAAAGTGCATTAATAAACTTAATGCTGCTAGTACAAAATTTATTGCATATATAAAAAAAAGTATTTGCGAGAGGTGTAGGTACATGCAATCCTTTTTAAGCGAAATATTGGTTCAAGAAAATGGCACGTATAAAAAATCGAATAAAAATCTTACTAACACGCTGGAAAAAATAGCAATGTATTTTAGTTCTACAAAACTATTTTTTGAAAAGAATTGCCTGGGTAGCCAGCCATATCGGATACTTTCAATTTATTGATTCTTTTCAAAAAATAATTTTGTAGAACTAAAATACCTTGCTATTTTTATCACCGTGTTACCGCGGAGTTCTACCAAGTGAATGCCAATTCAATCAATAAATATTTTACTCTTACATAATTTGATAAAGTGCTTCCAAAAAATCAAAATATTACGTAAAAAAGCAGTTTATCAAAAAAATCTGTGTGACATCTTTAATTCATCTTTTAGCTTTGAATATTGGTTTCTCTGCCACCGCGTCATTACTATTATCTGACTCGTTATTAGCTGTAGCAAATTTTATTCTCGTCAATTAGAATTTGTGAAAAAATGCGCAACAACAAGTAAATCGCGTAAAAAAGTAGTAGTTCCATCCAAAAAATAAAATCGCGTTGAATCGAAATCGCGTAAAAAGAGAATTTGATATACATATTGTAAATCAAATTTAACAAATCATAATAAATTTCAAGGGTATACGATACAGCCATATTCTTGTTTTGCCATTGGGCATACAGCTTTGATTAATGCTATTATGATCATATTGACTAAATGTATTTTATTATTAAGGAAGGTCCACTATATCTGTCATAGTTAGTTAATATTACTCATACCGTAATACGGTTGACGATTATTTCAAAATGAATAATAAAGCATAGAGAACCTGTAATTATGACACAATGAAATTATAATCTTCTATTATAGGTAAGGTCTTACAATTATCTACTTCATTGAATTATTTTATGATGGGTATAATGAAAGTATAATATATGGACCGCAGTAGGAACGATAAACATTTATTTTAATGTGTAATATTACATGTTTTTAAACTTTTTCGTTGAATATTTTCCACGCTTCCATTTTGATACTTTTAATGACAGCTATAGCAGCCAAGTAATTATTTATTATTGACGTAAAATCATTTAATTTAAATCTGATTTTGACCATGTATAAAATCTCATTAATATTACAGTAATTTTATATTTATCCGTGACATGTGTTCGGAATAGTATGTACATGTAAAAATGAATAATTTAATTTGACTACTTCCACTGTATATGATTCAATATGTTGTTATTGTAAGCTTCATATGTTTAATCAATTTTAAATTGTCTAATTTCCTGTCAAACTGTTAGAACGAAATAATTCAATAATAAATGCATATTCATCAACATCTGGCGGTTCGAATTCTAGCGAGTAGTAATTCTAACAGAACACATCTCAAAATATATACAGTAGAATTTCGGTCAATCGTTTTTCAATTTTTCGTTTTCTAATATGAATAGTTCGTTTGGTCAAGTTCAAAAAAACAAATGAGTGAACGGCTTCCGCGGTTATCTATTGTATAAATTTTCAACTCTGATATTTTAATAGAAAATCTCGCAAGTGATATTATAATAAAAATGTGCTTTTATAAATAACATAGAAAAGTTTTTAATTATCGCAAAATTTTGATTACTGATTTTTATAATTAGTTAGGAATTACGTCTAGGTGTTGCGAATTTAGATATGATTTACTTCATAAACGTAACATGTATGTAATAAGATCAATATTGACTTGAGAATTATATCTTCCTGAAATCTGTGCCATTTCAAATCGCGGTTCTGCAAACATATAATTTCAATAGAGAACAAAACCAACATTTAAAACATTTACCGACTAGAAATAAAATAATTCATCGCCATGAAACATTACACATGATATATTGTATTCGAATACAATGAGCTGAATGAAAAAAATATTGATCGGGCATTTTTGCTCCCGCCATTTTAAAGTGGACATTGATTGATGGGCCATTTTTTCGGTCATCGATTCTAATAATTAATTATCTCATCAATTGCATATGACAGTGATGGATAACCATCTTAAATAATAATAATACGCATTGTTTCAATTTATTATCTCTGCGTTTTATACCGTCATTCGTTCGCTGTTAGCAAAGATTGCTTGTCATAATTGTAAAATATGTCAAATGTCAGCCACTGATTTCTAGAGGTAAGAGCGATACATTAATAATCAGAAGTGCCCGAGCTTAATTTAAGATTATTTTAAACTAATATTTATGGTCTTGGGGATGAGTCTTGTGAGGTCTTTTTATCGAGTTGAATTTGTTCACTTTTCGAAATTACTTAAAAAGGGCATCGAAATTTTACAATGCTAAAACAAAATTTGTTATAAATCATAAAACTACCGTATATTACGTTAATTAAATGTATAATAATGATATGTAGTTTTAATCGTATGGTATGGCTATTTAGAAGTCATTTCGTACGTTACACAGCTCACTCTTACTTTGAAACACATGTGATCATGTGAAGTAACATCTAACTATAATCGGTATTACGGTTTTTCAATATAAAACCAACTTTGCACGATAAACATATCTAATACAACTATTTTTTCATTTCATATTAAAATCCCGGTAATTTAAATATAAACAAATATTGAGTAATATTTACTATAAAAATGTGATAACTTAGAATCGTTATAACAAATTAATTATTTTCGGTATTTGCATAATATAAATATACCATTATCATAGCAGGTTAATTTCAGTTAAGCCAAAATTATTTTAATATTGACTGCGATCGGCGGACTTATGAACATTACTCCATTTTCGCCCATTTCACGTTAAGTACGAAAAACTTCGTTTGACTCTCAATATACGTCATAAGCGCTCAATATAAATAAAATAAATCAACGCGTTAATTAAATAGTAAGGGTACTTGTAGGTGCTGTTATATATCTGAAAACTGCATATAAAAATTGTTTATAGTATTATAAATATTGCTGAAAAATGCTGTTCAACAATTAACTTTTTTATAAACTAATCTTCTGAAAAATAGTCTTTTTGGATTTACTCTCATAGCTTCAACCATTATAAATCCCTTAAGATTAATCTAATTAAGAAAAAATCTTTTAAGATTAAAAATATTATGATGTATAATTTTAGTGTTGAAGTATTGGGAATTCAGTTCTGCTATTACTGGTGATTTTAGCCCTAAACGTTACCTAAATGACTCTGTCTGAAAGAGACGTCCAGTTCATATAACATTATTACAAACTGTTTTTACTTCAGTTTGTAATAAACCGGAATAATGGCTTGAATATATTTCTCTTTTGTTCCATCTAATTTATACTAAAAAAGTTGGCCACCGCTTATATAAACATTTAGACAATGCCTAGAGGTCAGACGGCGTCTAGTATATAAACATTATCCATCTATCAAACGAGTCACTTCTTGGAAAAACAAATGCTGTGATAAATTGCGCTACCAGTTATTATTTTGTTTTAAACAATATTGATATTAAAATATTTATGAATATTATCAAGTTACATGGCGTTCGCAAGAATCTTACCTATTTTCTGCATCTGAAGTTATTTTATATTTATTTGCATTTAAAATTTATACTCATAAAATAAATGCATTTTCATCGTTATTATGAATATATTGATACCAGGAAATATTTTTAAATACTTTTTTTATTATTCAATATAAATCTACATTCTTTGTATCAGTCGAATTTAAAACAGAAAATCGTAGTTGCACAGAAATATCACTACTTTAATCGACGAAGCGTTAATTCCGTTTTTTTTTCGTTTTTGTTTATTTTGCATGGATTTTTATTTTCTCTTTAGTTTTTTGCTATCAAAATAAAAATTAAAATCGTTCTAATCCGTGTTTTTTTTCTAGCTAAATCGATGTTATTTTTTAACGAAAGACACTACGCTTTTATTCCTAATAACTATTTCCATATACGTCTGTTCGATGATAATTGGCACATAACACCTGTGAAATATTTCGCAGGTGTTAATAACAAAATTCTATAAAAACATTTAAAAAAATTATGTTCCTACTGAAATTTTATTAAAATTTTCGTAACACAATTTTGCAGATCCGATTAGAAGGTTATCGAATTCATGGAAAGTTTTATTTTATTGGGAAAATACTATTTTATAAAAATCATTTCCATGTATTGTAGTTTCATTGATACAAAGCAAATTCGCGCTTTTATATTATTAAGTCAATGCTTAATTAGACCTTTACCATAATAAAAAGTGTGTAATCAAAATTATAGAATTGTTGAAAATATAAGAACATGTTAAATTTTAGAGATAATAATAATTGAAAAAAGGTTTACGATTAAAAAGATAAGATTTTTCACCAACTAGCGACGACAATACAATATCTCACAAAGTTTGCATGAAATTATATGATCGTCAGTTGAACAGCAAATCTACAAAAGTAAATTGTAGCGTTTGTATTGGAAGCATACGTAATTAAAAAAATGAGTTGACAAGCGGCGTACAACTATGACAAATTGTAGCAACATCCAAAACATTTCAACCTCGTCTTCACGGAAAGTATGTTCGTACATGGACCGTGTATAATTGATCATTTTTTACACAGTCAAATTCCTTTCTTTTTCTATATAGTCAATTTCATCGGACTGTTTCGTAAATAAATATCAACCGACACTCGCAAAAACATAGAATTTCTTTGCGAAAGGAATGTGGCCGGCAGTTGCATCGTGTTGTATTATGGAATATAGAATTTGTTTTTAATTAATAAAAAAAAGTATTACCTAGTTATTAATTCTGAAATAAAACAGTTACCCCACGGTATAAATTAGTATATGAACGAGGCTATAATTAAGAATTGCAATAGACGGTAGTAAGGTTAATAAATCAAAAATTCTGACGATGACAAAATATTCCAGTCTACCCGTGCGTTGATGTCTTTTCGTGGAAATCATACGACACGTGTTGTGATCGGTGTTTGTATGATACTGACAACACGTTTTGAATATGAGGATAATAATATTACGATATGCCCAGAAGACGTATGACTTATTTTGGTAAAAAAAATATTTTCAATAACCTAAGTGTCGATTTTGAAGACTTCGCTCCTGATTTAGATCATTCGTACAATAAATATTATTACAAGAGTTGTTTTTTTTGCAACTGGAGCAACTTGGAAACATGCTTTTATAAAAACGAAAACTCTTTTCGGATAGCGTTACGGTAAAAGAAAGGGATTTTCTCTCATCATCTTAATTATCAATCCAATGAGGTTAGTAATAAAAAAGTGATAAAAATATTACAGATAAATTATTGAAACATGAATTAAAATAAAATTTACTGTACATCTCAAATTGATAACCTAACACGTTTTTAAGACTTGCATAATTTGATTTTATTAAATCACACAGCTTTTGTTTCAAAATCCGTTGGTAGTTGATTATTCTTCAGTTAATAAATTTTACAAAGAAATCTTCCAATTTAATTAATATATAAATGAGACTAAAATGATAAGTCAATATATACTTAAATTTGAATTGTTACGATTTTGTACGATTCCACATGTTTTGTCACTAGCGACCCGGTTTTCGTTTTTCGGCATCTCCAGGCATTCCATCACACGGATGCAACAGAACTGACAGTCAGTTCTGTCAGTGATAGAATGCCTGAAGATGCCGAAAGACGAAACCCGGGTTGTTAGTGACAAAACATGTGTAATCGTACAAAATCGTAACAATTCAAATTTCATATTGTCGATATCATAAAAAATATATACTTATTATAAATAACTCAATTTCTTACATTAAGTGATTATTCTATAAAATTATTAAATTTAAGCGAATATATTTATTACTGATACGTTAGATCTATTTGTAAATAACTAAGTCACTAATCTACGTATTTCGCAACAAATTTACCAATTTATAAAAAAAATATTCAGTGAAATGAATATAAGAAATTATGCGAGCAAAACCATTCAAGTACAAATGTGACTAATATAAGCAGACACATTCACACATACAAGTTAAGCAATATAAGAGCTGGCAAACAAACTTGAAATATAATACAAAAATACAAAAACTTGAATTAGAGAGCTTTTTATTGTTTATGTCACGCGCAGTCTGCAACTCATATGGCTTGAATGAATACTATTTGTTTTTTTTTTTTGTGTATATGTTTCATACGCCCTTACCACAAAACCCGGTATATCCATCATAACCCTTATAGACATTGGAGGCGTAATTTCATTCACAATGCCTACGCATCTGATTTAAACGTCCAGTGCAGTGTAGAGAAGAGTGTAGTGGATAAGAATAAAAGTCTCCTCTTCGTTCAGAAACGATTAATGTCGTCTGCGCTTTAAATCACCATAACAAGTCAAATAAAACGAGTTCTTCGACGTAGTACTCTTTACAAAACATCAAAAGCTCTACAATCAAATATTATATTAAAGTTTTTGAAACATGCCTTGTAGTGTTTTTATGAGACGATTTTTATCAGACATTTTTTTTCTAAGAGGCTGAGCGACTTATTTCCAAGCATTTGATTCTCGATAATAAACAGTTTATTATAACGATTATATGAAGCAGTAAATCAAAATAGCTATCGGCTATATACCTTACAAATTTTGTAGAACTAAAACATATTGCTGTTTTTTCACCGTGTTATAATGGAGTTTCACCAATTAAATTCTAATTCAATCAATAAAAATAATCGTCATCATTTTTAAATTCGTTTAAAATATGTAACTTTCCTTTGTCTTTCTGATATGAAATCTACAGTCAAATCATAATAACACATTATAATTAATCGCCGTAACTTGAAAATAAGCCGAAAAACGGCAAAAGGAGGAAATTTTAGCTTTCCGTTAAGAAATAGTCACACCAATAATATTGTTTCATCAATAAATATTTACCAATATTAATCTGTGTGTCTAATAGGTACGTATAGCACAACACCCTACTTGCAGACAATTTGCATACACTAAATATGAGACTATGTTTTAAATATAAAATAAAGTAAGACGTTAAGTATAAAGGCTTAACACGATTTTATATGTATAATATTGAAATATTATCGACTTAAAAAAGTGATTTCGATAGCGGCATTGAAATTTAATTATTCCGATTTTGGTATCTAAGAGTTTTTTTGAACTCTCGGCTAAGGAAATTGTCTAATACTATTTATTTTTCATATTATACAAATAGCTGGATATGTATATTTTTTAATGGAAAAGTAGATAGTATATTGTGTTTCGGTAGTGTACGCATACATTAACTGCGACTTTGACGTTTATTGCTCTTGGCACAGTGGGAAGATTCAGTAAGAAGTAGCTTGCGTATCATCATCTATTGGTAACTCTCTCCTGTAAAACAGCAGGGTAGAACGTTATTCTGAAGGTCTTTTCAAGATTTAAATATTTGCGTGTACAGACAAATGATCATAGAAAATTTATCTCACAGCTAACTGAAGCTTTGCTTGGTAATGAGATTTTCACAATGCTTTCTAAAATGGCGGACGTAAAGCACGAGGATCGAATTAATCAATTTCTTTTATTTATATAATACGTAGTTTTTTAACGATATATACATTTTTTCCACAATCACTCCCGCAATTTAGAGAAAATGATCATCATGTAATTCCTTTGTGATTCTCTATCACCCACCAGTTGATCTGCATTCTACCATACCCAAATTCCTCGATTCTCTCAAATTGTCCAAAACGCTGGAATCTCAATGGTCAGAAGAAAAAAAAAGGATTTCCGGAAGCATATGATTCAGCCGTTTTCAACGATTACCAATGACCATCAATATAACAAAGCTTTACGTTGAAGTTCCCTTACCTCCGAATTCCTCACCAAACAAAATCACACCAATTCCGATATCCGAAAGAAAAATCTGTTCTTGAAACATGTACAGTTCTTCTGAATAATCTTTAGGTGCCACGATTCGCTGCCGTAAAGAAATATTTGTAGAATAAAACGTTGATTATAATCGAATAAATCTGTATATCCCAGACTGCGTACATTACATTAAATGCATCTCCACTTATTACTGAACGAATGGCGAGCTCTTTCTTTGTGTAGCTGTCTTCTGAGATGTGTATACTCAAGTACAAGTATAAGTGAGAAGGTACATGAAGCTGTCAATTTAACCGATGATCTGTCCCGCGCTAGTCAGATTCCTTTCAGAGTCATGACAAGTTTGGTTACAAATCACATTTGTATTTATTTCTAGACCAATGTGACCAGAATAAGTATAGGAACAAGTATTTAAATTTGTCAAAGAACAATGCATTCCACAAATTGTATTATTGAGTGATCCAATGATGCAATAAGCAAATGCATTGAAGTAACTTATAATTTATATGAGTAGTAATAATATATGTCAAATATCATAAAGACATCATATTGTTGAAAGGGGAGAGGCCTTGGTATAAAATGAATGGCTAACACTAATCCAACCAACACTTTTTGCTCTCCCAAAAAGTCTAAGGTGTTGAACAGTTCTTCAAACTTCCATAACTATATGATAGTATATATTATCTTGATATGCTACGAAAAATATAAGTGGTGTATTAATAATGCTGCGGACTATATACTATGTATGTGTGTTCAAAGGATTAAATGCCAAATAAACATTGAAAAATATATGGGAAAACTTTTAAAAGCTTAAAGGAACGAAAAAAAAGTAGAAAATGTAAAAAATATAGATATATAATAGAATATTTAAGAAATGTTTTATGCAAAAAACTCTCACTGACTATTTTACCAGTTTTTCTTGAACCAAATAATTTATGTACCTTTTTAGGATAATATGAATATAAAAATTCATATTATTTTTAATCTATGTATTAAAATAAAACGACTTTTATAGCCATTTTATTATTGAAATATGTGTGATGGTTTTTTATACTTTTTAGGTCGAAATAGACATTTATTAAAAAAATAAACATAAAATCAAAAGCATCTATATTCATATGCTGGTTTGAAGTTTTAAAAATTATTATTATATTTTCAGTCAAGTTTAAGTCGTTTTAACGTTGATAGATTAGCCTTCTCAAACTCATAGAGTTAATTTAGGTTCGATATTAGCTATTCTGAAAATGGCACTTATATTTATTTATTTATATACAAATTATCAATTCGTTGCTTTTGCAACGTTAACATATTTAAATATAAAGTATTGGGAATTCAACAAATACACAGTAAAACAATCAACAAGGATTGCAAAAAAAAGTCAACCAAGTAAGCTCATGAAATGTCTACTTTAACTGAAAAAATAGCATTCGTCTGAACTCACTTTCGTCCACATGAAATACGTCAACATCCGAAGCAATACTGTTGAACATTGTTATTGCTCTTACCGTTGGCATCCCCATTGGCAGACTGGTTCTACACTTTGGAATAGCAAACAAATTATGTACACTATTTCTTAAAAAAAGTATCCGGAACATACGAATTGATATTATTAAGGATGGCAGAATTCTCATTTTGGACTCGAATTAGTCGACAGAAATACGTGGCTAGATACATTTCTCTTTGATTTTTCAAACTATTTATTTGAATTTTATATTTGTTTGACTATTCAATGTGGCTCTAGGATTATCTAATTTTCGACGACCTCAATTTAAAAATACACCTGTTCATGTTTCAGGAAATATATATATATATATATATATAAATAATAATTATTAATTATTTGGTGAATTAAGTGTGTTGATTAGTATTTTTTTAAAAGTCTGTATTACCATCATATAATGATTCATATGTTGACTGGCTTGATTTATTTGATTTTTAGAGTAGTGTTCGATCTCTTTTGAAACACCTCAGCCTGTATAGAGAAAAACATATTACAGCACTCATGTGTTTTAACAAAAATAAAAAAATAACATCATATTAATTTATTGTTACTGTCACCGCAGAAGAATCACCGCGCGTGTCACCGTAGGGCAGTCTCCGCGGGCTGAACGACGCGGCAGACTTCGCTTGCACCGAGAGGGGGATCCCCCTGTGAAAACTCTCCGACCTCCGCCCCCCGTCCGTCACCCGGACACTCAGTCCAGCATGGGCAGGCGCGCGGTGCGGCCGCTCGCGCTGCTCGTCGTCATATGCCTGCCACTGCACGCTCTCGCCAGGTTTGGCGATCGACTAGAACCGAGAATTAGAACGCAAGGAAATCCCCCGGCGCTGCCGAACCCGCCCGAGCGAAGAGAAGCGCACACCGAAGCACACAGATTGGAAATGAGCACAGAGTTTTTCGCAATACCGGAAAGAGTCCCGCCACCGCCTCCTGAGCCTGAATTAGATCCACTACCCGAACAACCGAAACAGCCAATTTACCGCGAAATTCATATAGAGAGTGAAGTGAGCGAGGAAGAAGAAGAAAAGGTGGCCACGGTCGTGAATGCGACGGCGCCTATCCCGATGACCGGTGGGTTGCGAAGAGAACCCTGGGCACTGCCGCTTTTGGCTTTGTCTTCATTTGTCATGCTGACGATGGCTGCGTTCGAAGTGTTCGTTTTGTGCAAAGTGTGGCGCGCCGCTCCCAGCAGAAGACACTTGTTCCTCGGTCAGATGCTGTTGCTAGGGTTGTTCGCGTGCGCCGCGCAGGGGGCGATTCTCGCCGTCTCACCGACGCCGGTCACGTGCGCGGCGGTCCGCTTCGGTGCCGGCGTCGCTCTGGCGCTCGTCTTTTCGGCGCTGCTAGTTAAGTGCGTCTTCCTCGTAAGCCTCAACGGAGGCGTCTACCTTCCGGCGCCCTATCAAGCTTTATTACTATTTTTCGCTGTCATGATCCAGGTTGCGATCGGCGCACAGTGGCTCGGCGGCACTCCCCCTAAAGTATTATATGCGCCCACTAGATGTCGGGCCCCTTTCGGTGACCTTTTGTTATCATTTATTTATGTTGCATTTTTAGCTGCCTTTGTGGGAGTTTTATCGGTGAAATCACGCGGTATACGGGATAATCACAGAGAAGCGGGGTACATTGCCTGGGCGACGGGTGGCGCTGCTCTTTTAGCCGCAGGCTGGGCGGGTGGGGCCCTTTTAGCGTCTCCGCGTCATAGAGACGGCTGCTTGGGTTTCGGAATGGCTCTGACCGCGGCCGTCGTGTTTCTCGTTATGTTTGCACCCAAAGGAAGGCAACTCGCGGCTATGGGAAAGGATGCCAACGCGGGAGACAGGGAAGAGAGATTAAGCTCTTTGAGTAGAGCCGGGTCTGGATATTCACCGTCGTTTTTCCACTTCAAGCCCGTGAAATATGGCGTCGTAGGCGCCTCGACGCCAGTTCAAACTCCGGCGCCCCCGCATCTACCGGCGTCTACTCGGAAACAAGCTGCACCACCACCTCCTGCAGGTGAGTGTCTCAAATAGTTATCATTCTTTCTGAAATGTGTAATTATAATTCGGCACGAAATTTATTCAACAAAACACTGTTAATGTAGTATAATCATTAATTAGCGCAATTCGATGAAAATAATAAATGTGTAGCTGAATATATTCTGAAACTGTTAACCGTAAACAACCTTTAGAATCAAAATCAAATTCTTCGTTGATATCACTTTATATGTTGCTCATACAGAAGTTGTATAAGCTCAATCACTTTTAATTTATATTGAAAATAAAAGTGACGAAAATTGAAAATTATTTCTACTTGTTAGAAAAATTATTCGTCAAAATTAATGCATGACCTATAATTATTAAAATAATCAATCAATGATAACGATGAATTTAAAATTTAACTATCTACCATGTTAATTGAATGACTTATCTTTTTTATTTCGACAATTATTAATATATCTTCAATATGGTGAGTATAGTTACCGTTCGTCCTTTACTGTGGCACAACTTCTATCTTGTAGGTCTTTGGAGTCGATTTTTTACAACATACTAGACTTTTTCTTTCTTTTTACAAATACTACTCCTAATTCACCATAATAGAGATTCTGGGTAGATTTTAATTGCCATCGGAAATTATCAAACATTGCAATCAAAGAACTTGATAATTTCTGCGATTTAAAATGAAAATTCATTACTGTAATTCAATTTTTTTCTGCAATTTGTTCCGGGAACGATCATTTTAGATATAACTAGCGACTTTTGTATTTTTATTCGCATGAGTAAGAGGTCTTTCTGATTTTAATCAATAATAATTTCATATTTCACTATATTTAAATTTGAAAATCGTTACAACGTTGTACGATTCCACATGTTTTGTCACTGATGAGTCGGGTTTCGCCTTTCAGTATCTTCAGACATTCTATCATGGGGATGCAAAAAAATCAAATTTGATATTGAAATTCCATCAAGGCCTTCAATCGATATCATAAAATACATTTAAATATTTTTATGCATTATGGATTTTAGTAATTTTTTTTGAAGAAATATGAAACATTATTATTATGCACATTTACTTATTTATATTTTATATAAAACCGATAGTGGAATGATGCGCGTAACGCATGACTTTACAATTAGTGTATCAAAATTATCTATTGAAAATGAAGAAAGTCATAAAACGTCTTTGAGACGTTCCAGAATTTATTAATTATTAATGTCTGAAATAATTTGAAAGAACTGTATCAAAATACATACAGCATATAAATTACTTTATTTACGATATAGGGTTGTAAAAATGATTAATTATTTTATCTGAAAAAACACATAAAAAAATAATTTTACGAGAAAGTTATGGTTAGCTCGTAAAGCAAAATTATAGCTTAAGTAGCTGCGTAATTAATTTTATCGCTTTGCAAACCTTTAAGTGATCGGCAATCGAACTCAGGACCTTGAGTCGAGACTATTCTCATCAGTAATGTAGCCGCCGCCTTTGTTGTAGCATCGTGGTACATAAATGAGTTTTACATTAAAATATTGTATGGTATTCATTTTTGTTACGAAAAACAGTTTATAAAATAAACTCTTGATTATTTAATGATGATAAAAAGAACATTTTTTAAATTCGCTTGCCGAAATAAAAATAATTAATTTTATCAATATAACATTATTTTTATCGGATTTGTTTCCGCTGGAAATTTACAAAAAAAAAGATAAGCAAACTAAGAATTAATTTCTCACTAAAGAAAAGCTTTTAATAACCGAGTTTTAAATATATAATACATAAAAATAGTTGAAAATCTTTAAATAAAAATATGACAACGATATGGAATCTATAAAAATGAGATTCGTTCTCACATGCCACCTATGTTTTGTTTTTAAATTTATAAGTATTTTTCCTATGAGATTTTTATAAAATTATTCATTAGTAACGCTATTACAAAAATATAATACTTAATCTGAAACCTTATTAATGATAATTATTCTTGGGTGAACGCCCTTATATAAAATAAAATTTCGGATGTAATTTCTTACTTACTGTAAATTTTGTAAAATTTTTGAGTTATGTGGTATATTATAGTTATCAGGTTTTCGAGTATAAACCGATCTCCGGTCCAACGGGATTTCAAAAACCTCACTATTAATGCTTACTTAATACCATCGCGATTAATATTGGTTATATTATTGGCTGAAAATAAAATACAGTTACAATCTTTGTAACTGATATGCCAGTTACAAATGCAAACAATTGTCAAAATATTCTGCGAATAACTTTTATATAAAGACAAGCTGGATGGTAACGGGTGAAGCTTGAGATTATGACGATATTAGAGCCTGGCAACAAAAGTAATTATTAAATTCAAGGATATTTTCGTATCTTGAAGGGTTTTAAATTCTGCGAAAATCATCGCACTTTTTGTTTGTGGATAGTGAATGATATATTTTAGAATCCTGACCCCTACCTTTAAGAATTTCCAATTCAAATTCAAAGCCATTCAAAGAATTCATGGTGGCGTAGATATTTGATCATTTTTTAATATATATAAGCTATAATATAAGCTCTTAAATAACTTCTTTTACTTAAAGCATACCACATGTCCACGGAACGTTTCTACGTCACATACTAAGTAAGTGTGTGTCGTCGTAGTGGATGATGGTAGATTAAACGTGGAGAATACGAAAAAAAATACATGTGAAAGTTCTAAAAAGAAAATTTACGTGTTAGATGTATATTTTTTTTAAATTTTGAATTGCAATAAAAAATCCCCTTTATAGTCATAAAGAAGGAGAACATTTGAGACATCTATAATTTTTCTTCTCTCATTGTATATATTTCTCCATGACATAATCAAATAAATATTTTGGTGTATTTTTTATTGTATTTGTCATTTACCATACGCTGAAACTAAATATAAATAAATCATTGTTTTGAAACACGAGTGTTTGCAATTAGTTGGTGTCTGAAATGAATATGCAATAAAAAGTCTTTTGTTAAGTTATGTTAAGTTTATCTTAAAATTGCAATACGCATTCCATTTATTTTAACGCTATCGTTCAACTAAATTTAATCGATTAATAATGTTTGATTCTTACGACTTTATATGGTAACATTGTGATTAGTGGATAGAAAATCCGGTAGAGCTTAGATAATTATTTTATTTGCTTTTTATGTTTTATTTATGTTACTCACTGTTCGCTCAGCATTTCGCTGACGATTAAAATGATTAGATTGATGAGACGATCGGTGAATTGCCTGTTATTTAGTAATTTGTTATTCAACAAAATTTTACTCTATGCTGTCGTGCACATTTGAGAATACGATATGACAATACATTTTGGCTTCGTATTACACATAACGTTAACGAAACGATTTTGAGACAGTACGGGTGATAAATTGTATATAATATATTAAGACATTGGCTGAGAAAAAATGTTTGATATGAAAATACGCTGAAAATAAGCTTTAAGGACTTGGTTCCCTTCCCGGAAATATATAAAAATTTACACACTAAAAGTAATCAATCATTTATTACGGGTTATTAAAAAAAAAAAATTTCATAGTATTGAATAGGCTTCCGGTTATGAAAACATACAACTCGTTTTGAAACACAATCGGAAAATACGACTATTTGCAAGAGTGATGGAGAAATTTGCACACTATTCGTTTATAAAGTAACTATTCGTTTTTTTAAATAATGTATTTTTGTTGAAAAGAAGAATTGCTATATTCATACTTAAAAGCTCATCCTTATAAAACGGATATGCATTACACGATGTCATATCAGATCAGAGGGTGCTTACAAAAATCGCGACAATATTTATTCTTTTTAATAGTTTATTCGAATTAAATGTACTTTGCCATATAATTGTAATTATTTGGTCAGGATATTATTTAGTTAATGGTCAGTAAATATTAAGATATTGGTCAGTTATAAAACAGCCATTGAGTGTGAGTTAAGATAATAGAGGATGCCAATGGTAAAGTATCAACAATATTCAACAGTATTGCTTCGGATGTCAACATATTCCATGTGGACGAAAGCGAGTCGAGGCGAATACTATTTTTTAATGTGTTAAAGTAGATTTTTCATGAGCTTGCTTGGTTGACTTTCTAGCTATCATTATTTTTTGTTTTGTTGTTTATTTCTTTGATTATCAATATTAAATGTTTAAATATTTTGACGTTGCAAAAGCAATGAACTTGTAACGCGTATTTGTAATAAAATAAATAAAAAATGGTCTGTTAATAATTAATTTGTTAGGAAACGATTACGTCAGGTTAAGAAAGACTCTATTTCGATATAACTTACAGCTTACAAATAAAATTTTGCCCTTTATTTAAATAACAAAAATACCGACCTTTTAACATAAATTATGCCAGTTTAATTATTTACTTCCCACATACAAATCGATACAGATAATAGAGGCCGTTCATAAAATTTACAGACCATTTTTACATATAACTGATAATTTATTTAATTTACTCGCCAGCAATTAAATTTGACACTGACGCATTAAATATAATGCATTTCTTATTCATATGGCTATAAAAAATTGTGATACAAACGAGAAAAGGTTTAGTAGTGTGAAACATAGAAGGGGGAGCTGGTTGGTCTGCAGGAATACAATATTGCCTTTTCTGAAAGCGTAGTTTATTTGTCAATATTGCGTTACGTGCGTCAGCAAGCATAATAATATTGTATGTAAAGTTACTCGCGATTTCATGAAAAGAAATATCGTAGGTTGTAGATTGCACTTTCAATGATCAAGCAAACTGACGTATGGTGTAAGTAGTATAGTGTTTTAACCATTTCCGCCCCCCTTGTGGAGAATATAGACTTCTTACAGAGCTCTTGTGAATCAAAAATTTTGATGAGAACTTATAATTACCCATTCTTTCCTAGAAGAGACTATGGATAACTTTTCGCTCTCACTGCGCTTTCCTGCACTATTGTAACCGATGTAAGCCGAGGTTGAAAAATACAAAATTGATCATTGAGATATCATAATAGTCCAGAGCAGTGGTTCTCGGATGAAATTTCACTGTGATCGCATTATAAACATCGGCGGTCCTATTGAAATATCTCGTGGCCGCACCAAATGTGATAAAAATTGTTTCGATATTTATTTTTTATAAAGTGCATTACACTGAATGATCTTTCACGATATACAGTTGTAGGTAAAATCGGCAAAATTAATAAAGCACTTATTATTAATTCTTTAAAATGACTGGTTAATTTTTGAACAGTTTTATTATCAAAACGGTCTTTTACTTAAACTCGTATAAATGCTGGTTTATTCAATAAATTTTAAAATAATAATAATTTTATAAATTCATTTGTGAAAACATTTTTTTTTTAAATATCAATATTTACTATAAAACTGTTGGTGGTCGCACATTTAGAAATCATTATGTTTATTATAAAATTCTTCATATGATCTCTCAGCTTTTCTACAATTACTCGGCTACTCAACCTTTTTTCAATCATAGAAGTATGTATATAAAGGATAAAACTTCGGCAGGCTAAGTCATAGCAAACACCGATACGAAAAGGAATTCATACATGTTTTGAAAAAAAATTCAAGCCAATCAGACATGTAACGGAAAGCAACAACACTAATCACTGCACTACGAACCTGATATAATAGTTTTTTTTAATACAATATATAAACATTCAAAAAATACTAACAGATTTATTAATATATTCATTTCATGACAAATAAATAAACAGTAATTTGTCAGTTCTGTTGCATCCGTGCGATGGAATGCCTGAAGATTCCGAAGGGCGAAACCCGGGTCGTTTGTGACAAGAATTCAAATTTAATATTGAAGTTCCATCAAGCACCTCCGGTCGATATCATAAATTATATCAATAATGCTAGTACGGCAAGATTGACTGAACTTTATAAAAAAAATTGTGTTAAATAGCATCTACATTAAAGGAATCTTAATTTTATACGAATTATTTTAATCATCGATGTGTCGTTATTAAAAATAATTCTAATGATATTAAAAATAATTCTAATGATGATTTACATGTAATTAAAAATGATTTACTTGAACCTTTTGTCATGCAGTGAATTTTTACACAGATAATTTACCAACATCTTCCAATAAAATTTTTAAGTTAAAATGTGAAATATTTTTATTATTATATGGATAGGACTTTTTCACAAAGCTGAGCTTTATTAACATATTATATTATAAAATCTCGTCATACAGTTAATTGAATAATATTAATGTCTTTCAATATAAATTACGTTACATTTGTTTATGTTTCTTATAAAATTTGGCACGTTTTTGAAGTAACGTTTCTACATCCCATAACATATTTGATGGAATATCGTTACCATATTCTATTATGATTCTTCAATCATTTATAATGTGACGTGAGGCATAGATGGCCCAACCGATTACAACCTCTTACGAATGACAATAATTTACATATGCATATTGGCAGGGCCTGCACAAACTTTTACGGATCCGGTAATAAAAACTATTCGGTCCCAGATCTTGCAAAGTATTAGCCATGCCAGTAACTTTAGAAATGTTACATGTTGGAGCTTTCGAGAAATACTTATCCAATGGCAATTTGAGCCTCGAATACGCTGTTTGTCCACCATCTAATAATATAGCTGCAATACCTGATGTAGGAAGAGTCCAAGCAATTCGAGTTAGAGTTTGAATATGAGCCAATAGTAAACTGATAAGAAACTTTTTTCGTGCATTTATTGCTTACCATGCAAGTAGATTTTAGATTCATTGCTACACATTGCCCGTGTATCATGTTTATCGTAACAGCAGTGGATTTTCTTCATGATTAGAAGTGTCTGCACAAATGACATCAATTTCAGCTGCGTCTATTTTCGTTTTGAACCATGAGAATATAAAGTGTGATATGAAGCATATAAATAGCAGCGATTTTCACCATAAATGTGTTGCTTCACAATTAAGGCAATCATTTTATTAAGTTTTTTTTTTGAATATTTGTGCAGTCAAACTGTGTCGATCGGATGGGAGCTGACTGGGTAATAGAAACTCTTGCATCTCGTCGCATGCTGGATTGCAATTAAATGTGATGAAAAAGTCTGGGCGGCCATATGAACGCATTTCCATTCAATTTCTTCGTGGATCAATATGATCAATATGTATATAACTTATAAAGCCCTTTGTTTGCTGTATATAAATATGTTTGTAAAAAATACCTGAATTTACGCCTAATGGGTAAAGAGGTAAGTTTTTCCGGGGATCGTGTTCCCGGGAACACACACAATCCGCATAGTGCCAACCCTGCATATTACATTCATATTTTGAATGTATCTATAAAGATAAATTTAAAAATAAGTGACGGCATTCAATAGAAAGATATTTTCTAACTTCGTATTTGTCCAAATATCTTTACAATACCGGCTTATTTTATGAATGTGTAATACAATATGTACGATGCATAAGATAAAACCGGTTCTTACGATAACTTTAGTCATGACGCATTAGGTTAATATTAAAATTAACATTTCGTTTTATCATATCTGACATAATTACTGTAGAAAATAGTTAAGTTGTAATGTATGTTTTCGACCTGCGTTTCGCGGCCCGTACGAGATTTAACACATAATATTGTTTTATAAGCATACCGATTTTTCTAGTTTTGAACGTGAAATATTCAAATTGGTTTTGGTAAAAAATGAATAGTGTTAATTCATATATTTGATTTTAATATTTTCATTCCTATTGAAGATGTACCAAAGTTTTCTATCGTAACATTTGTTACTTAGTTTCTCATCGTCTCTTTTTAGACGTCATAGAAAGATAAAAAAGCTACTGGTTAGCTAACTGCTCTCAATACGCTTAGTTTTTAGAATCTATATATATATATTTAGATATTTAAAAAATCCATGAAATCAAACATTAATCTACAAAGCGGTTAAAATTAAATTTGTCTGTTGAAAATATGTCACTAAGCTTTCAAATAAATACATTGTCAATATGTATATATATGTATGTATATTATATAATGTAAAATTAGTTTATTGATTGAATTGGCATTTACTTGGTATGGTTGGCTGTACGTAGATAGGTAAATGTAAGTTTAAACACAGTTCTGATGAGGAGTAAGCCGAAATAGCTGTCAACTATATACCTCATAAATTGTATAGAACTAAAATACATTGCTATTTTCACCGTGCTAAAATTAATTATTCACGCGGGATCGTTTGGAAGAGTTGACAGCTCGGAGACTGAGTCAAAAGAAAGGGTGCTAGCGACGTAGTTTACCTTTTGATTTTATTTAATACTACGCATTTTCATATTCGCAAAATATGTAGATTTTAGAAAAATAGCTTTTCTAAATTCGATGTAAAAATGAAATTAATATTTGCAAGACAGTAAAGCGATATGAATTGAATTGCGTATGAATCGTCTTATAAGATAAAAGCTGCATTTTATTGCCATAAAGTAAATTCTTCACGTATCACAACTTCAATGGAAATTCACGTAAAAAATTCAAACTCTCAACAACCGTTTATAATATTAAATGTTCATGACGTAGCAACAAAAGAATAAAATTAAATCTCCTCATTGTCTCGAATAATTGGAAATGTTAATTAAAACATACAACTGTTTTCGGTAACAATTTACGTACATACAATGTAAATACAAACGTTTAAAACATCTAGTACCATAGTGTGGGTATATCAATACGCAATTTGCATTTTTTTCCGTGTACATTTGTTATGTGAGGAAAATTAGTTTTAAGTGCTATATGATGACTTTATTTATATTATCTTCATAAAAGCGATCCAAAATTATTATTCTTCCTAATTATTTTTGCCAGAATTCAAAAAATATTTTACTAATTCTGAGTGGATTAGTCAATCTCGTTTTTAATACTGGCTGTGACATATTTGACGAAAATACTTTTTTCAAATGAGTATAGACAAGGTCTTTGGTGTAGTTGTCAACATCGTTAAGTTTCGTGACGGACTTCAGAACTTGAATCATAGTATTCCAAATATATATATACACATCCAAACACAATTGCGATAACACAAAATCTTAAAATATGGTCACTTTACAATCCCCTACCTCCACATTATTTTTCTTTCAATGACCCGCCAATCGAAGGTACTTCCCCCATTTAATAAGTGATTTGCTAGATATATTTTTACAGTCCAAATTATCCTATGATAACGAATACTTATTGTATTTATGTGTATATCGAACGTTTATTATTTGTTTAGTCTGAATATTTATTAATAAATTATAATTTAGAACATTATTTCTTTTCAGTTCTTTCTTTCGCTGTAAAATTACAGAAATTCTTCAGCTTCTGTAATTTATTTAACTGATTATACCTTAGTTAAGTAACCTTTGTTTTGTATCGAGAAATTAATAAAGAACGGGATCATAGTGCTAACCGTTGAAACCGATTTCTGAAAGAATCTCAGAACTCGAATGCATGATTCGTGTCAACAATCAAATTTAAAAAAAGTACATCAATCACTATAAACATAAGATCTCAACAAAAAAAATATTGGCTTTGTTTGGTGAGCAAAAAAACGTTTACTAATATAAATAAGACGGCGATTTTTTTTTTTGATTTAGCACCACCTTCTAACTTATGTCAACATAACCTACTAACAACGTAGTTTTGGAAATATTATAGCTAAAGTAAATTAAGGTAATAACTACTGAATCCAATCCCGGCCATTTTTTTTGATACCAGAATTTATATTTTTTCAACCCTGAGTTTGGTCACTAAACGTAATGTAATAATTTAAATACGATTTGTGTACTATTGCTTGGATTAAAATGAAATAATAATTTTTTTATATATCGAAAACCAGGAAGTAATTTATTAATAAAAAAAATAGTATTTATCTACAGTTATCAAAAGAGTGTTATACATTATAGAATACTGAATCCCAGTGAGATAAATTAGGGAAGTTATGGAATTACGAGTTTGATTAATTGATCGGTATTCTGGGATTAAGAACTCTCATTGTAATTGAACATCGCATATCATGGTCTCAAAATATCATATTTTATTTGTATCGCTGTCAGTGATATATTTTTATGTTGCGATCTAGAATAGGTAAAACCACCAGAGGTGTAGCATATTACAAATTTTATATTAATTGTATGTCCTCTAATATATATATATATATATATACATATATATACAACTGTCTGAGAAATTTAAAGTCGGCATTGAAATATCGAGAAAAAACTGCACTGAATATAAATTGAGAACCAATAAAAATTAAATTTCTTCATACGACTGTGTTACTTATTTATATATTTTTTATTTGTATTATTAACCGTTTCTCCATTGCTTTATTTATTTAAAAAAATCACAGTTAACTCGTTCAGGCCTGCACTTAAGTTATAACATTTATTTTAGAGCGTTTATTGCGTTCGTTATAGTCGAGAAAGTATGATAAACATTTTTTTATTAAATCGGACACATTTTGTTCATATATTGTATGTAAAAATTTTAACTGTTCCACAAGCGATGGTCCGTAGATTTTATTATTATAAATGGTGCCTATAAAGGTGCGATGAATATTAATTTCAATTTTGTAAAAATATTATACAATGAAATTATAAAAAATCCATTCTTTTTGTAAACGAGTCGGATTGTTTAAGCTAGGTAGTTAACAATGTGAGCATCAGCTTAAGTAAATAATACTTTGAATTGAAGCCTTACGAAAATCTTTAGAAAAATATTTTTTTAGTATATTTATACATTTAATACATTGACATGAAAGTCTCAACTCCTCCCCACCCATTCGATCCTTAAAACGGAACGCGAGAGCGACTAGTTAATAATTAAGTCTTTTCCAATTGTATATTATTCTCTATAATAATACTCTTTTGAAAAAAGGACTTAGTGACAAAATTAAATAGGGAAAATCTTGTCAAATACTTATTTGAAATTGTGTTTTTATGTTTCAAATAAAATATGTAAATATTGATGTGACTAAAATACTATGTGTAATTTATTCTCCCCGCTCTTTTCTCACTGTGTTTCTATGTCACTAAATTGTTGTACCAAAATTCTACTTTTTTTTTTGTTTGAAAACCTCTATTCATATTTTCAATCTATATTTTCTGGACCAAAAATTTCACATCAAAATACGCGTTGCAAGTAACACATAAATCTCTATCACTCAGCGTTTACTACACAACACCGATTATTAATCATATTTTTAACAAATTAATAATTTTTATTAAATCAAATAATTATTATGTCACGGGTTTATGGGTTAGTCTTTTTTTCATTTATTATTCCAAATACAATAAATATAAAAGTATCGCGCCGATATCTAAGTGTTATTGAGTTTTTCGAGTAAACACTACTGACCTTAATTTGACAGATTTCCGATTACTAACCTGCAAATTAGACCATGGAATTATTGCGAACGCAACTTTGTTATTATAGAAAACACAGCGTAAAAAACGTCGACCAATGTTATTTCTTTCCATTCATAATATTTTATGTTTTACACATTTAAGTTGTTTGCATCGAGTTCACGAATACGATTAAAATTATCAATGAAAATATGACAGTGTTTACGCTCTTCGGTATATTTGTGGTAGTTCAAACAAATAGCACGAAAATCAATGTAAAATACTTTCAGTGGTCATATTTTCAAATATATTAGAATCCAGACACTAATCGAAACTGATCTATAGTGCTTAAGACCTTTACACTAAACGTTACTATTTTTGTGCTCGTTCTATGTATTTTTTTTTATTAAATTAATACTAACATTAAAAGATATTTTTATATATTAAGGAATTTACTGACGACAAAAATTTCATTTCAAGAGCTAAATAAATAACAGACGTGGTTAATTTTGAATAAAGTACTACCAACTCAATAAAGATGTGTAGAGATTTAAAAAAAAAAAAAAACAGATTTAAAGATGTTGAGCATTATTCTATTGATCTGGAGACGCAAATAATTTTGAAAATGGGATTAGTAGTACACAATAACTTGCCTTGAGATATTAAATTATGTGTGTATGTATATGCTCGACATTTCGAGTAGGTTGGCATTGTGAAAAATGGATCAACACATTATAGTTCAGACGAACTGCTATTTTTTTCAGTGTACTGCGACACTATTGATTTATGGTAAGTTTTGAAAAACTTTATATGTTTCATGTCTATATGCTCTACGAATAGAACACAATAGATTTCGAATCTACTCAACACAAAAGTTTTATTACGACACAAATTATAATAAACTTTACAATTCTTACTTACCATTGCATCATCGATGGCTTTTAACTCTAATTTCATTATATCCTCGATTTTCAATTCAAAATTAGTTGAAAAACGTGGGCTTTATTCTCGTCGTTTCTTTAACCGTGCTTTATCTGTAAATGGGTTTGTGATGTTTTCGGTCCAGGAGATTTTTTAAATGTTTTTACACTTTGTATATAACGGTGTTTAATGTCACGCTACTAATAAAACAATTATAAATAGTTGCCCTTCTGACATAACCTCATATCAGCGAAATCAAATTTTCACAAGGGGCACAAAAATATTTTATTTAAACTTTTTATCGTTGAAAATATTTTGAATAATATCTACAATATTTCAATAATGATTTTTTTTAGAGATTTATATCATGGTTCGTATGAGAAACGGAAAAAAATGTAAAAAATAAGTACGAGGTCGTAAATACGTTACTAAAAGCATTATTTTATTTATATTTTATAAGTGATTTAATGAATTACTGTTTACAGAATATAAATATATAAAAAAAAATCTGTCAAAAATAATAAAACTAGACGTACGAAAATAACTATAATTTGCATGGTGGTTAGTTATGAACAAAAAGTTAAATAAATAACTAAGAAAGTCATACTGACGGAATCTTTGTAACGTGCATATATGAATACATAAACAAATAAATAATTTAACAAAATTTATAAATTATTTTTTTTGTATTTAAAAACAAGTGAATTGTTATTTTGGCATCAAATTATCGTAATAAAGCAGTGACAAGACGATAACGTAATGTAACTATAAATATCAACAATGCATCATAATTCTTAGGCGTATTATAATAAAAATAAAATAATTTAATGACAAGAAAATTCTTTGATGTTTGTTATCTATATGTATTCAAAAATCAATGTATGTGTGTCTGTTTGTCCTTTATGAATTACTACACCATTCATCCAATCAATATGAAACTTAACAAATTTCTAGAATACACTCCCACAAATGTTTTGTTATAACTCATCCCAAATCCCTCAAAATTTTTGCAAAACTTTGCAATTTTTTTATGTTAACTTCCGCAAAAGTTTCTGGCGTACTACCCTATATTATTACATTTAACATTTGTTAAAACTATTTACATCAAAATTTTTTGTTATCATAACGAGTTTCGTTGCTGTAGGATTGCAGCAACGAGAGACGGATCAGCTGGTTTTAAAATAAAATTTAAAAGCAATTGATTGTTTTTGTTTTTTTTTCAAATTAAATCCGCATACAATTAAGTAATTTGATAATTTTTGATGAATCGTTGCACTGTTATTTGAACAATACATTGTATAATAATATGTGATTGATTTGCAAATATTCAAGATAGATTTGCTCAAAACTAGCTGTAACATTTGTTGCCTGAACGGTGACTTAATATTATGCAAAGCACATAAATAATATCGATACGAAAATCACGGCAATATCTCAAGCTGTTTAACACACAATAATATGGCAACACCGAATCAAATGAAATCGATTAAGTGCATTTTTAATTGTGTCAAGTAATTTATCATTGAACAAACGCACACGCCTGTTTTGTAAAACATTATTTTATCGATGGCGAAAGATCGAGAGACAACTGGTACAAACGCAACAGTTCCTTGTATAATTTCTATTTCGGATATGGGTACCTATTTTCCGTCATGGTCTCTTGCGATACACGACAAGCGCATGACTATAAAAATATATATAGAGCTGGTTTTAACAAATATAAAAAGTGCATTTTGTGGTTTGATATTAATTTATTGGTCCCAGACACGTTTGTTTTCGATATCAAAAGTAAATGACCAAATTGAATTATGTGGTGTTTATGTTAACATCACATTAAAACCATTCTACAAGTCTGGATACATTCTTCTATGGAATGCAATACTAGTTACTGCAACAGGGATGACAGTTGTTTGGGTGTTTTGTCAATACGTTGATACCAGGATGACAGTACGAAATACTGGTATTTTGGTATCGAAAATTTAACAAATTAAAACTTTAAATGAATTGATTTAGCTTTATGTAGAAGTTAAGGCAGCGTAGCATTTTTTATGCATTTCTTTCACAAGTTGCACGTATTGTTGACAGTTGGTACAAAGTATGTTCAGAAGAAAATTATATACATTTAATCCACATTTAAATCAACGCATTTAGCAGTTCTATCTAATGCGTTGTATTAGTTACCATTGCAGATTTTTTTTTATCACAATTGTATTAATTAAATTATTTACACAAGATTTGATGAATTGAATTAAACGAAACACTGAAATCAATAAGTAATATACTACCCACTTTTAAGGTGTTAACTGTCACTTCTTGATGGAAAGGCATTATATTTTAAATAATAAAAACACATTTTTTAGTACTTATTTCCACAATATATTTTTTGATCAGGACCGGTTTCGCTCATCGCGAGCATTATCAACTGATAGAATACAATTTACAAACAAGTCTATTTATAAAAAAAAAAGTAATATACTATATGAATTTACGTTTTGGTGTTACATAAAAACTGTTTTAAACCTACAACAATTTAAAAAAGTAAACCTTGAATATATGAGAGTTTCGTAAAGAAAAACTGATACCCTAGTAAGGTTTTTTAAATACAAAATTCTCATATAATTCAATACCTTTCAACATAATTACTTCCTACACATTTTTCTCGAGCCAAATGTCAAAACAAAGTGTTTTATCTTTTTTTGTAATTATTAATGAACTTTTTATGCGCTAATTGAATGAGTTTGCAAATCAGCTAGCATTAAAATGCAGATATTTTTTTCTATGCAACACAAAGTAAAGATTGTTTATTTGTAAAATAATTGTAAGTGTGTTTAAAGAAGTACTGGAGTGGTTTCAATAAGTTTATGCGAGTCGAAACGGTATTCAGTAAGTCATTGTTCGCTACGCACGCCTTCATATCTCAGTCAAAAAGCCACACCTGCGTACTTATATTTAAATGGCCAGTTACCCTCCATTATTTACTATTTTATGCAACGAATACTTTTCCATATGAAGCCATCTGTGAGAAAACAGCCAGTCACGAAAATTGTCTTAAAAAAACCAAATGAAAAATTAAAGTAATGCAAACATTGCGGAATGTCTATTATTTGAATTGTTGGATTTTCCTGCAGTTTATATTCACCGAAGGGTGTTATTGAATTAAAAACGCTAGCTTTTGCTAAGGATTGTCTTGAGTTATACATCACATCAAATTGGTTTCGGGTAATACACGATGCGCAAGCAGGGATAATTCAATGTGAGAATTAAACCTATATGGACAGGTGGACCTGGTGTATATTACTTCTTTTAATATAAATCTGACCTGATTTATTTTTCTGTATTAAACGCACAGTATACACACACACACGTACCAAGTGTTGAGCGAATTCTGACATTAATTTGTCACTCCCAGCTATTTTTATATTATTTTCTAATCTTGCAAAATTTTACGGTCTACTGACAATAACTATATAAAGGCTTTTTCCGACGAACACCAATGCTTCATAGCAGATTTGAACAAATTGAGGCTCGATAAGTATTTTTATACCCAATTTGTATAAATCACTATATTTTATTGTTCAATCAATTTTATTATGATATATAATAGTATACTATGTTTTTATAAAAATATTATTCAATTTGTAGACAGCTTTTCTTTTGAATTTCTATTGTAGACTGTCAGTTTTATTTGCCATATACTGTCTTAAAATCTTAGAAATTTATGAAGGTTAGTAGATATTTATCCATTCTACTTCTATTTGCTAGTACAAATCATTTGTAAATAATAATAATTGGGTGATAATAAACAAACATGCAATCATATATCTGAAAATGAAAGCATTTTTCATTCTCAGAAAAGTATTAAATACATCATAGTTGGTCTATTTAACGCTAATTTTTATGATAAAAATATTATCTATTTTTGCATAGCGAAAATATATTTTATCATCTTAACTGGTCTTTATATTATAGATACTAATTTATATGGTGAAATAGTTCCACCGGTTTGAATGATCGATGCGGGAAAGCGATAAATCGCTGTTTTAATAAACATCATGCAGAAGAAATTATCAATTTTCAACATTATTTTTTGCAACTATAGACTCGTTTGGCAGCATCAAAAAAATATTCAATATAAAACGCACAAAATAATCAATAAAAATCTATTTTAACGCATTTAGTCATAACAATTCGTCCGTTATATTATTTCTACGCAATATAAATATTGAGGCTCGAATTTCTGAATACTAAATAATTACAAAAACATCGTAAAGAATTATAAAAAGTTTGCTTAATGGATTCAAAAATTACTTTCACTTTGCTTAAAATAGTTTAAATTATCTCAACCCGTTCCTTGCTGATTCAAATATAGGATAAAACAACCAAGAATATTTTAAACACTTCAGGACAAATGAAACTATTTTTCAATAAAAGTTGACTGTCCTACTTTTTTCCCACCGTTAAGTGTATGCTGTTGCTATTTCACGGCCGCTTTCCATAACGCAATACTAATAAAGAAACGATTCTATTCCTAATTTTCTTGGCTCAATACAGAGCTAGTCGGACGATCTTTAATCCATACACTATTGTTATACAAAAATTAGCTCTTAAACGGAAGCTTTAACACTCATTCTTCTTCTTTAAGGGTCAACTATCAATAGATTTCAATCAATCGTCTCTCTAGCTGAGACCACTAATGTCGGTAATTCGGGGGTTAGGGATCAATTAACGTCACTTCAGTAATATCCACTAAAACATAACATTGGATACCCAAATATTTTTGTTTTTAGCAGGAATAGCCTAATTACATCATTATCAGATAATCGGCTATAGTATTAAAAAGTTCTTATTTGTTGAGGTTTTTTTATTTATAATGTATAGTTAATTTGAATATTTATTGTATAAGTAACGTTAAATGTAGAATATTTTTGTAAATGCTCATTTTATCAATGGTAAACATTGCAGATTTAAAAAAATATGTTATATAATCGATCTTTTAATTAAGAGTGTAATTTATTGTCTATTTTTGTGCCCCATTCCCGATTCGTATCTGATTTTTGTTGTAACATTACGTGTGTAACAAAAGCAATCTTCAAATTTATGAAAAATTCTCATAAAAACATTCCGTGCTTTGTTGTTATTTTTGTTATGATTCTTCTCTACATTTTCTATTTGCTAATTTTCCTCATCACCTTGTAACGGTAATGGTTCGCAGATCGTTATCCGGCCGCGTTGGCGAGGCTGTACTGCTACCCTGGCATGCCCCCCCTGCACCCTTTTGCACCCCCTTGTCACTTCTACTACCCGCCGCCCCGATTCACACCAGGTAAGCCACTGCACCACCATGCACTTTTCATTCATTTCAATAACACACTTCGGTTCAACTCTTCTCAGCTTTACAATAAGGGTAAAGTTCCAAACCTATTGCACTCGACAAAATGCACTGCAAACTTCTATTGTAATTAGAGGCACCATTCCATTAGTGTGCCATTTGTTATTTGAAATTATTACTGTAAAAGATATAAGCTTTTACAGACAGATTTTGTTACAACAGAAAGAAGACTTACGATTGTAAAACAGTCAAAAAATTTACTATTGTCTGTTCGAAACAAATTCAATAAAATTTTAGTAGTTGTTTTTCATCAGATTGAAAGGGAGTCTTATCATAATATAAGTCAGATCTTCATAAGTTGACACCATCATTCAAGATTTATTGATTTATAGTTATACGGTAGAAAATTTACAATTTACAAATTCATTGCTTTTGCAACGTTAACATATTTGAATATATAGTGTTGAAAATTTATCAAATACACAGAAAAACAGTCAACAAGGATTGCAAAAAATAAGAGATACAAGAGATAAGGCGAATGCAGCTTATTAACCTACGTGTAATAACAAATTCTTTTTTTCAGAAGGCGTAAAAATATAAGAAAGAATTAAGGAAAATCAGAATGATTACGATTTTTTCTTCTCTCTTTTTCATGATCACTTTAGGGATTCAATATCTTGATAGTATGTATAGCAGAGAAGGATCATAGTCCGCTTGACTTCGGAATATCAAGCTTCTAAAAGTAAAACTATTTGTATTAAAAAAAAATCATTTTTTTATTAATCAAAAAAAATAAACGAAACAAAATATTGCTTAGGAAATTGAGTGTTAAAAAATTTGTAGGTCCCGAAATAATCATTAGTCTTTTGGCGAAAAAACTGGAAAAAAAACACTTACATCATATTTTTCTACGTGATTTCACGCTGAGCATGTGCAGTTTTTCGTGTTTATGGTAGAACCTATCCAGTATGAGCTAACCTTCCCAAAACCCGATCGATAAATTTTATCGCTTCTTCAATAAATAAGACTGCAATAATCGCTACCTGCCTTTTGAAATAAAAAAATACAAGACTTTTCCTCAATCTGCATTCTTTAATGATGGACCATCGCATAAAAAAAACTTTAACATTGCTTGCTATAAGATTATTGGGAATTCACATACATTGAAGATGAACGAGCAATAAACATGGAAAGGGATAACTGGTTTTCAAAATATTGTCAAATTAAATTTCTCGTTTCACTGTCTAACGAAGAATTGGCAGAAGGTTACTTAAATCCTACTTTTTTTTGTGTATAATTTTATTTCATCAGTACTAATTGAAAAGCGTATGAATATATTAATTATGATTGGAAACTGCTTAGTTCTACAAATATTTCATATTATTGTTGATGAGAAGATGCAATGGTAAGAACATTTCGTACGAAAGTGAGTTCAGACGAATACTATTTTTAATGTATTAAGATAAATATTAAATGAGCCTGCTTGGTTGACTTTGCTGTGCTGTTTATTTTTTCTTTCATTATTTATTCCATTAATTATAAACATTAAATTTTAAATATGTTTGACGTTGCAAAAGCAATAAACACCGTTTTAAAATATAAGATAGGTCTGGATAATGGAATTCTATGCAAATATATGATGCTAAATCAATCAATAGGTTATTCTAAACAACTTTATTAGTACCATTGTATATATATTATGAACAAAAATAGACAATTACATCGATATTAAACCAACAGTGTCTGTCTTTAGAAATTAAGTTTTGAATAATTATTTTTTGCTACTGACAATTTTCTCTCGGTATCCTACAATCTTTAATATACAGACGTCTTCATAACTATGTACATATTTTCAAGGGTTTTCTTGGAAATGATGACTTATTGAGGGCGTTGATAATTTCCATTTTGTAATTTTTACTATACATCAAGGAAAAATTATAGAGAAATATAAAAAAAAACACTTATAATTTTAGTATTAACTATTTCTTTGGCTATATTTTTTTTTGCAATTTGTTGCCTTGTTTAAAATTACCAGTTGTATTAAATTCGTGACACTATCAGAGAGCTATTATCTAAATCAAGTAATTCAACTTCAAGTGCAGCTTTATGTTTATGTGTGGAACCAAACGAACCTGAAAGAGGCAACAAGGTTCGTCTCTTCACTGCGGAGTGTGACAAAATTGCATTGACTTTACTTGATACTTCGTTACAGAAACAGCTTCAACGATATACCAACCGTCTTGATATGGGCAAAGAAGCCATAGACTTATAGTATAAATTATTTTTAATGACACATGATTGCGTCGTTTTTAAATATACAATATCATTTTTTTACTTGGGATGCATCGCTCAATCATCTATTTTGTCGATAAATCGATTTATATTAATTATTCTTCTTATTTTAGCTTTATTCATAGGCATGTGTATATAGTACAAATATATACTGGTAAGAGAAAATTTTGAATACATATTAGACAACAAACATCAAATTTAAATATTGCCGACCATTTGGAACCAATTATTGATTAGCTTCAAACAATTTGCTAAATGTGCGCTGTCACACCTTAATTCGGATTCACTAATTGGTTAATCTCGAAATGGAAACTTTCACGCACTTATTTTTTAATTTTTGAACCGGAACAACGATGTGGGTGCACTTTTCTCTGTGCATTTCACTAGATTGGTGAACCGGTGGGTTCCGCTTCCAGCCCTGATTATGATTAATTAAATTTTCAACTTTAGATTTATACAATAACCATGATATATATTTATCACACATTGTCTATGATATTTGGCATGTCATCTTTTTGTACTATTTTTATGATTAATATTAAGTAGTCAACATAGAGTATTTTTTTTTATAAAAAAAATATATTTATCAAATTATTGGTCACATTTGCAATGGCTTAATGATTTGTTGTTGAACGGTTTGATGCTTAAATTGAGAATTGTTTTTACAATAATACTGCTATTATCTATAGATCAATTAACGTATGAGAGATCTACCATTTCAAACATTAAGTCGAACGAAGTGCACAGTTTATTTTACTCAAAACTTATTGTTCATCCTTAAAGATTCGATAGCTAATCTTCACCTAATAGTTTTGCATTTTTAGCATGTACCATAATTTTTATGCAAAAGCGCGTATTTATGGTATAATTGATTAACATCAAGACGGCACAGAACGAGTTCAATACCCATATTTACGTTGATTAGTAAATAATTAATATTATTATTATCGCGCTTTTGATCAATTGAAAAGATAAAAAAAAAATCATCTCAAACTTCACACAAAATACAAGCCATTCGAACATCCGATAAATAATTATATACAAATATGCACTCGCAAATACTAAGCTTTGTTAAAAATTCGCATGTCACCTGTCATATGATTGAATGTAAGATGCAATTCGAATTAATCAGATAGTTGGGTCACATAAAAATAATGCTGCCTACGAGACTCCGTATACATTAAATTTCAAAATAGCAAGTCTATTGGATTCATATCAACTTCTAATAAAGCGTTTATAATATAATTGAATCAACTTTAATTCGTAGACAAATGTATCTTATCCTTACGTTATATTTTTATTGAACCGGAGCGTTCAAATCTGAAAAGTATCGTACTGTTTTCTAGAAATTGAAATTTTCGTTGCGGCTCATAATAAAAAAAGCCTTGTATTCAAACATAAATACTGAAAAACGTAATTGAGCGATATTCATAAAAAAATGTGTTTTTTTTCCATTAATATTCGGTGTTCCGTTTCGCTACAAAATTGTCGATTTCGAGCCATGATAGAGTTAAAAAGTAAGGACAAGAGTGTGGTGCTTTAAATGAAGTATCAGATTAATTTTTTTAGAAAGATTTGAAACGTTACAAATATCTCAGTTATCAGATTATTTAAAATTTAATATTTATAACACGCAAGCTAAAGAGCATACTTAAGCTCTCAGTTTTAATTTGCTGTCAATTATTGTTCGGTTTTCCTTATCGGAAATAGTAGGTGAATATACTTAAAATCTTTCGAGGCAATGAATTCTCTTTACATATTGTATATACGCAGCTTGTTAGTATTATGAATATGATGAGAGTAAAAAAAATATATGCACTATTTTTAGAAAATAATGACAACACAAGTTTTCACTTATCGGTTTTAATCTTCCGCAAATAATTGTACAGACATTATATGGTCATTACGATTTGGCATTTGTATATTTTCACCGGGTGTTCGTGAAGCAGCTAAATGTATTAACAAATATAATATTTACAATGCTTTTTTACGTAAACAGGGTAGGTTATTTAATTTTGTAAAATTAAGCACGGTGCATAGTTATCGATTCACGGGCAACAATAAAACCCATTTGATAAATTTTATTAATGTTTAATTTATGTTGTTCGATATTATTGTATAATCACATCTTTTGTAACTAGTTGAGTTGAATGTCGATATTTTCTCTTTATCAAGTTTTAAGATGAAATAGTGTTTTGTACAGATTTTTTACGGAAAAAAGACCTTAGCGAGTGTAAGGCTTTCGGTCATGTTTTTAATTAAACTTTATCTTTATAAGCGACGATTTCCTTTGTTGTGGTTGCCATTCTTTCTTAACACTTTACGGTCCGCACATTTTCGCTAAATAACGACACCGAAATAGTTTTTCTCCTATTTTGATTTTAGATCTCGTGCATATTCTTTATCCATCTATTGATAAATTTTGAAAGTAAAAATTTAAATTCATATTATTTTTGGTAGTATAGCTGCGCGTATCCAAAGATGCCACATTGGCGTTCCCGAATCGTAACGTTTGTCTCGAAAATGACGCCAATGTGGCGTGTCCGCGGATCGTAAAGTGTTAATATACTAACATTTGCATTATACTGCATTGGCTTGCACGTATACATAGATGAAACTAAAAAATACCAAACTCATAGCTTTTGATTTCCCCTGCCCTTTAAAATTTAACTATATCACTGTTTATATGGCTGCCTGATGAAGCACCGATTTAATCCGTTACATTAATATGTAAAAATCTCCGTTATAAAAAAAAATATTATGCTATTTTTTAAAGAGTGACAGAAGTCATCGAGGCGCCTTCTTTCGTCGTGTAAAAGTCACATTATTTTTTAATCTCACGATAGTGAACTAATACGACAGAAAAATTCATTTCAGTAATAAAATAAAAATAAGGAAAATCGACTTACGTGGGAGAGTAAGTAAACAAATTATATTTAAAACTGAATGCGCAGATTTTTAAGTTTGTATTATCAAATCTAACATTTACTGTGAAAAAGACACGATATGTCTATTTATTTATTTACACACAGTAGATTTTGTTTATTATAATAGATTTAGACCGTCATAAATCATTTAGTTCATATTTAGAGCGCATTAATTCAGAAAATTATAGCATTTTGTCGCTTACTTGTCACTTATTGCTCTTTTGAATCGCATTGAAGTAGGCTACGCTCTGCTTTAAATATTTTGATAAAGCATATTTTCTTAATAGTAATAACATTTAACTTAAACAAATGACTCTTACAAAATTATTACGTCACATTTCTTGTACATAACATCGAATAATTATTTTTCGGGGTAATTAATCTCAGCTTCTTTCTACCTTTTTTTTTAGGAATTTGAAATGTTTCATGTAACACCGTTCAATCAAACCACAACTTTTATGCATATTAATTGTAATCTACGTTGACTTATAAATTTATTCATATGTTAAAACTGCTCATGAAAGTGATTCCATAATTATTTAATTTATAAACTATTCACCCATGTCATATCCGGGTTGTAGCATCGTCAATGTCACCAAACTTAAAGTATACAGTCTCTCCCCATTCTCTATGTACATATTATATGACGCTAATAAGTATACTTTCCTATAACTCTATAATTTCAATGTTCATTATATGTCATCACAAAACATGATTAAAAATATACATAACAAAACTATAATAATTTTCAACGAAGCTTAATTTAAATATCAATAATTCAAGGTAATATAAAAATCACTATGTCATTGTAATTATTCTGTAATTAGGTACATTGGCACGTAATTGGCATGACAGTAGTGGACGTCATTATATTGGCATTGGTGTTTACATTTATTGAGTCATTTTTCTTTATCCAGCATCAGGAAACTTCTTTGGACATTCCCCAATTTTTTTTTCGTTTGGAATAATAATATCGTATACTAGAGTTGAATACTTTTATGCATATCATGACTGATTTCAAAATAATCGTTACTTATTCCATATTCAAGAACTCGAATTCATGAATCAATATTTCAAAAATATGGCACTGATGTTTTGAATCAATTTAACCTTGCCACATATTAATGAATCTTCTATCAGTTACTTTTTTTCGAATTAATAATTAAGTCAATTTCTTCGATTCGCGTCTTTGTTAAATATCGAGCCTAAAAATTGACTAATTCGTGTTGTAAATCAAATACATGTAAAGATTTGAAGATTTTAAAATAATATAACCATATATAATATAATTGAAGTTTCGGTGGATTTTTGTCATTCTTTGATTTGTTAACGCACTTATTCCATGAGTTTGAATACGGAAAGACACATAAATGAAATTATTTTTTATCACCCATGTAGAAATTTCGCCGAATTGCTTTTCATAGCGAGGAAAATTAAGGATTTGCTTTCATTACATCGTTGATGCGTTAGACATTTTGTGAAAGTCAAGCAAATTTTAATAATAGCGGTTTGTATATAAGCAATATGGAAATATAGACTTTAAAGCGTGAAATGACAGCTCTCTCTACTACTCGACTACTCTAAACACTACATCAGTGGTCAGCAACCTTTTAATAGACTGTGCTAAAAAAATATTTTATTGGTTGGTGAATGCTTAAAACATTATTTTACAAAATAATAAAATATCATCATATTTTCTTGGCGGGTAAATTAAAATGTTGAAGTGGGTAATTAAATTACCCACGGGTCGCCGAAAAAAAATCTTGCGTTTGTTTTAATACATATGAACTATTTTCATTTATTGCTACAGATCCCGGAAAATTTCCACATAAAAACTGTAATTATACGTCTGATATAATTGTATTTTTAATGTCAATAATTATAATAAAAATATTTATTTGTCTATAACACAAATACACACTCTGTGAGCGAATTCGAAGAGAAAAAACGAGCATGTGAATTTTTTAAGTATTTTTTACAAATTATACATTTATTAGCTTACATCATACACACACACACACATATTCACTCTCTCTCTCTCTCCTTTTCGTTATAGTATTTTCATCAAAATTACTGAGAGATCGGTATCACATGGTAACTTTGTTACATTTAATAATTATATATGTGTGGTCTTTTAAAAAACAGCTGTACCAGACACAACATTGATGTTTATAAGTTTGCAATATCATCAGAGTAAACTTGTCCTAAAAATTTAAATACACCCAGTCCATTTTTTACGCGGATTTTTGTACGCGAATTCGATTATACGCGATTTTTTGGATGGTACTGTTACGTTTTTTTAGGCGCTTTACTCGTTTTTACGCGATTTTTTCCTCAAATTTGTTTTAAAGAAGAAATTTATATATGATGCTAGGCATGTACATTTCATTATTTTTTTAAATAAAAAAATATGTGTATTTTTAACACTTGATTTTGTAAAGCATTCCATTTTTTAAATACACATACAATTGCCCAATGTTGACAATGTAGTGTATCGGATATTATGCGAATTTATGTTTTAGGGTGTGTAAAGAAATATTATGCAATTGCGTAAAATCATGGGATGTATGTCCGCTCGTAAACTTGTTTAAACACAATGCATTTTATAAATTCGTTGAATAGCACTTTTCTCGGCCATTAATAATTCATATAAGTGTATATAAAATCATAAAATATATATTTATTTTTTTTGCACGAATTTCAAAGAGAAAATTTTGGTTTTTCATACGTTTCTGGTACTTTTTTACGCGATGTTTTAATTTTTGGAACCAATTTATTAAATTATATGAACGTTATGATTTTTTTACGCGATTTTTTTATGCGCCTTTTTCTGGAACCAATTTATCGCGTAAAAAAAGGACTGGGTATAAAAAAACATTTCATGATTTCAAATTGAAATTTTTTCCGGAATGCATATGTAATAATCACACATATGTATATATATATATATATTAACATTTTTTTTATTATTTCTAGGGTTACTGATGAGATCAGACGATGGCAATATGTACACTACATTGGAGCCAACTTTTAGCAGTAATCCGAATGTCTACTTCCAGAGAAACGATGGAGTCCATCCGGGCATGATGTACTGATTAATTTAATGGAATAGTTCTAAATTATACTTTTTTTAGGATTTTTAAATCTAAATATTGTCATCCAATGTATTGAGTGTATCTATATCTGTTAATTTCAAAACTGTGAACAGAGAAACAAACACATAGTTTAATTACAGAAAATCAATCAAGACGAACGGTACTTATATATCTGAAAATCACAGATTTAGTATTGAAAAAACAAGTGATGTTAACAAATTAATATTGCACGCCTGGAAGTACACTATTGCAAGTCTGTAACTGGCTATTTAGGATTATGAATGCAGTTTAACGTTTTATCCCCGTCTTAGTTTTAGAATTATTATTTTACTTGATATACACGAAATTTCATTACTCTAATAAATTCAGTATTTACATTTACAAGTTTGTTTTTGTGTCTTAAAAAAATGATGCTTTCAAGTTACTGTACTAAACCGTAGTGTGCTTCTGGCTGTGCGACACATAACATTAAAAAACGGTCATCAATGAAGTACATTAATTTCACATTCTTCTAAGTCGAATATTTTTGAGACCATGTTAACTGTAACTTAACAATGAATATTGACAGCTATTAAAAAAACGATCGCCACCCCCAGAAAGGCAAAAACACTTTGCAAATAGGATAATTAAAAAAACATGTTTTCATCATGATCAGTTTTGAAAGATAATCTTGCAAAACACAAATTCATTGAAATTAAAATTTTCAACAACTTTCAAAAAAATATATGCTATATAATATACATTATTAAGATATTGAGATATTTGCATAAAACATGTCTTAATTGTATATGATTGACACACAAATATTCAACGTCGATTTGAATATTTCTGAGTACCTCATTAAAGAATAAACCAACAAAATGTGAATACATTTTTTGCAATAAAATATTTTTTGATTATATTAGGTACTATCCTATTTATATGATAGACAATTCGAATTCATTCAGAATGGAAAAAGTTTTTGCAATAAAAAATTTCAATGTGATATCAGAAATATGTTTATGTCAAATTAGTGCTTGTAGTAATTAATATTACAATTATCTTTGTTCAGTGAGTCATTCTGTTATCAATGTGATGGTCAATTAATTAAGCTACAAATTATCTAATATAGTCAAATAATCTGAACAAATTTTCCGATAAAAAATGTTTTGTAGAAATATGTGAGTTTCAACAATTATTCTAACTATCAAACACAATAGTGTTTAGAATAAATAATTAAAGAAACGTTTTCAATTTTTGTTTACATTATAACACTTTCCACATAGATTTTGAGATAATTTAGATTACAAATAAAAGAAAATATATAATATATCCATATATAACTTTTTCAACGGGTGAAAAATACAGCCAATGTGTGCCTGGGGTGTTGTGAATCCTTACTCTGCCACTGGACCCAATACTTAAGAACAATACGTAAAAAAATCGTATTTTCTTGTTTTCAATGTAAGAAATATTAAGCCTAAAATTTTGGGAGTGTGCATGACTTCGATATTTCAAACATTTTAATATTTCTTACAGGTTGGGAGAATTCAGTTAGGATCTAGATTTTTCTCTTAATGAAATCATGAAATCTTTGTGATAAATATTTTTTTCTCAATCACTAGTATCGTGAGTGATACTTGTGAAATGACTTATCTCTAGAATCAAATTGCTAGTGGTTGCTCATTTATTGTAAATATTTATGTAACCTTAAATTAAATTGCTTAATACTTAATATCAAATAATTATTACAGCTGTAATTTATTTTTCATACATTCAACATAAAAATTGGATATGTTTTATTTTTAGGTGATATTTCTCAATGATTTAAATTTCTCCCATTTATTATAATTCAATAAATAGACAGAAAAATAAGATCCTTAGAAACATACCTCCCATTTTCAAAAATTTTATTTCAAAAATGAATTTTGTATTTTTATTTAATGGATATAAGTATATGTAACAGTAAATAGGTTTTTATGTAAGAGCAACATTCTTGTGTTCATTTAGAAATTATGTTAGTTTTAAGAAATGTAAATGAATGTCAGTCTTCTCAGTTAAGATGTTAGCAGTTAGTGGGTTAATTGGCGACAGTCATAGGACAACAGCTTGTAGTGGATTCTTGACCTTCTGTTTTACAGACAGCATTAAAGAGTAAATGAAGAATATGATTTAAAGACATTCCTCTTCAATAATTTTCCAGGGATTATTATGTCATGAAAAAAAACATGATACTTTTTCGATGTAATAATAATACTCTGATTTGGTAATGTAAAAAATATCTCTAATTGTGTTAACTAGAATTCTTACAAACATATTCTCACAATTAAGTATTTCTAATTTACTAATTTCAAATTGCAAAAATTATAATATATCGGCAAGAGTGAGTAAAATATAGATAAATCATTGATTAATTACTTTTGTAGTTATTATTTTAGAAGACATTAAAAGAAATGATCAATGCATTAAATAAAGGTAGGAAATGTCATTATGGAAAGTTTATCAAATACTGTTAATTGAATTAATCAATAAAAAAATGTTTGATACATAAAACATAATAATTCATATCACTTGACAACAGAAATTTAACACAAAAATTTTGAATTGACACTAATCGTCATTTCGTAATAGCTTGATATCTGTATTTTAATAAAATGGTGTCACAAATATTTTTATGAGAAAGGAGCTGATACTACTTTTAAAGTGTTTTTTTTATTATTAAGACTATTGAGGCACATGTTTATAGATAAAGCAGACGACTACTCACACACGTTTCAGCAGCATCCATGGATGTATTGGAAATTCATGTATGAAATTTTATATTAACTTACCATGTTAAATGTATTTCAAATAATTCATCATTGGCTTAAATTTGTTTTATTTACAATTACAATAAAGATTATCAGCATTATAATATTTGGAAACTTTAAAGTACTTCAGTGGTACAGATATTTTGCTGTCATGTTGTGTAGAAACACAGTGCAAGAATAATCTCTAACTACTTCATTTACAATAACAGCTCAGCGTGTGGGAGCATTTGATTCCAATATAAAAACATAATAAATTATGAAATCTGCAGTGATGACAATTGTTTATTATTGATGTAAATTAGAAAATATCGAGTGAGAAAAATTAATTAGCTCACTGGATTACATCCTTTATCCTTTATAGTAGGAATATTTTATTTCAATCCGTAAAAGTAAATCATAGATTCAATATTATTTAAAAAGTATATCTACTGAAAATGATAAAGGAAACCTAGGACATATTGGTAAATTTCATAATTTACTACTCAATCTCATAGATTTAATCATATTTTTAATGTAATGTTAAAAAGCAAGTTTGTAGAGAATTTTATTTCGTATCCATGATCAAAGGAGATCCTAGTATTTTATTAATTAATAATAAGAATTATTTTGTAATGTCTTGTAAAAAAAGTGTAAATAAAATAAAAGATTTTTCTATGAATGTCCTTATTTTATACCTACCATATAGTAGTGATGCAGTGGTGAAAGTCATCGGCATCTGAGACTGATCTCACAGGTTCAACGTCCAGCCCAAAGAGTTTTTTACTCAATTGAATAATCGATCATGGTAGAACGCATTGAAGTTTATGATATCTACTCGAGACTACTGAACAGTCTGCGCAAAGGTTCTTAGTAGAAATGTTACGAGTCACAGTCTCTTTTAGGATACAGGTTTGAAAAGGATCACAATATGCTGTGTTGGATGACAAATATCAAAATATATATATTGGGATTACATTTATGATGAAACAGTATTATTGGTTGAATGGAGTCATAACTTCCGAGGTGAATGTCAAATGTTCGACAAAAACAATTAATGTGTGATGGGACAATAGTATTTAACCTTTAAAAGAGTGCGTATATGTACAACAGTGAGATTTTTGTTTGAAGGAGTATGGTCTTACATATACAACAGTACATTTCTATGTGTGAGTGGTATATTTATGCTTATTTTTCTTTTATTTTTTTATCCTTATTTTTTAATGATGAAGCCTTAAAGATGTGTGTAATATTTTTTTACTATTTCCATATGAGAATATAATGATTTGATAATAAAAGTATTTATTTTCCATGTCAAAAAAACTCACTCCCATGGCTTTCAACATATGAATTGTTCTACTCCTGGAAAGGTTGACCAATAATGACTTATGTTTACGAGACTCATGATATTTTGATATAATTTACTTTCTAAAATTTATCCAAAAAACGAGTGCCCCATTGATGAGAAGTGAGACCACACATGAAATAAAATGTATCATCTAGACCATTTCTATGCATGAAATATAACATGCATCTCTACATTAACTTTTAAAATTTTTGAAAAAAAAGTGCCCTATTGCTGAGAAGTGAAATCAAGGAATAAAAAACAGCACAGTCACACAGTATTTAATTATAGACACCCATATTCATACAGTTAATATTGTTCAGTCGACTATAAAAAATTAGAGATACATAGATAATGTGGAAAACTGATGAGTGGTACAATAGGACATCAGAATTACATTTAGTAAATTTAGACAATGAACTAGGAATTCTTCAGAAATTAAAAATAAAGCAAACATACCTTAAAAAATCTGGTTTATTGAAAAAACACAATAAATATAGTAATATTTCACGAACAACTTGGGACACATAACTGTGCAATGTTTGATGACAATGAATTATTTTACGCATGTAAGGTTTTGATTCCTCATTGAGATCCCGTCGACAAAAGAGCGAGGAGTCCTCCGGCTGCTGTCACCGAGACAATATAGTTGACGGCGGGTGAGAAGGACCTCAAGAAGTAGAAACTGGAGAAGATAACCAGAGCTAGGAAGATAGCGTTGTTGTAGAAGATGGAGAAAGTGGTCGCTTCGTAATCGGCGACTTCGTTCTTTTTCCACAGAATTCTGAAAACATACAAAAGGACAGAATTAATATTGATCAAATTTGAAAGCTCTTTTCCTCCTTTATATTCTCTATACATATAAACTCCTTTATATCACATAAATCATGACTTTCATTCGGTGTTGTAGTTGACAACAAATTGTAGTATGATTATATTATATGCAAAATAAATTATCTAGCAATAAATCCATTCATCTAATGATGCATAAACAAAAATAAGAGAAAATTTAACACAATTTATCAATCAAAAGATTTTTAAATGATGCTAAAATAACAATACAAAAATAAAAATGATTTTTGAATGTAGCAAAATATGGTAGAATGAAAAAACAAACATTTTCGGATTCTCGAAACATCCCAGTTAAGTAAGAATTTATTGAATTGAAATCATTGCTACTTGCTGTATTATTACTTATAACTGCAGTATTTACTGTGGGCATTAAAATAAATTAAAGGCATTAAAGGAAAGATTTAATGTAAGTAAATTATAGTTATATACCTCTATTAATACCAACATACAAAACTGTCTGATTTTTACAAATCTGCAATTTAAATAACGAACAGTATTTCATAATCGCAATCCCTATGTAATTTTTTATGTTTTCTTTGGATTACCTCACCCTCGATAATATAAATATATAAAAAAGAGTAGAAAGCTGTAGTATAACAAGAAAAAAGTGTCAACCTTTCATCTTTTTCCTTTCTGCTCATCTTTCTGTCTTCGGCAAGTTTTTTGGTCATTTCCCGGTTGACAGCATCTTCTCGTTTGATGGCGACCTTGTGCTTAAGGGTGAATTTAGTGTTTCTGTATGCCATAGCCATCAGATAAGTGCTGCCGCAGGTCACTAAGACGAACCATGCAAGTGATGAAAAGACATCCATCATGTGAACTCTCCAGAAAAGCCCTGAAATAATAAATAAAGAAAAATGATAATTTCTATTACCATATTGAAAATTTCACATGTAGTTGGTGGCTGTTATAAGCTGGCCGTTTAAAAAGAGTGCTAGTGTTATATTAAGCATGTTGGAGTCCTACGTAACCTGTCATGGCAGTCACATGGCAGTCACAACGCAGCCACATATCCACATGGTTAGTGGTTGACACTAACTGATGATGTTAGCTACACATTGCTTATTGTCATAAATTATTTTCAAAACGTTTGGTATATCATTTGCTTATCTTAGTTATTTTCATGGTAACAAAAAAGTAATCATAACAGTAATAAACGGGTTTACATTTGAAAGCTACAATACAATGATCAATCTTTGAAAACTGTGAATTGCAGTTTAGGTTTTGATTTAACCACTACTATGTTTGTTAGACAAAAGTAGATAAGTATACAGTATTAACAATAGGATTATATTGACATTCATACTATCTTGGACTCGTGTATCCACAAGTAATGTAAGAATATAACATATATATATATATTCAAATGAAACGGAAGACATTGTGCAATTTATACAAATATTTTCACGGGGTTAATTGTATTTTAGTAACCAATATTATTTTGATCCATTCATAGCTAATATATTCATTATAAGTGCAGTAAATTAATATTTTTCTTTTTTGATAATTAATTTACACAATAATTATAGCTATTGACATTTAAAAAACAGAGAAACCTCATCTATTGAATACTTGGGCAAAATAATACATTAGGTTAATATGCTATGCACGAGCTACTCTTTTTGTAGACAATATATTTATGAATAGAAAAATTCAAAAATATATATATGGATATCAGGGAATCAAGATACTTTAAGCAAACTGTGAATATAATGTCTGTATAGAAATTTTGCCTTAATTGATTGCCATATTTATAATACGGCAACAAATTATTTTCCTATATTTTGTAAATTATCATTTCCTTTGATTTCATTGTTTGAATTTTTATTATTTTACTATTCGCAATAAAATTTCCTAGAATAAAAAGTTTTTAGGATATACCAATAAATTTTTGGATAGAAAAAAATAATATTCTTTAAATTATATTAACTATTTATGATAAATAATTTAAAAAATCATTAGATTAATAACTTAGAAATGGGTATAGTAAAAATGGAGCACTGGTTTGACATGAAGTAAATTCATAAATATCATTTGACACTCATTTTGAATGAGTTAGATAGTCTCAATTGTTCAATTTAACATAATAGTTGAATGGAAAGATGAGCTTTAGTATAGAATGGAAGTGATGTAAGATGAATGTAATAAATTCACTTATTCTTCAAATAAAGGCCAAATTTCCAAAATATATAGATCCCTAATATAAGAGACTAACGAGAGAGAAAAGGAGAAAGTGACATATATTTATAAACCTTGTTCAATTCTTCAAATGCATGAGCCAAATAGGTTATACAAAACAGTTCAGAGAGATTTCACTGAGATAAACTAAGGGATAATTTACAAATCTTCATAAACAAGACAACATATAAATAAAATTTAAATCATTAACTCACATATTGGGATAGCAGAAACGATAAATGCATTTCCATAAAATAAGGCTGAAGATTTTGTGGACACATTTCTGCTAAAATCTTGCAATAAAAGCTCTTCCTCCTTGGTGAAAGCTTTATTCACAGTCTTGGAAGTCATTTTTAATTTATTATATCTCCGTACTCCTAGTTCAAACAGATAAATTCACCGTATTGAAGACTGAGGTAGATCTTCTACGTTCACAAATACCGAAGTAAATCACCGCAACCAGGCCAACTCTCGCCACGAATGACGTTACGTGTCAAAAGTGTTGCCACTGAAGTTTATCTAGATGTAAATATCGAATATATATACCAGTTTCCGTCAGAATTTATAATAAAAAATAATATATATCAAACTATTTAACGATATCTGTCTATATGGTCAGCAGTGATATAACTGTATTATAATTTAAGCATAAATTGATATTTTATTCATTTGTTAGTAGAATTTATAATTTAGGAATGTAAAAAAAAAATGATACTTTTTTTTTCTTTTTATAATATAGTTTTAATAAACATATGAATACACCGCTTCTGTCTGGTTTATTAATTTAATCTTTACTATTCTTGAGATGTCTGCCTAAATTATTGTTGACCTTGAAAGCTACGATTACAGAGTTTTTAATTTCCCGATGAATTTTTTCACTAATGCTACCTAAGTAGTTGATTGATTTACACAATTCAGGAAAACCGCTTCTTTAAATCAATTAACTACCTAGGTAGCATTAGTGAAAAAAATCATCGGGAAATTAAAAACTCAGTTAACGTAGCTTTCAAGGTCAACAATAATTTAGGCAGACATCTTAAAAATAGTAAAGACAAAATTAATAAACCAGACAGAAGCGGTATTTAAAAAATGTCCTCTGGCTCATGTTTATCCGTTTATATCGGACAGACAGGTAGAAGTATATCTACTCGAGCTAAAGAACATATAAGATCATTCAATAGTAAAAAAAACAGATTCACAATTCGCTAATTACGTTATAAAGGAATCACATAATATAAATTCAAACTCAACGCCTAAGTGTTTGCATCTTTGCAGTAAGGGTCGTAGGATGACCGCTTTGGAGCAGCTGGAAATCAATAGACATCAACTATCACAAAGGATTCTTAACGAACAAATTAATATATTGTCTAGACCATTAATTCAACCGCTCCATGGGGGGGGAAGGGGTCTGATTTGCTTCCGTAATAGACCATTTCCGTTGCCACATGTAAACTAATTGTCATAGCCGCATTTTATAGTTTCGTTTAAAAATTTTGAAAAATTTAGTTTTATTGCGAGAAAGAAACAAACTAGGCCGTTAAAACAGGAGAAAAGATGTATTGTATACCTTTTCTACACAGCTATATATAGATAAACGAATGTTAGTTTAAGCATAGTTCTGACGATGGCGTGAGCCGAAATAGCTATCAACTATATTTTTTTTAAATAATTTTGCAGTACTAAAATACATTGCTATTTTTTTCACCATGTTAAATATTTTTAGTTAATCTTTTAAGCTATATGCAGGTAAATTTGAAATATTAAAAAAAATATCATCATTATTTAAAGCTTTTATTATTTATTTTGAAAATATCATTTATTAAGTTGTTACATTTTCAGAATGAGTCTTTTGAATAGCTAATAAAATAAAGGATACATTTTCATTTATTTGTTGGCTTGCAAGTTTTCCTTCTAGTGTATCAAAATCAGCAACTTCAACCTATAAATGATAATGATACATTATTATTACATTGCTTTTAAGGTATTAACTGTCACCCCTTGATGGAAAGGCATATTATTTCAAATAACAAAAACAATTTTTTTTAGTACTATTTTCATAATATATGGTTGATAATAAAAAAAAAAAAATGTTTTTATTATTTAAAATATTAATATATTATTTATTTTATTGGATAACATCAAGATGAAGTTTTGCAGCAATAACAAAATGTGAACTGTTATTTAATTTAATTATTTTTTTTATTTTATTTACTTCGTGAGGAGGATCTATTCTCATTGATGGAAGAGGTGCATTCAATCTTTCACACAGTGCACATAAGCCACACCATGTACGAAAATGTATTCCAGGTTCTTCAATTTCTTTTTCCTGCAATAAAAATATTCAATTAGTGAATACAAGAACACTGGTTGGTTTATCTTATAGGAACTTATTAAACCTTCCCAAATTCTCATGCAGACATTTATAGGAAGAATGTAGCAACAACTAATATGATTTAGGTGTGTATTGTAGGTATTATTGATTATAAATTTATTAATGGAGATATTCATAAGAACATAACAATAATCACCTAAACCAATTTACTAAGCAGGGTTGAAATTCTGTTTTGCTACACCCAAACCCACAATTGAGTAGATAAGCAATAATTTTGAAGAGATACATTCTTCTTATGTTAAAATGAAAATATATGCTGAAAGCGGTGATGTGCTGCTAAAATTCTATTAACTGGTCTCGCATCTTATTAAGCACCAATTTTTATTATTGTTATGCATTTTTTTTTCAAATGAAAAATAAAAATTGTCACCTATTAAAAAAAATTAATTACATTACATAATTTATATATTTCATAAATTCACTCAAAATTGTGTTTTGATTTTCATTCGAAAGGTCTTACTTGTCTATCATCTGCTGTGTGTTGATGACTTCTTTGCCATGATTTAACGAATGGTGTGGAATTACATGATGTCAGAGGCAAACCTATCGAATTAATGGCCATTTATATGTTCTCCAAATTACGATAATTAAAAAAAAACCCTAGATTAAGAACCAGCTCTCTGAACCAAAATTATTTTAGCAACCGGATCAATAGAGTCAGTGCAAACCCTTAGCAGCACATCATTGGCTGAAAGTCTCTGTATATCAACCATCTGGCGTTGAAAAATTTACTTATATCTCAGCATCATAGAATCATTTTAACACTCAAGCCCTTTTGCAAAGTCTATGATGAAAATGTTACTTTTCAACATTCCTGTGGGCACAATCTATTAAAATTACCTCTTTGATTTCTGGTACTATGTCATATTCAGCAAACAAGCTTTCTTTTTCTGTATTTGATGATCTTTTGATTATGGTGACTTCATGGTTAGTATCTTTAGAGTTAAGTACACTTTTTGCAGCCATACTTTTTATTTCTTCCGGTGACAGTAAATGCCACTCCAGCAGTGATTTGAATTCTTCAGCTCCTTTGTCATCAAGTGTCTCACCCATCATTACTTGAAGAGCATCTTTAATATTCTAAAACAAGAAGAATTGCAGTAACTTTACTGGGTCAGATTCTAAATGCATTCCAAATGACATACCTAAAAAAAATTAAATAAAATATTTAAAATAGCTTTTCTATTATTTTCCATATTTATGTACATTTGAAACATTAAAATTATTAGCATGCTAAGCGCTTAGGGATAATTTAGAATTTATTATTTTAGTTGCTATTCACATTCGAGTGAAACAGCTTTCTAATGGGCTGCACCAAAATATTTGTTTTATAATAACTTTCAAATCAATGACATAAAAATTGTGTATGATACAGAAAAAAATTTGCATGACAGAGAATAAAAGACTTTGATCTTTAATATTTTCTTCTTCTAGCAACAATTTGATCTGAATCATTCTATAAATTCAATGCCGTACTATTAAAGGTGACCAATACCAAAAACATCATTTTACAGGAGAATGATTTTTTTGTTTAGAATGGTATTATTTCTCCAAGATGTACAATTTTTTATATTGGCATTTATACTTGGTGGAAAGACATTATACATATATACTGCTCCTATATTTTTAATTTTATGACCAGAACACTTGCATTCTACCAGCGCTGCTTTACAGTAGTGAATCATGGCATCTAATATTGGATATTGGGGGTGATGTGGCTCGATTTCATGAGGAATTTCAATTCAACAGCACAAATAGAAGCTCCCTGTTATGGAAGTGGTCACGGAGAGATGTTGGATTTGACTGAATCACATTATGACATTTCTTTCCAGCATCATAAATGGCCATCGGGTACCATTGGTAGTATGTAGTCAGTGAAACTGAAGATAGCTGATAAACCTCAGAAGGAAGTGAAACAATTGATGAATGACTGGGAATCACGAAGACACCACATAATAGACATATGCAGCCAATAAACTAGCAAAGATCAAACCATATGTAAATATTTGATATTATTTACTGGAGAGTTGTTTTGTGGCTTCATATGTACTTAATTCCATAAAGAATAATATTTTTTTATTTATTTTCTCTATCAATATCAGGATTGATCTCTCCGTCGGCGAGAAGCTATACTTGCAAGATCTGAACACACTTTTGAATAAAAAAATAACAACATAAATGCACCTTGCAGTTGGTCAATTTTAACTGTATGATGACAGTATATCAATCCTTTGGATGAAATGCGAAAAGCTCAAACAAATAATGTTTAACTGCATGTAAAGGGTGAATAACATGAATCATATGCAAAATTTTATATAAAAATTGTGATTTATTAATTATTGATTTTCTATTCAAATACCTCTAAAGACATATAAAATGAATCGGGATGAAACTTTTGCAAGACAGTTTGGTAAAGAAGTTTCTTTGACCTTGATACCTTGACATATTCAGAAATATACTGCATTGGGAGAAGACCTGGAAATAGAAAAATAATAAACAAAATTTGTTGCATCTTTAATTAAATTAAGACTAAAAATTATCATCCCCCGTTGTTTTCTATATATAATGTCCCTATACTTATGCTGGGAAAACTGTTTTTTTTTTTAATGATAATTTCATTCAGGGTGTAAGTGTGACATGTGTTTCACTTCGACAAGTAATCAAACATTCTGAGAAATAGTAGATGCAAGGATATTACAGCTGACCACTCATTGAAAAGGGAATAACTCACCTCAAATTGAAAATCAAATGTGAATACGGGAAACAATTTTATGATTACCACTTATATATCCAAAATGCTATTCACAATAATTCAATAATGAATGCTTAGAATAAAAAATGATATTCTTATTGGTACATATTAAATATTCCTGATTATTTAAAAGCAGGCACCCACTTTGCAGCTCTCTTCGATCAATGGGTAATGAGAATATAGCATTTCTTCGAGAAAAGACTCTGGGTAAGTGCAACCATTTATCCAAGCTAACCGGGGGAAGTTGAAACTCTTTCATCAGAGCGTGCATTTCTTTGCCAAATACTTTTTCTGGCCTTGTCCTTAGTGCTTCTTCTAATACGCAACGTCTCTGTAAAAATATCAAATTTTTACTTTTATCAAAAGAAATATTGAATTATAATAGAACCTGTCCATGTATGAGTGTAATAAGCAGAAAGCAGACAGACCACATAAACCATTACTATATAAGCACTATTGTGATTTTTGCATTGATTATAAATTTGTAAACATACAACTCTAGTGACTGTAGGTTTCTGGTAGAGGGCGTCCTTACAATATTGATTGAACCAAGTCTGGCTCTACCATGTGTAAGTTTAAACCCAAGACTAGAACATCCAGTTAATCCAATATAATATTTCAAAAAGAAAAAGAACCTATATTTTATCTATTTAGTTTGCTTTCTTTGATAAATTTCATTTTGTTAAATATTTTACAGCTATTGAGAAATAAAATCTATACTTTGAACATTGCATTACAACAAACCTTTGGGTCAAATTCTAATTCGATTGTTTGTGAATCCACTTCTCTCTGTAGATGTTTCAAAATATCTGGTTCTAGGAAAGAATCCTTAATAACTGTATTCGAGATACCGTCCGCTAGAGCATTCAAAATGTCTGTTTCCATTTCGTCTTGTTGGGCAAGAGATCCTCTTGAGCTTGCGTTGTGTGATTCAGATCCTATACCAGCAATCTTTGTAGTGAAACGAATGGTTTTATTGAAATTATAACATCATCAAACATTTATTAATTGTTGGTAATTGTTTGAATATTATAATAATTATGGAAAACTATTTTTAAAAATACTGTTAATTTGATACTAGATATAAACCAAGTGGTATTGTGACTTGAAATAATTTGCTTTATACTTTTTATAAAACAGAAAACAGTTTTACACATTGCAAAAATTAACTAATGATAATATTCATAGTAAGTGAAACCAGTCCTGGTCATTATATTGTATTATGAAATGTGGAATAATGATATACAAAATGTGGTATATTTACTTAAATACAATCTTAAAATATTATAGCATGACAACATCAGAATAAGAACTAACGTGGAATCACCATTTTACATTCTCTCTGGCAGAAATGCCATTTTCATCATGACACATTCATGATCACAACATCATAGATGTGTTTCTTGGCATTTATCACATGGTAATGTCACAGCGTCTGATCATGATGTCTTGATAGTTGTATCTACAAATGCATTCCGGTTATTCAACAGATTTTGTCAAGAAGATGATAAATAATTTTATTTTTTACTTGTGTTTCTGGATCATTCTGGGCTGTTGCTATTAAGGCAGCTGACATAAGTCTATTTCTTCCTTTTCTACGTCGCCCTCTCCTTCTGATTTCTCCCACTCCTGCTCCTCCTTCATCTCCATCGTCTTCACAATCACCTGGAGTTGTGATTTCAGGACGACAAATTTCTTCAATTTTTGGGGTTTTTTCAACTTTGGGTGAAGAATTTTTCGCTTGCAACACCCTCAACTGGTTCTGAAAGAGTGGATAATATAAAGTACTAGAATATTAATGCAGATACCAGAGCTACTGGTCACTATTTTTTCAATGTGCAAAAGTAGAAAGAGAGAGTTGTATGCATGTCTCTTTCAAGAACTGATAAAATGATAAATCAAGGCAAATATGTGAGTTTTTGCAAATAAAAATATCAACAACTAATCAGATAACAGAATGGAGATAGGCGCAGCACAGAATAAATCTGTACTCCAATGACATAAGTGCATCCTTTTACTTTATAAAATAATGGTTTCTTTCAAAACTTTGATTTTTCAATCATCTCTGTATGATTAATTGAACAAATAATCAACTTGAAAAGTTGAATGATTTGTTTTATTTTACAAAAACAAAATTTATTTTATAATCTCTCGAACATGATGTCCTATGTCTCTCAGGCACAGAAAAAGTGGAAAATTGTTTTGGTTCATGTTTCTCACCAGTGTAAATGATAAAGACATCATTATTCTACGATAACCATGTATACAAAATCACTTGTTTATAATAGAGAATTTTAAGAATCATACATCAATCTCACAGGAGTGAAAAATAAATGACATTATATTTTGCAATTGATATTTTCATATAATATTTAATGTGTATTACTATATTTGTTTGACACCACCTATGAGAAAGGGTCCTTTTAAAACTAACTACTTCATATAAAAAATATCATAAAGATATGCTTACAAATAAAGCTCAACACAAGTTTACTTTTTCCAATTAGTTTGATTAAAATGCAAAAATCAATACAACAAAATAATATTTAAAACAATAAAAATCTCCACAATATATTTTATTTTCAGGATCGGGTTGACTGATCCCAAGCTTTCTCAACTGATTATATACAATTTACAAATAATGCTATTTATGTATACAAAAAATTGAGTTAATAATTAGCTGGTGCACAAAACCAAAAGTTTTCACAGGCAACCATACAATATGAAGTAAAATAATTTTCAAATGAAGTGTTAAGAACCTCTCAGTAATAAATGGTACTTCCTTTTCACCAAGAATTGACAGTTAACACCTTACAAATGAATAGTAAATAGTAATAAAAATACTTCTTTAAAATCATCATCAAACATGTAGTCATAAAACCTTTTCTGGTGAATTTTACTTACCTCGAGATATGTAAAGAAATCTTTTGAAATTTCATCAGGCCACGGTGTAACCGACAACTGGCTCTGATTTTTGTTACTACAGTAATTTGATTTTTTTCTTATTCTTCTCTTTGTTGATTTACGTTTCTTATTGGACTTAGTTGTTTTATTTTTTGCAACGTGTACTGTGTCGCTATAGAAAGATTTTTCAACCACCACTTTTTTGATTTCGTTCAACCGCCCAGTTTTTATTGTGGCCCGATTTAACACCACAGGTGCGTTAAATTTTACTGATTTATAATCATCTTTGGTTTTTACCACTGGTGGTTTGATTAATATTGATATTTTGTTCGTTTTCATGATGATTTTATTTGAAGGCACAAAATTATTTTGCATTGGTAACTGAAGATAATCACTATGCTACCACAAAACAAAATATTTTATCTGTGATATTTGTGATATCAGTAACAAATATCTACAATATCAGCCTTCAATTTTATAATAGTTACACAATATAACACCAAAACACATTTTGATATGTTTTTTATTGAAAAACTATTGTATACATAAGAAAAATTATTTTGTATACTCGTGTGCGTTTCTTCTAAGCTTAGGGCATGTATTTAAATTGATTGAATTGGCATTTACTTGGTAGAACTCCATTATAACACGGTAAAAAATAGCAATGTATTTAAGTTCTACAAAATACATTGCTATTTTTTCACTATGTTATCTATTTAAAAATTAAATAAATAATTTACATATTATGATTCCTTTTTTTTCTAACCATATATATTATATAAGTAACATAATAATAGTCATAAAAAAGCTTTTTTCTAGAAGAACTGTTTCTTATTCATTCATAACGGAGAGAGTATGGATTTACGAATGGGGCTTGAACTGGACTAATGGTAAGCTAATCGCTTTCATTACACCACTTTTTAAGATTGGATGAGTGGGTGACAATAGAGACAGATCATAAGAATGTCAACCAAGAAAATGCTTTCATTAATTGTGAAATAGATAGTTGAATATTCTTTCATAAGGCAAGGAAGATTACTATAATAATGTCTCTTCAACTGTCAATAGTAAATTATATACACCCAGTCCTTTTTTTACGCGATACATTGGTTCCAGAAAACGGTGCATAAAAAAAATCGCGTAAAAAAATCACAACTTTCATATAATTTGATAAATTGGTACCAAAAATTAAAATATCGCGTGAAAAAGTACCAGAAACGTATGAAAAACCAAAATTTGCTGTTTAAAATTCGTGTAAAAAAAAATGTATATATTTCATGTCTTAATTGCTTCTAAAATATAATGAGACTATAACAATATAATTTTTTCACTTATATGAATTAAGTTTTAAAAATACACATTTTTTTATTAAAAAAAATAATGGAACGTACATGCCTAGCATCATATATAAATTTCTTCTTTAAAACAAATTTGGGGAAAAAATCGCGTAAAAACGAGTGAAGCGCGTAAAAAAATGTAACGGTGCCATCCAAAAAAATCGCGTATAATCGAATTCGCGTAAAAAAAGGACTGGGTGTAGTTATATTTCATGATAAACATGATGAATTAGTGGAAGAACATGTACCTTTTGAAGATTTCTTTGTCCTCGATCAGACAGATTGCCTCGCAGGTACGGTGACCTCCTCGACAGGGTCACTGGGGACACCAAGGGTGGAATTTGATTAATTATGTCATCATTTGACTTTGTGGGGGAATGGGCAGCTGTTATACTTAAACTGGCACCAACGCTGCTTATTCCAATTCCGCTGCTAAGTTCTGAAGTATGAAATCCATGCCAACACAATGTTTCCTATGAAAAATCACATAATTATCATTAAATGTTATTGCATAAAGTAAAAATAATTATATTAATAAAATTGTTTTAAAATATTTAACTGGTTGCTGAAAGAAGAATAATAATGATGACAGTAAAATTTTCCATTTATGAATATAGAATTTGAGATTTTTGGATAGAATCATATTTTTTATTTTTGCACTTGGAAAATGGCCATAGTGATTGTCTAGATAACCCAATTGGTATTGTCAAAAAAATGTAGCGTTTTGTAAAAACATAGAGTACGTGTAGAAAATATACATGGTAAAATTGATACAAAAAGGTCATTTTTGAAAATACTCATTATGTAAAGTATAAATGATGTTTCCAACAAGGTGCAATGATAAAGGCATGCAATTTCAATCACTGCCAAATGAAATGCTTAAAACAATGCTATTAGATGCAAATGATTATGATACAATGAAATAAAATTGACACTGTGAAAAAATAGCAAAGTATTTTAGTTCTAAAAATGTATGAAATATCGATTCAGAAATATTTTTTAATGCACATAGCCTTTTGCTCTGTGGGAGATTAAAATTGAAAAATATGAAAATATATAACAACTGCATTCATAATTATGACTTATCAACGATTTAAAGAATAACATGTATGAATATATAAATAAGTAATTCATACAAATCATACCTTCAAATCAAAATCTCAATGCTTTCATCGAATATCAGCCTTAGATTATTATAATAAAAACTATATCTTTGTTTACTAAATATGTACTTACAAAATTTGAATCTCTTAAATGTAATAATAAAATCCGGCAGACGATAAATCTTTTATTAATTTCAAGTTTTACGTTTTACCGAAAGTGTCGTTTGACCATGTAAAAGTCAAGCAAAAAATGGACCGCGGAATTTTAAATCGGAGGCATTTAATTTTCCGTGAGAATTTTTGGAATGTGAACCATTCTTTATCGGGAGGTGTCTCTGATTTATTAAGACAAAAATATGTATAATAATACAAAATGAAGGTCATGATCACAATTCAAGGTGTTTAACTATGTACATATAACAGATAAACAAACAAGGTATATATATATAACAAATATCAAATATCGAAAACACTGTCAATCGCTACTTAATTTAACTCTAATCCCAATACCGTTTTAACTTAACTTTATTCCATTTTTAACTTAACTTTAATCCCGTTTTAACTTAACTTTAATCCATTTTTAACTTAACTTTATACCCTTTTAACTTAACTTTAATCCCATTTTAACTAAACTGTAATCCCTTTTTAACTTAACTTTAATCGATTAATATTTATATTCGTAACCTATGATTATAAATTTAATAACTACCGAGATATATGTATGTTTTACTATGCATAGTTTTATATAAGGATCTGCGTCGTTTGTTCGCTATGAAATCAATTACAAAGACATCTAGAAGTTTAGGTCCCAATAAAGTAAATCATTTCATAGCCATCAATTTATAATGTCTCAAATGTTGCATCGCTTAGGCTAGCGCGTTGCTGACTAGTTTACCGAATTGCTTCGGACCTTCAATTTGATGGGCAATTAGAACTTATATTTATTAATAATTTAAGCACCATTCTGCATTTTTATTGTAACTTCACGTATTAACGACATCTTTCAATTTTTATTGTTTTCAATATATTGTGACAATGAAATAAATAAGATTCGATTTGTGATTTTTTTGCGTATTTTTTTCTATCAAATTTTATAAGAATCTGAAGAAATTAATATTTTACGGTAAGATAATTATATTTTTTTCATGTGTTAATCATACGATAATCTAATCAGGAACAGAAATGACTATTGCTCTACAAGGAATTTACTTCGACAGTTTTGGCCAAAAAAGAAAACAATACATCGTCGAAGTAATGAAACCAAAACACGACTAACTGAATTTCACAATTTTGATTTCAATTAAAATTTCAGTTCTTATCAATAAAGTTGTATTCTTTGACGAAAAAGTTTCTATCTCTGTGTGCCGTTCAGCTTCTCGTGATATTCGTCATTTCATTTCTTTTAAATCATTTTTTTTGGCATTCCATACAGTTTTGGTGTCTGACTAAGACCGTTTGCCGGTTTATATATACCGGTTTTGCTCATCGCCAGCATTATCAACTGATGATGATGCTCGTTGTGAGCGACTCATTCTCTCTCTCTGCTGTTCTATTTTATGCAATCACCCAGCTGTTGCAGAAATCAAAGATGTCGTTAAACGAGTCAATGATTCTGCTAAAGAAAGCACAGTTCAATCCAATACTTCGATCTCTGATTGAAATATCCTGATACGCATATCACATCATGCAAAGTATGTCCCAAGATAGTGTAATGGTGATCGATAAAAATAGAATCGTTATTAGGGAAACCACAACCCAAAAATATTGAAAACAGTTATAAATTTAACGAAAAGCGTTGAACCGAATTTAAACCTTCTTCTTCAACGCTTTTAAGATATTTTTATATTCACCGCAATGCCAAAATTACGAGCCGCTTTTGACTTTCACCTACAATTAAAAATATTCCAGGGTAAATAGCTAGCCACAAATTATTTTTCGTTGTCTTTGAAGTTTTTTTACTTTTTTTTAAGTAAACATTTTAGCATACATGCATAATTAAAGGTAAAATAAAAAATATAAAACAACAAATATATAATTCATAAGAATCCTACTTTCAAATCAAAATAGCAATGCTAACACCGAATATCAGCCGTAGATATAAATTATAGATTGTTGACACAAATTATATCTTTGTTTACTGAATATGTACTTAAAAAATTGAATCTTTAAAATGTAATAACAAAATCAGGCAGACGATAAATCTTTTGTAAATTTCAAGTTTTACGTTTTACTGAAAACATCGTTTGACCATGTAAAAGTCAAACAAAAAATGGACTACGGAATTTAAAATCGGAAAAATTTAATTTTCCGTGAGGATTTTTTGAGTGTGAACATTTCTTCATCGGGAGGTGTCACTGATTTATTAAGACAAAAATAAATATAAAACATAGAAAACGAAGGTCATGATCACAATTCAAGGTGTTTAACTATGTACATATAACGAATAAACAAATAAGGTATTAATTATAACAAATATCAAATATCGAACACACTGTCTCATCGTTTCTTAACTAAACTTTAATCGCTTTATAACTTAACTTTAATCGCTTAATATTTATATTCGTAACCTATGATAATTAAATTAATATCTACCGTGATATATGTATGTTTTACTATGCATACTTTGTTAAAGGGAGACCTGGTTTCGTTTGTTCACTATGAAATCAATTACAAAGGCATCGGAAAGTGTAGGTCCCAATGACAAGTTACTCATTTCAAAGTGAACATACGATAGTCCCAAAGCTGCATCGATTAGGCCAGCGCGTCGCTCGCTAGTTTACCTAATTGCTTCGGACCTTCGGTATGACAGACAATTAGAGCAAATATTTATTCATAACTTTTGCACCATTCTGCATTTTTATAGTAACTTCGCATTTTAACGACATCTTTAAACAGGAAAAATATGTATTGTGTACCTTATCTACACAGTATACAGTGTACTCTCGGTTATCCGTGTATGGATTATCCGGTTTGCGGATTATTCATGCCTGAAAATAAATATTTTTTAATTCAAATATAATCTGATTGATTTTTTTTCTTCTATAACGATTATGAGACGCATTAATGAATTAGGATCTTGAATATGCGCGTTGTTTGAAAAAAAGGATGAATTTAGCGATGTGTTTGTGTTTACGTAACTAATCGGTGATTTTTTTAACCACTTGTGTGTTTTGAATGTATGAATGTTCGCATATACCCCAATAAACATCACAATTTATGGGACTAGAATGAGTCAAGAATTGAAATCCTTTGTACTCCACATGCGTTTCTATTTACATTTCTAGTGAAGTGCATATCTCGGCGCGAGTGCCCGCAGTAAATTTGTTAATTTCGATATTTATTGCCTATATTTGTCAGCTGTCGGGACTACGTTTGTTATTATGATAAAATATTATATTTTTACGTATTTTTTGTGTTTTCTCGATAAATAATGAATATGTAAATAATGCGTAAAAAAATTGTATTATGTACATATATGATATTATATTCGAAAATAAAATATAAAATTGATGATTCGGATTATCAGTGTTTTTCAATTATCCCTCCCCAGCATTAACCCGGATACTCGAGAGTGCACTGTGTATATTATATATATAGGTAAATTTACGTTTAAATATAGTTCTGATGAAGGTATGCCAAAATAGCTATCAAGTATATATCTTATAAATTTTGTAAAACAAATATATTTGCTATTTTTTCACCGTGTTATAATGGAGTACTACCAATTAAATTCCATTTCAAACAATAAATAAAATTTATGTAAAATAATGGTATTTATCATTAGATTATAAATGTACAGTGAATATTTTTTTCATGGAACGTATTCCCCCTGTCAAAGGAGAATTGAATGTATAATAAAGTAAATTTACTAAGTAATAATATTATCTGTGTGAACATTTGTTTTTTTTTCATATTACTAATGAATACTTAAAATCAAACTTCTTTTGTTCAACTTTATTGTAAACTTTATTTATATAGCATATATTCCATTGTTACTTGGCTGTGACTCCTCCGCAAATCTAACACCAGCGTTTGCCTCGGGGCCGGTGGCTGATCAGGTGTCAAGCATCGTCTCCTCAGAGATCCTCGAGACACTGCACTCGCTAAGGTCGGAGCTGGTGTCAGAGGTCTGGAATCTGTATCTGTATACCTAAAAGTAAAACAAAACCATTGGACTCCAAAAACACTTAAATAAGTACTCCGTTCGCTCTTTTGAACACTACCACTCAAGCAGATATAGATTTTTTCATTATAATGTAAGAGAGTCATTAAAAACACTCAATCATTGGGTTGTCAATTGTACATACGGTAGAAACTTAGTTTACTTTCATGATTAGTTCCGGAAACGTGCTTATATCTCTTAACACTCATATATCACAGTGATTTTCCCAAAAATAAACAGCGGAAATTATTAATTATTCATCCATAAATGATTCATAAAATATACATGATATTTTTTAATATCTTATAGTTATTTAAAAATTAAAAAAATATATTTATATTTATATTTGCCAATTATTTATATTAAAAATCACTACTATTTGACACTTAATTAATATTGTTGATATAATTTTAACCAGGAACCACCTAAACGACTCTTGAAAATGTGACAATACATTGTTGTTGAGTAGATTAATTACTCATGTACTTTTCTACAAAATCTTGCACCATTTCCTACATGCTACAAATCCCTCAAACCTTATTTGAAGTGAAAGATTTTCAACCTCTTTCTGCTCCTTCACAGTCGAGATCTTCTCAATAGCCTCATACCATTCCTCGCGGTGCAGATCAACTAGTTTGGAAGTGGTTAGCACGAGCATCAAGTCTTTTCTAGCCCGTTTGTCAATTTTCCCAGAAGAAATAGCTTTATGAATGCCACTGCAATGTACTTTTATATCACTGACGGATTCAGGACTAAGGGAGACTATATAGCGATATAGTCTGAGGATTACCTGCCACAACAACTTTTGAATATATGTTTACGAAACTTGGCTATTTTGAGAAAAATCGCAGATTTTTCATATACATATATTCCAACAAAAAATTTTTTTGCCGGGTTTAAGGTGTCGAAAGATAGGCTAACACTTTTACTTAGCGGAAATGCTTCCGAGGATTGCAAAATCAAGGCAATTTTAATTGACCGAATTTAGCAAAATGCCATGGGCGTTAAAAAATATTAAAACCAAGGTTGCACGTTGTCTTTGAATATAAACTGCAATGTATTTTATATCAATGACGGATTAAAGACTAAGGGTCCGATATAGTGTGGCTCCGTAATCAAACCGAATATAATGGGGCGCAAAGATAGAAGTAAATATTTATTCTATTAATTGACAACAAAAAATAATTGTTGGCTAGTTATTTACCCTGAAAGATTTTTAATTGTAGGTGAAAGTCAAAAGCGGCTCGTAATTTTGACATAACGGTGAATATAACAATATCTTGAAATCGTTGAAGAAGAAGGTTTTAATTACGTTCAACGCTGTTCATTGAATATATAATGTTTTCAATAATTTTGGGTTTTGGTTTCCCTAATAACGATACTATTTTTATCGAACACCATTACACTATCTTAGGATAGCATCATACATAGCGTAACAAAATATTTCAATCAGATATCGAAGTAAAACGATTAAACTAACTTTCGTTTATAAAAGTTTTAGAGGTAAATTACGGCGTCCTTATTTATAGTGGGATAACGAAGACAGTGATCAATTCTGTTCAATGAATTTTATATGGGTATACGAAATAATCAATTAGGCTTTACCTCTTGAATAACTCTTCCGGTACGAAGTCTACAGTCGATTCCACTTCCGTTTGTTTGATGGCTAATTGCATTGATGATCGTATGTTTGCCATTTCTTCCACGAGGATCTCACTTTTTGACTCTGAAATCTGTTAGTCAATAATACATAGTTGATTATCTTATCATAATAATCATGTATCAGCTAGTTATTGAATTATTGAAATCTTGGATATAAGAGCGTAAAATGCGTTATGGGCATGGGAAGGTTTAATAATCTTTTCTAATTTAATCATTGCATGATTATATTACTATCTTCTTTTTCCAGACACCAATGCCTTGCTTAAATGGTTACTCATTTTTTTACTCAGTAATTCATTTCCAGCCATACATATTCAAATCTGTCTTTTTTGTATTTATAGAATAATTGTTGGTAAACACTAATCTTCTAACAAAAGTAATAATTGTGCCGTTCTTTACCAGAGAGTCCTTGGCTCGTTTAACGACATCTTTGATTTCTGCATCAGCTGGGTGATTGCATAAAATTGAACAGCCGTGCGAGAATGGGTTGTATAAACCGGCAAACGGTCTTAGAACAAACGGCGCAGGCCCAGTCAGACACGACAACTCTATGGGATGCTATAAAAAAATGAAATGACGAATATCACGCGAAGCTGAACGGTACACAGAGATAGAAACCTTTTCGTTAAAGAATACGAATTTATTGATAAGAACTGAAAATTTAATTGAAATCAAAATTGTGAAATTCAGTTAGTCGTGTTTTGATTTCATTACTTCGACGATGTATTGTTTTCTTTTTCGGCTAAAACTATCGAAGTAAATTCCTTGTAGAGCAATAGTCATTTCTGTTCCTGATTAGATTATCGTATGATTTACACATGAAAAAAATATAATTATCTTACTGTAACATATTAATTTCTTCAGATCATTGTAAAAATTTATAGAAATATTATTATATGTCGCAATATATTTAAATCAATAACCATTGAAAGGTGTCGTTAATATGCGAAATTATTATAAAAATGCAGAATGGTGCCAAAATTATTAATAAATATATGTTTTAATTGCCAATCGATCCGAAGGTACGAAGCAATTAGGTAAACTAGCACGCAACGCACTGGCTTAAAGCGATGCAACTTTGAGACTATTGTTTGATGGCTATGGAATAATTTACTTTAGTAATGGGTCCGAAACTTCCTGATGATTTCGTAATTTATTTCATAGTAAATAAACGATGCCATTTCTCTACATATTCACACAGGATACACCCCCGTACAATACTTTGGTATAAATTAGATTCAATTATCATGGGATACGGCTTTAAATGCGATTGGAATTGTTCAATATTTAATATTGAACATTGCCTTTAGGATAAACACCTAGAATTGTGACCATGACCTTCGCTATATATTTTTAATATTTATTTGTCTTAATGAATCAGTGACACCTCCCGATGAAGGAAAATTCTCACACAAATAATCTAAAATGAATGAATCGTGAAATTAACTACTGAAACAAGTTTCGGGTAAGATGCATATAGAGAGTGTGGAAAGTAAAAAAACTATATGTTAAAAGTCATAGGTAATATTTTATTTCAAATTGTATACGTCAGTAACAACTGTTGATCAATGAATGCATGCGCAATTTATAATAATATGCAATTGTGTTAGCTGTAATGACGTGTGTTGTCATATTCTTTTTACATGATAATCATTAATACAGATTATCGTACCATTATCTCGTAATATTTTTCTCACAGACCCTTCAAATTTCACAGGCTCTCTCGTTGTGATAACTACGGTAAACTATCTACTATCAGGGCTAACGAAAGGGAGGATCCAACGGATAATTAAAAACAGTATCCAACCCTGAACTTTTTATTATCACCACGCGATTAACAAATTGTCTATCATGAGATTTCAAGATTGATCATCAAGAGCATGATTTCGTGTTTCAATTGAATAATATATTAATAATCTAAACGTGTTCTTAACCATTTCAATTGGAATCAATCTGTGATTTTTCATGTGAAGTAAATTCCTTGTAGAGCAATAGTCATTTTTGTTCCTGATTAGATTATCGTATGATTCAAATATGAAAAAAACAGAATCTTACCATAACATATTTATATCTTCAGATTCTTGTAAAATTTTAAAGAAAAGGTGCGCGATAAAAATCATAAATTGAATTTTATTTATTTGATTGTCTCTAAATATTTAAATCAATAATAGTTAAAAGATGTCGTTAATATGCGAAGTTATTATAAAAATGCAGAATGGTGCCAAAATTATGAATAAATGTATGTTCCTATTGCCTTATAGCTCGAAGGTCCGAGGCAATTAGGTAAACTAGTTCGCAACGCGCTGGCCTAAGCGGTGCAGTTTTTGAGACGTTATCGGTTGATGCCTATGAAATAATGTATATTATTATTAGGACCTAAACTTCTAGATGTCTTTGATGTAATTGATTTCATAGTAAACAAACGACGCCAGCTCTCTCTATACATAATGCGTGGTAAAACAGTACATATGTCTCGGTAGATATTAAATTTAATTAATCATAGGTTACGAATATAAATGTTAAGCTCTTAAAGTTAAGTTAGTAAGCGATTGACAGTGGTCGATATTTCATATTTGTTATAATTAATACCTTATTTCTTATATGTACATAGCTAAATACCTTGAATTGTGATCATGACCTTCATTTTGTATTATTATACATATTTTTGTCTTAATAAATCAGAGACACCTCCTGATAAAGAATGGTTCACATTCCAAAAATTCTCACGGAAAATTAAATGCCTCCGATTTAAAATTCCGCGGTCCATTTTTTGCTTGACTTTTACATGGTCAAACGACACTTTCGGTAAAACGTAAAACTTGAAATTAATAAAAGATTTATCGTCTGCCGGATTTTATTATTACATTTAAGAGATTCAAATTTTGTAAGTACATATTTAGTAAACAAAGATATAGTTTTTATTATAATAATCTAAGGCTGATATTCGATGAAAGCATTGAGATTTTGATTTGAAGGTATGATTTGTATGAATTACTTATTCAAATATTCAAACATGTTATTCTTTAAATCGTTGATAAGTCATAATTATTAGTGCAGTTGTTACATATTTTCATATTACCTTTAATTATGAACGTGTGGTATAATATGTACTTACTCTGCTTAAAATACCAATTGGCCTTCTCAAACTCTCCATCAATCCCGTGTTGCTCGTCATTTTTGTTGAATCCTTGTCTTGTAAATACTAGTATAGGTAATTTCAAATCGTTTGACAAAAAATGCGAATTTCGTAGTTATGCAGAAGTTTGTTCAATATCCTCATCGCATAACACAGTTGAGCTATTTGAATCAAAGGGGGTGAAAACAAGTTGCCATAATATAGCATATAAAACATTTCAATTATTGCGGTAAAAACAGAACAGAAATTTTATTAAATGAACCATGCATATTTAATATATATATATATATTATATAAATAAATGAATCGTTAAATAAACTTCTGAAATAGGTTTCGGCTAAGGTGCATATGGAGAATGTGGAATGTAAAAAACTACATGTTAAAAGTCATAGGTAATATTTTATTTCAAATTGTATACGTCAGTAACAACTGCAATTGTGTCAGCTGTAATGACGTGAGTTGTCCTATTCTTTTTACATGATATAGTATTCAAATGAAGAGTATATTTATTTCAATTAAAACTTATTGCCAACTATGGTGTTTCATAAAAATAATAAAATCATCAATACACCCAGTCCTTTTTTTACGCGAATTCGATTATACGCAATTTTTTTCGACGGCACCGTTACATTTTTTTACGCGCTTCATTCGTTTTTACGCGATTTTTTCGCCAAATTTGTTTAAAAGAAGAAATTTATATATGTTGCTAGGCATGTACGTTTCATAATTTTTTTTTAAATAAAAAAATATGTGTATTTTTAAAACTTAATTTTGTAAAGCATTCCATTTTTTTAAATACACATACAATTGCCAAATGTTGACAAGTGTATCGAATATTATGCGAATTTATGTTTTAGGGTGTGTAAAGAAATATAATGCAATTGCGTAAAATCATGAGATGTGTGTCCGCTCGTAAACTTGTTTAAACACAATGCATTTATGAAATTCGTTGAAAAGCACTTTTCTCGGCCATAAATTTTACCACTTTGAATCATTATGTCAAATACATGCCCTCCAATGACGTCCAAATATTTTAAATGTTAAATAATAAATGCGAACCCAAGATAAAAATATTTCTCTTAAAGTAAAAAGCATTTAAAAATAACATAATTTACACATGCATGAGTATTTAAAAAAGACAGTTTTAACTTGGCTTTCATACATATTCCGATATACAAGAGTCCGAGCAAAATTCAGATTCATACAAAATTCAATACTTTCGTTCAAAAAAATCTCAAACTATTACATTTCGTAATCGAGAGTGACAGCAGCGAATAATTCATATAAGTGAAAAAAATTGTATTTTTATAAATACAATTTTTTTCAAGTATCATTATATTTTTATAAGCAATAAAGACATGAAAATATATAATTTTTTTTGCACGAATTTTAAAGAGCCAGTTTTGGTTTTTCACACATTTCTGGTACTTTTTCACGCGATATTTTAATTCTTGGAACCAAATTGTCAAATTATATGAAAGTTGTGATTTTTTACGCGATTTTTTTTACGTGCCGTTTTCTGGAACCAATGTATCGCGTAAAAAAGGATTGGGTGTACAGATTATCAAACCATTAAAAGCTCTCGTAATATTTTTTTCACGGACCTTTCAAATTTTACAGGCTCTCTTGTTGTAATAACTATGGTAAACTACCTACCTAGAATAAGACTGTCATTACAAAGATACAAAAACATTTATAACAATAATGAAACAAATATGAAAGCAAGTCCCACTCTACTTAAAAATACGATGATTACATTAATGTACAAAAATTGTAATTGATTTTTTTACTTTAATAAAAATCTTTAAATTCAATTTTTTTCTTAAAATTGTTTGGCTGTGACAAAATATGAGAAGGCTGTGAAAAAGAAGAAGAAGAAGAAAATATGATCACGATAGAAGTATATATAATATAGTTAATTGCCAAAGAAGCATATTAATCAACTAGTTCTCGACATGCTCGATTTCGAATTACGTGAATTCTTAATTACGTTATTTACAAAAACTGAGCGTTTTTTTATTTGGTTACGGTTTGTTTCTCTGCAATTTTTGTGCACATTAACTATTATTTTCATACGAAAGTGAGACAGAGAAAAATGATTCGGATAATAAAATCAATAATCTATCGAAAATAATAAAATTGAGGATTACCTTCCCCAAAAATTTTTTGAATTTATTTATACGAAACTTGGCTATTTTGAGAAAAATCACAGATCTTTCACATACATATAATCCAACTAAAAAAATCTTTGCCGGGCTTAATGTGTCGAAAGATAGGCTAACACTTTTACTTGCGGAAATGCTTCCGAGGATTGCAAAATCAAGTCAATTTAAATTTACCACAGCGAAAAGCCGCGAGCATTAAAAATTATTTCTGAATCATATTTACGTGTGATTTGGAAGTACAATCGAAAGACGCGGATTTAAAAAACAATTGAGGTTAACTTTATTCATCATTTTACCGAAGGTAAAAAATATTACAAATAAAATAACTTTTTTTTCACCGTGTTATAATGGAGTTCTATCAAGTGAATGCCAATTCAATCAATAAAATAACTTTCCACTTAAGATTGTATTGTTAGGTGAAAATGCACCAGGTCATCTGTCTTATGACTATAATGGAAACTAAAAAAATGTGTTCTTTCCTTGTGTAACATTATACACAGAAATAATTATATACTCTATTATACGAAAACCTCTGGGAAGAAAAAATCACACAAGTCGAAGACACTGTACCTGTGTCTGAATCCACCCATCGACTCGGCGGTTGCTTGAAATGCAGGAGCTTAGGCTTAAAGGTTCTTTCGAAATATCAAGTGAAAGGATATTATAGAGTATGAAGTACATCTTAGGGTATGTCGATTTCAGTGCCAGGCTCATTTGGTTTGATGGGATTGATGGAATGGGTGTGTGGCCATTGACGCAGTATAGACTATATAAGACTATCACTTAACTATATGTCATTTAATAATTAGAATCAATTTTTTTCAAATATCTTTTTAATTTTGCAAAATATTTTTTTTCAATTTCCGCTATCAAAATATATTCTTAAAATTTTTCAAATTTGCTAGAATTTACTGAATAACCAACTAATACTATTCATCTCAGTTAACCAGACAGAGTCCAACTACATAAGGAGATTTTTATAGCCAAAATATTAGTAAGTACTGCATGGTAGGATAAGTAAGTTTATAAAACATTCAAATTATTTTATCAATAATTTTTATCTTTTCTTCACCATAAAGATTTTTACATATTCTATTATTCTGAGGATGAACGAAAGAAATAAGAAATGAGTATAAAAAATGTTCTGCTTTACACTTGGTTTAGAAATTGAAGTCCATGATTTTAATTTTAATAAGTCCAACATGTTGACATCTCTTGGAATCATGTTGTAATACTTACACTTGATATATTAGAAATCAAATAAATGCTACATTAAATTCTTAACAAGCTTATTTTGAATACCATAGCGTGCCGCTAATCAATGCAAATAAAATCACAGCAAATCTGCCAAAAATAAAACATAATTATCATTTCAATATTTTTTTTATTTATGTAAAAAAATGTTTCTTAATTATTTATTAAAATTTATACTAGTTATTAACGGCTTATTACACATTCCAATTTAATAACTGTTTCTTGGGTGGGAAACAAACAGGGAAAGTTTTTACTATAATAATAATTCAGAATACTTTTTGATAATTAAAATTAATTTATATAAAAAAAAATTCTTATAGTTTAACTAAGAAATAATAGATGAGCATAGATTTGTGATGAAATAACAAATAAAACCAGCATAAAATAAATTAATTATCACAAAATATTGTAATATACATTATTGCTAATAAATGTTCAATCGCTGAAAATGACAAGTAATTAACTAATATTTGCTGTATTTTTTAGAGGAAGCACTAGTTCCTGCCTAACATTACACAATTTTATACAAATTCAAAAAAATTGATAATTATAATCATATCCATTAGAATAAACAAAAGTACCTTATTTCCAAAAAAAAAGATGAGAGGTTTCTTCCAGATGGAGTGAATATATAAAATTTAATCATAAATGCTAAGATATCAATCATCAAATAGATTGGCGACGAAAAACTTAAAATATTGAAATTATTACGTTTCTATTTTTTTTATATATAAATTATCAAGTAAAATTTTTTAAGTTTTAGGGCAGTAGAATTTTTAAAAATATATATATTTAGAAAATCATTGAGAGTATTTGGAAATAAGAAAATTCCTGTTAGAGTGGATGCACTAAACACAAGATAAAAAAGAGCTAAGAGAGCAAAACAGTAAATTTGCGCACTATTGTTTAAATAGTCAGTTGATGAATTTATTATTCTACATCTTTTAATACATTCTTGGTAACTTTGCAACTCCGGAGACGTGGGTAATGAATACTCATATACATTATTTACCCACTATGCTGGTTCAAGTCACAGTATTCCAGGGCAAATTTATTAATTAAAACTAATTTAAGACTGCGTTTACATAAAGTAAGGATTTTTAGACATCCAATTATCATATTTTTGACAATATTGTTAAAGTAGATTCACTGTATTATTGTAAAGTGATTTTCTCAGAATCTTATATCATGAATAAGCAATTCTGAAAACTTTACATAGTATGAATGTAGCCCTTATAGGAAAATATAATAACATTCTAGGAATAAATTTAAAAAGCAGCAAGTTTGTTTAACCCTATGACGACGAAGGGACACGGTCTCGCTCCTATATGCTTTTGAGAAAACGACAGAGGAGCAGTGACACATTTTTCAGGTGGTGTTTTTTCGCAACACTAATATTTTGAAAAAAATACTTTAATTGAAATGCAAGGATGTTTTATTATCATAAATATATATTTTTTTATTGTGTAAAACGGTTGACGAATATTTCTGTTCAGCTAATAAAAATTTTATTGGTTAAATCATGGGAAAGCGGAGACACTAGTAACAAGTTGAAAAGATAAATTGATGTGTAACATTTTTCTTTCTCTTGAGGGAATAAATTTTATCAATAATGTATTAGTTTTATAACTCGAATTTAAGGTCATATTTTTTTAATGAAAACTATCAACGAGTTAATTAGTAAAAATATAAAAATTATATATTTAAAAACACTGATATTATTACATATTTTAGTAAAATGTCATAAAATAACAAAAATGTTTTTGTCTTTTTCACATCTGCCGTTTTAAATTTCCCATCGTCACAAGGTTAGTTAGTCATAGCACTAATAATCTCTCACAGAGAAACACTATTGTACAAAGGCATTAATTATATACCCACAAACAAGTTGAAAAGAATCTTTTGATTAATATCACACTACTATTACACTACTCTAAAAATGGCACATTTGAATAACTAAAATTAATCTAAATAAAATATTTTTTTAATATTTGTAACTAATTTGGCAAAAATCGTTTATTTTTTAAGATAAAATTTTTGTGGCTACCACTATTAAAATTTCAATGACTAAGTTTTCACCAATGACTTTTTTATAACTAGAATATATTGCAGGGTCCATATCATGTTACAGACAATCTATAGATAAAATAATATTTTTGTATTTGAGGCATCATCACCTAAAGTTCATATTATTGCTAATCACAGTCAACCAGTGAAACGGCTGCAAATATTCTTAAAAATACTTGGTACGCATTAAATTGGACACTAATAATGCAGGTTTGCAGAACCAATATACAACAGCAGTGGAGTTAAGTGTACTGCTTAATTCAAAATTTACAATTATTTTTAAATAACATTATAAAGGTTTAAGGTTGCAGGAAACATTCGATACACTATTTCACAAAGTCGAGAATGCAATTAACATTTATTAAAGGTTTTTTTACTCCACATTATAAATTTAGTGTAGTAAGATCTTTTGATTGAATTTTTAAGGCAATGAAATGCTTAAGTTTTTTGGGAGTCTAACAACATTTGAAAATTATATGAACAGTCAAGAATAATGATAAATTGGTTCATTATTCTTGACAAGTCTTTGACTAGTGCAAATATAATAAAATTTACTAATAAAATTAAAATACGTATTTTTTTTATAATATTTAGCTTCACCGGGCATTGGATAATAAAAATACTGTATCACAAATTTATTTCAGTTAAAGGTATTGGGTTGATGTAAAAGTTTTAACATTTTTGTACGACCCTAGTAAAAAAATTTGAAAAACATGTGTTCTGAAATGATCCTATTGTATTAAAGATGCTTCCTTTATATCTTCTATTCAGTTTTGGCCTATCCAAAGTAGAGTGAAAACGCCTTAAAATATCAGTTAATAAAGTACATTTATGTCATTATTTTTTGTATGAATTTTGTGAAGACAATACTGCAACTATGGCAACCAAAAACATAAATTGTTTTATCAAAAAATTTTAGAAATAAACAGGGGTCGATTAAATTCAAGTTATATTCTTAACAACCTGCTTAATCTTCCTACTTATCCCTGGGTTATATCCCTTACAAGTTATTATTAATTCAATGAGCCGCCAATCTCATAAATTAAATTACTATATTATGTCACCTGATTTTTGATTCACCATAACCCACCAATATGAAATAAGTATGCATATCTAAGTTAAAAATTACCCATTTGCATTTTAATAATAGTTATTTATTATTTGTTGTAGAATCCTTTCAACAAAGACTCATTAACAGTATTAATAAAGTTTATCACTGGCAATTGGTTGTCATTATTATTAAATTATTGAATAACATTAAAAGTTATTTCAGTTGTGTATTTGGATACTTAGGGTGTGTTTTTCCTTTGTAATTAATTCGTCTTGTATATAACTGTTACTAACTGTTTACTGTGTGTCAGTTCTGTCCGTGTGACAGAATATTTAAAGTTGCCGAAAGCACATGTGGTGATAATGACCCAATTTAAGCTAAATAAGTCGAATAGCACCTACCAAATTTTCCAGATCTTGCTCTTTCTGATAATCATTTATACAGATTAATGTAAAATAATAATACATTAGAGCCGATAGATACAAGAGCATCTTTTGCTAGTTAGCGAAGAATTTTTGTTAATAGAAAGGTGAAAGAAGAAAGAGTTAAGAAACTATGGAGATTATATAATTGATAAAAAAAATAAAAATATGACTTATTTAAAAAAAAATGTTAAAACTTTTGCATCAACCTATGATATTGCTCAGGTAATATTAAAAAAAATATTAGTACGTAACGATGCATTATTGATATAATTTATGATATAGACTGAAGGTGCTTGGTGGAATTTCAATATCAAATTTGAATTTTTACAACTTTGTAAGTTTCCACATGTTTTGTCACTAAATAAAAAAGTTCTGTTGCATCCGTGTATTCTATCACACGGATGCAACAGAACTTTTTTATTTAGTGACAAAACATGTGGAAACTTACAAAGTTGTAAAAATTCAAATTTGATGCATTATTGTACTCAAATCGGTACTTGTCCATAATTATCATAATCAAAAATCGAAAGCAAAAATTCTTGGATGGTAATCCAGTTCCAGGGAAAAATTCGAACTATGCTTCCGCGTCTCACAGTGCTACAGTATTTCATAATGTTGTACAAGCGAACACACGCCATTAGCAAACAGAAAATTGTGCCCCAGAACCACACTTTCTGCAACACATGCGAACTGAAAGAAAAAGATATTTAAAAATAATCATAAAATTGATGATGATATTAACTCTTTATGGCCGAGAAACGAAATATTTCATTTTTTGGGGACTGTCGTTTGTTTGCGGAACCCGATAAAATTCGTTTTTGTATCCTGTCGGTCGTTTGCGCGACCTGTCTTATCTCGGGCTTGTATTTCGGCGTGAAACAAAACGCAATGGCGTGAAACAAAACACACAGCAACACGACAAAGTCCTTTTTTTGACAAATGGCAATAAAACTCATGAGTTATTATAAACCCGAGTGTTCCTATTTGGAGAAGCATGTGTCTCGATTTACTTCATTCAGATTTCAAACTTCCAGTGGCTCTAAACTTGCAGGGATTGCAAGTATATATTATTATTTATTATATAATTATATAGTAAGAATAAATATATTATCTTTTACATAGAATGTTTTAAAAATTTAATATTGATGAGATGTGGAGTGCCATTTACATAATTGAGAATAGGTTTTTATATTCAGCTTAGAAATATAATGAAATTAAGACGTAATCAGAGTGTTTATAATTTATTTTTAAAGATCAAATGTCACATATCATTTCTTTGAAAATTTCAATCAAAAATATTTTTTGGTTTAGAAGTTGTGTCGATTTTAAGAAAGTAATATTTTTTAGCGCTAATCGCAAAAAATGCCCGCTACAGGCTTGAGTATATTGCTTGAGGGGCCCAACCACAAAATGCTAATAACGAAAATATAAAATTGAAATTGATAAAGTTGCTATTCCATTTGATGTTTTAATTTTAATTTCCACGAATTCATCAAAGATTGTTCAATAAGAATATATTTTTTGTACAATTAAGACTAAAAGGGAATAAATTTGTGATATGTTAAATAATTGAAATGGTTTTTGATCAACAATAAACATCAAATTCCTATTTTCAGCACTTCCTCTCAAAATGAATTCGAGTGAAATGGCTTACACAAGCTCTTTATTGCTTTAAAAGCACACACCAAAACAGATTAAGCTCTCTTATATTGAATTTCTGTGAGAAATAATAATAATCAAACAATAAGATATCAGTATAAACGATTAAATATGACGTGGACCTCAAATCGAACTGAATAAAAATTTCTTCTTATTATTACTAATTGATTAGATCTTGCGAACCAATTAAAAAAAAAAAAATGTTTTTCGATTTTTGTGATCACATTTGCTTTGAAAATAGTTTTTTTGTGTATCATAATCACTAAAAGTAAAAATACATTTCTTATCATACATACCAACATCGTCGAATTCTAGTAATACATCCACTGGATTCACTTTTATTAACACTCATAATTTTCATTGAATTGTTGTGCTTTGTTGAATTTGCTGTAAACATATCAATTTAGATAGATGTAGGGCAGAAATCTTTCCACTGATATCTTGAATTAAAGATTACAAAATACATTCAGCATGAACATGCCGAATGTATTTTGTAATCACCCTATTTAAGCACATGCATAATAAGCTAAATTAAAAATGTTTTATGGCAAGCGAAAGTTTTTTAAAATTATAGCAGGCAATTTAGGGAGGATTTTCAAAAACCATAACCAATAAAATACTACAATTATTACATGACTTCTGCTTAAGTAATGGTGTATAAAAAGTTTAGTATATACTATTTTTTCCATTATTTTCAACAATAAGACAATGGGCATTCTATCTTAAGTGGTTTTATAGAATAGGTGACATTTGAAGATGGTGAAAGGCGACACGTGGATCGTTAGTGACAAAACATGTGGAATCGTACAAAGTTTCAACAATTCATATTTGATACTGAAATTCCATCAAGCGCTTTCAGACAATATCATAAAGAATAGTTAAGTTTGTTTGCAAAAAAATTCTTTGGATGAATGCAAAAATTTAAATTTAAATTTAAAAATATTATCATATATAATATTTGTACATTACCAACTCATTTGATATCTGTTCTTGAATTAACAAATATCATAAGCTTCCAACCACTGTAAATTGGGAGTATGTGTTAAAAATAATTTGAAACAATTGAGTATTGATAACCTAACCAACTCAGAGTTGATATTATGGTAAAATAGCAGAACACTTTACGTATCCTAGTAAATCCAATATATAATATATTCAAACATTCTCCCGTTATTAGTAAATTTTTTGTACATACCACAAATTTCCAGATTAATTGACATGATTGAAAACAAAATATTAAGCTAATAATTATTTGTACGACTGAGAATTCAAATGCAAAATAATCTACAGAGATAACTTTGGAAAATATTTATCATACTATATTGTATTCTTAGTTGATAAGTTACCCTAGGTTTTGATTATCAAATTTCTATTTAAAGCAATGAGAACATTATATTAGCAACATCAACAAGTATAAGATTAGTGTATGAAGAACTGTATGTACACCCATCCCTTGAATTATATAGTGGATTTTTCTGTCATAAATACATTATTATTAACTTTTAAAGCACTGTTCCCCACTCACTAAAATAAATCAGATAAGAGAAAATTGTAAAAATAAACAAACATTGGTTGATAGAGCTGCATATTTTCACAAGTATTCTGCAATATAATTGAACTAATTCCCAGTTGAAAATTATATTGAAATGTGGGTATGTTTTCATCATTTAAAATAATCTTCTCCATTGTGTGACATCATCCAACCTGGTAAATGAAGCCATACTAAAATATATGACTAAGAATCGAAACATCAAGTTACGAAGAAAGCTATCCGACAATTATGTATAAGTTTTACATTTCATTCACACAGTTTTTCGTGAATTGTATCTCCGGAGAATATCAAGAGATGGGTGCATATAATATTTTATATAAATAAATCAGTGCACTATAATTGATTCAAAAATATTGTACATTTAAAATTACCATTAACAGGCGTGCATTCAGTCTGCGTACTATTGTCCAAAAATATCTCCAGTTGCTTTATTTTAGGATTGAAGAGTTTCAATCTCTCCTCAAAGTCATACTGCAGAGTCTTTAGCCGTCTATGCATACACCAAATGTTAAAACCCAACATCATTTCATGCGCCCCCATTTCAGCCATTCTAGTTTTGAAAGTGTCTATAGTATGTTTCATTTCTTCCATTTCGACTTTATTACTATCCAACTTTTTTAAGATACTAAAATTCATATTTTTTTGACTGTTTAACTCTTTTTCTAATGTGCTTATTTGATTTTTATATTCGGTTTCATAATTGTCCATTCTTTCTTTAAATGAATTTTCATCTAAAATATATGTGAATTGGCAAGGATTACAAATATCGGTGGGCGACCGTTTATTTACATCATTATTAAACGTAGAAGTGTCAACACAATTTTCAGGATGATATTTAGCATGTTCTTCAGAGTTTAACTGGTTAAGAGTGAATTTAAATTTATCATATCCGACTCTCGGTATCACCGATTCGGTCATGCAGCCTGCCCGCGTCTGATTCAATTCTTGCATCAGAGATAATTGATTACGAGGCGTGCTTGTTACGCACGGTTCTCTGGACCTGACTTCTTTTTCCTCGGAATTGTCTTGTAAAAAAAGTGCAAGGTGAAATATAGACATTGAGTGCAAAAATAAAAATATAAGAAACAAGATAGTGGAATGGGTGAAGGCAGTGTGCTTATGAAATATTTTCAAAGATATGCATAAATTTTTAATAAAATGATGTAAAAAATGGTTATCATTTAAATATAAGCAGTCGCTTTCATTTTATGTCTGTTGAAATTCCCGTACCCAGAATATAATATTTTGAATACATATGGATTCCCCAACGGAGTATTTCAAAAAGTTAACCAAGTTAAAATGGTCATAACGAAAATATTTGAATGTAGCATAAGCCACTGCCTTCACAGAGGAGGAAACTGCAACAGTATACCAAGCACCATTACTAAAGTGATTATTATTACACCAAATGCATACCAAATAAAATATTTGCAAAAGCGATAGATTTGAAGTGTAAACAGAGCAATATCAGTTTTTCATTATTTACCTGAGAGAATCAGATCATCATTTTTTAAATTAACTTTGCTTAAATCATATCTATCAATAACATAGTCTGACCCTTCATTGCTGTTCTCGTCATAATTCAGTGCCTGCTGATGGCTTTTGTAAAGCAATGACGTGTTTTTCAGATTAATTTCTAATGAATTATTGATGCAAGTGAGGTGGCTAATTGTCTTCTCCTGGTCCTGAATTCTATCTTGAAAGTGCAAAAACTCCGATTTTAACATGGCAATACTGCTTTCAGCAGCAGTTAACGAGCACAATGCCTTATTTTTGTCTTTGTTAGTTTTTGACAGCAGCATAGACAGTGATTGTTTCTAAAATATTTGAATGATAAATTTTATTTAATAAAGTCAAAAAAAAAGTCAATTACATCAGCCTAAACCTATTATTAGTTGTAAGATCCAGACCAATTTGTGAACTATTTAGTAATGAAAATTTAAAGAAAAACCATTTCAAACATTAATATTTTGAAAGAAACAGATAATAAGTATATCCAAAATGAATGTAATTTTTTAGACGAAAGAAAAAAAGTTTTTTAAGTTTTATTTTTGATTCAGTCAATATTAAATACCTTCTCGATGATACAATTTTCTCCCATTCTAGGACATTTTTTCCCAATTTTATTAAATTTTCTACAATATTTTGAGTTAAAACTTCTAAGTTTTATAAAAATAGAATTGAAAAATTGGCTGAGAATTTGGAGACAGTTGTATCCTTGCAAGGCACCAATTATATTTGAAATTATTATATTTAAAATTTTCTAATGTTTCCAAATCGAATAATAATAAAAGTCTTAGATTTTTTTAATGTTTTTTAAAAAAATGCTATTCATTTTACAGGTAATATTTTGACTTGTAAACAAAGTAGTATGACTGCGAGTAACATATAAACTCTTTTGTTGGTATTGAAACAAATTCTTCAAGATAACTTTATCTATTCCCTGTTGGGCCGCGTAAAGGATATTCCAAAACCACTTAAAAAAATAATTCTGTAGTCTGGTGCTATATTAATTTATTGAGATTTTCAGCAGTAATCAGGCTATATTTTTACTAGGGCTTATTTAGAGTTGAAGTGTTTCGGAGTTTTGAAAAACTACTTTTTGGATTATATGATTTTGAAAAATATCTTAATGAACAATTTGCCAGATTGGTTGGTTGATCTTTAATTTAACACACATAAATAGTAAAGATAAAAACCTGACAGAATGAAAAATTTTTGGTTGTGTTACTGGTCAATGTCAGTCATCTTGATTTGTACACTGAAATTAACTAGTACTAAATATTTTAAAACTCTCATATTTTGGAGTATCGACCATTAACACAATGCGCTCAGTTCTCTCAACAGTTGAGACGTTAACAGTCTATGTTAACGATCTAGGTGTTTTTAGCAATGAGTAATCCAGAAAATTTCTTATAGGATACTTCAGAGTAAATGTAAAATGAAAAATAATCAGTGGTTAACATTCTGGTACACAGAAAGCACTGGTTAATCAGTATTTTATACTAACCTCATTATCCAATTCGGTGACATTGTTACTGAGTAGATTATTTTGTTTCTTCAAATTGTTTAAATTATTAGTCATAATATTCAATTTTTCAGTGAGACTGTTAATAGTCTCCATCAATTCTTCATATTCCCGCTTTAGCACCGCAGCAGATGCAGCATTCTGTTGTTCCCTGCCGAAATAATCACTAAAATAATTACAACTGACACTAAAAAAACAATCTGCGATATGTCATTTAGTAGATGGGGCTCTGTAGCCCTTTAGGTCAAGACGATGATCGCATTCTATCAAAATACCCGAATATGGAAAATGAAATAAAAGACTTACTTGGGTTATTTAAATTGGCCACAAAAAACATGAAACTGTTCAAGGTCAAAATCCATCTAATCAGTCCTAGATATCAGTTTTAAAACATGTGTCTCACAAAGAATTGAATTGAATCAGTTACACTTACACCTTCAGTAATTTTGAGCGAAGCTTATCTCTCTCTTGAGACAAACCGACGAGAGCTTCTTCATGTAGCTGTGATTGATTAGTGGCAACATCTAATTGTGATTTTAATTGACACACTTTATATTCCTTCTCAGTTAAATCATTCTGTAGCCTGGCAATACGTTCTCTGTAGCCTATTTCAATAATGAAAATATAATGAAAATGGAAATAAAATCATAAATAAGTTTCAATTGTCATTGAAGAAAATAGAAGTGCATTTGAGAAAATAAAAGTATACAAAGCATGTAAAACTATTTTATAATACTGAATACAAGAAAAAAAAATATTTTACACAAAGCTTACAAAATAACAAAGTATTTAAGTTCCAAAAGAATTCTAAATAAAAAATAAACACTTTCTTATTTTTACGCTATTATCTGATTGCTGGCTTAAAGCTGCCACTAGTCCACAGAGACATTCTTCCACTGTAAGGATTATTTTTAATTCTTTCCACTCCAGATGTTTTTCAAAAAAATTCCTCCAGCTCCAAGCCATTTCAGTGAATTTGTATATAAAATTTTAGTGTCTTTAAAAAATTGAAAGAACAATTAAATAAAAAAAAATTAAACAGTTTATTGCACAAGTTGTCTTTTTACTAACCGCTCAACTACCAAAGCTAAAAAAAACTAAAAGCCACCCATACAGACTGCATAATTTAAAAAAATTCAATAAATCCTCCCATGAATCTCGATTATCATCCAGAATATTCTGAACATCGTTTTCGCTGATTAAGTCTTTGGACAAGTCTGTGTCGGGGAAAAATCTCATCAGAGGAATCAAATGCTAATATGACAGTCCTGGGTCAGATTCGTATTGTCTTTTTGATATTTCTGGAGTTTGAGAAATGCTAGCTTCACTTTCACAATCATTTATTTTAAAATTGTTAAATATATCGTCAAAATCTTTCACATAGTCACTATCGATCGTCCCCACTATCAAATTCGTATGTTTATTTGCTTATATTTGAAGTTTTAGGCGACACAATTCGTTTCTGTTTAACATTTTTTGAATTTTTATTAGACATGATTTATGGGTTGAAAAATTATTTCACGGTCCCAATAAATTTATAATTTTTTAAATAAATATATCACTTGTCAATGTTTACAATTTTTTATCCCTAAATATATCAGCCGGACAACAGATATTTACGTAAGCTCGGCGCGAAAGCAACTGCTTTTGTTCCGTCGCTGCACACTTGCACCCCCTAAATGTTTCATTATAATGTTCCTGTTAAGCAGTCATCCCAACTTTCTAAAATTCAACATGTACCAGATCATGTCGAGTCACATTCGATATTGGAGCTGGTGGAAACATAGCATGTCGAATGACATTCGACATTGGAGTGGAAGGAGTTAAGGTGCTAACTGCCACTCCTTGGTGGTAAGACATTATATTTAAATAATAAAAACACAGTTATTGTTATGTCCACAGGTTTATGTTTTCATACACAGCTAAGTATAATATTGATTATTAATAAGGTTTCTCATGAATATAGAAGAGTTAAACACTGCAAAAATAATTCTCATTTCAATTTTGAAAGATTTGCGAATTGTACAAGATAGATAAGGATAATATTTCTATAATTTACAATATCAATTGAGAGTGGTCGATGAAATTTCAATATCAAATTTGAATTGTTGAAACTTTATATATTTTAAAATTTTATGTCACTCATGACCTGAGTTTCAACTTTCGGCTTCTTCAATCATATTATCACAAGGATGAGATATAACTGTTACACAATAGATAGTTTGCATCAATATTTACAAGATTATTTCTACAGGAAAATATAGACCCTAAGGCTAAGAGCTAAATCTATATTTGAAATAGCTTTAATAACTACTGATATAATTATAATGATATTCTTTTATGATATCGACTGAAGTTGCTTGATGGAACTTCAATATTAAATTTGAATTGTTGCAACTTTGTACGATTCCATATGTCTTGTCACAAACGACCCGGGTTTCGCTCTTCGGCATCTTCATGTATTCCATCGCACGGATGCAACAGAACTGACGTGTCACGTACACAGTTGCAATAATTCAAATTTAATAATGATATTCAATTTTGGTAATTATAATTTAACTCAATATGGCTTATAATTTTATGATGAGATTTATACAACATTCATCTACCATTAAAATGCCATTGGGTAATTTGATAATTAGAGATAGGCTTATTATAAATTGGTGGGTCACAGTGGAATTAAATATTAGGTGACATAGTCGTTTTATGCTATTTTTTTCTGTGCAGTGTATCAGCATTGATAAGGGCATTATTCTACAAATAAACTAAAATAATACACATAATATCAACCAATTTTTGAAAATCTTGAAATTTTTCATTGTGTGTATAAAAAAAAATGTAAAAGTGACGGAGACACAGACTGCATATAAAGGTATTTTTATATATATTTATTTGAATTTGACGTATTTTCATCAATTTTGATTTTTCAAAATACCATATTAATTTTGAAAGATGATAATTTTTTTATGAGATAACAAATATGGAATGTGAGCATAAGCAGACGCCACTTACTTTGGCTTGACACACTGGAGAATGAAGAGTACTGCACAATTTCAGGGTTACTAATATTAATGCTCGTGGAATTGTCTAGGATCAAACTGTAAACAAAGATGTGTTAAATAAAATTATGTGAAAAGTGTAGATCTAACATGGTCTTAACACTGAATTGTTGGGAAACGACAAATGTCATTTATTGCCGACTGTCGGTAGAAAGCGTGACCTGTCAAATGTCGTTTTTCACGGACTGTCAGTTATTTGAATCTTTTTTTTTCTTGAAAATTTGAATCAAAAATATTGTTTGGTTTAGAAGTTCTGCTTATTTTAAGAAAGTTACATATTTCTACGCTAATCGTTAAAAATGCCCGCATCCAGCTAGAATCTGTTCGAGATCCCCAAACCCAAGTGTTAACTATCAGTCTATTGAAAACAAATTTTAGAGGTCAAAGCCATAATTATATTCTTAGCAGGTCATATAGCAGCAGTCAAAAGTTTGTCCCAACTCCAGCATCCAGACTGGATGAGTGACTTAGCAGTCCCACAAATACAGCAGTAAGGCATCTTACACTTACTACATTTAGTTTCGCAAATCTTTAGTCTCATACATACAGGTCAATATGGTTTTTCGGCTGATGCATCCAGAGGCTTGCAATAAAATAATGTACTAGTGTTGAGGTTCAGTAGTCTTAAAACTATGGAGAAGAGTCACCGGAACCATGAAGCTCAGCATCGATGTGATAGCCAATAAATGATCGCAATCAACAAGTGTAAATATAATTTATGATATTGACTGAAGGTGCTCGATTGAATTTCAATATCAAATTTGAATTGTTACAACTTTGTACGATTCCACATTATTTGTCATTAATGACCTTCGTCAGTTCTGTTGCATCCGTGTGATGGAATGTCTGAAGATGACGAAAGGCGAAACCTGGGTCGTTAGTGACAAAACATGTGAAATCGTACAAATTTATAACAATTCAAAAGTGTAAATATGCTTATACTATTATGGGGTAGAATTTTTGTCTGACACTAAATAGGCCATGACAAAATTGTGATGTTTACTATATAAATGTTCTCAATAAAACTCGCATGCATAGTGTTAGCTGTCAAGTTCAGACAACAATTTTATCTACCTGACAGTCATAGTGACAAATCTGACATGCGCGAAATTTCAATGAGCAAATCATTCCCTCTATGGATTGGAAACCAGACAGAAGGTGGGTAGGAAGGATTGAAATGTATATTTGGCTACAAATCAACACAGTCACTTGAAGAGCCCATGTATGTAAGCATTAACCCATGATAATGTATCAAGTATGACAAAATGCCAAGGATTTGACAGTAAAATAATACTTATGAATGATTCAGAATGAGTAGTAAAAGAAAGCAATAATAGTTTGAGGATTTCATTAAAATATTATGTGACTTCTGCTGTGATACAAAATTATTTAAATTTTCTCACCATGTTTCTTCTTTTTTTGAATTTAAATTCTCTGTCCATTGTAACAGCGCAGACTTCAAATTGCTTTTATCGACGCAACCATTTCCCGAAAAAGAATCGAGGATCTCCTCAAGCATTGAAAAATCTGATCTGAAAATGATAATGATAATTGTACCACAGTTGGTATAATATATTTATGTGTGAACAAGATATGTACGTGGAGAAAGGCAAGACAAAAACAACAAACTATCGAACAATGCTGATATGCTTCTTTTAAATGGCTCGATTCTCTGGCGTCAAATTTGATACTGTACATAAACAACCTTTTCGGCCTAAAAAGAATTATCTTACCTAAGAAAAAGCAAACCTAACTGTCACATAGCAGGATCTATAAAGAGAAACTGATGAAAACCCTATTGAAAGTCAAATAGTAATCGAAAAAAAATCTACAATATATTGTATTGTATACTTACATATTGTTTTCAAAGTATGGGGCTATCAGTTCCATAACTCGACCAGTTGGAATATTAATGACACCATATTCAAAAACATCGAAAATTTGTGATACGACATGTTCGTAAGCTAAAATAGTCGAATAAAAAAAGTTAAGATTATTTTGTGGAAAGTCAGACAAAAATTTATTTGAAATTTCATAGTGGTATTAATTTTTTTCATTAGTTGTAATCGAACCAAAATCCTTTGATAAACAAGTCTTTCAGTGTCGTAAAGTAGCTACAAATATTCAAGAAAATGATAATCAAAATAATTCTGTTGTTTACTATAACATAATTTTTTATAGGATCAGAGTATCCTCTCTACCTGATTCAGACACATCCATTATAATTACTTACGTGTTAAGCATACAAAAATCTTTTTTTAAATACTTCAATTTCACTTTCATAGTATTATAAACATAATGTCTTAAAGTAACTACAAACATCCCAGAAAATTGTTGGACAAAACGTATACGATACATTCCAATTTTGACATTCTCTTGTTTACTGTAACTTAAATTTTTATAGGATCAAAATATTCTCCTTACCTGATTCAGACACATCCATGATATTTACTCATTATACATACTAAAATATTATTTCAAATACTTAAATTTCACTTTCAAATCACAAATGATACAACAAAACTAATAAATATTAACATGTCAACAAAGTTCAAAATTTATAACGATCACTTGACACCTTCAGACTTGCCGCCATGGAACAGAATATTTTGTAGGCAACTAATACCACAGACTATATAATAATACACTATAAATGCCATCACAAAGTGGCTAGCAATTATTTTTACATAAATTAATAAAATCGTATTTCTATTTAACTAATTTGGAAAAATACAATCGGCTTATTTAAACGTAAGTCCAATAATTATTCCTTATTTTTTCGAATGCAATTTAAGTATCGTAAGAAATGTATTAATAAAATAATAAATAAGCTAAGTAAGTAATGCGTGTTTATTTAAACAGGCTGTATTGTATTGATTGAATTGGCATTCACTTGGTAGAACTCCATTATAACACGGTGAAAAAATAGCAATGTATTTTAGTTCTACAAAATTATTTTTAACAAATATAGTTGATAGCTATTTCGGCTCACGCCATCGTCAGAACTACCTACTAAGATAGTTCTGACGATGGCGTGAGCCGAAATAGCTATCAACTATATTTGTTAAAAATAATTTTGTAGAACTAAAATACATTGCTATTTTTTCACCGTGTTAGGCTGTATTGTGTTTATGAATTTTTTTTTTTCAAGTTCATGTTACAGTGCTCGCCAAAAAATTATTTCCGAACTACAGATGTGTGTTGATACTGATTTGCAACAGCTTATGTAGAAAAATTGAAAAAGTTATATGTATATAAGCGAAATTGTATAACTCAAATTTACATTACGAACATCAAAAGTTTATATAAATTATACTAGCTAACCCAGCAAACATCGTACCCCCTCAGAATCAATAAATGTGTTAAATTATTGACTGAATTATTTTTATTTTTTTTTAATTTAAAATGTATACTCAAAGTGAAGTAAGTTTAATTAATATGTAGAAACCAAAATTAAAAGTATTTTAATTACACTGAAATGAATGTAATTCAAATAGCAACAAGGCATTTTCTTTATTGAATCGAATCGAAATGATTCTATTAGCATTGTTGCACTACTTATTATTTATTAATTTTCTACATTTAATATTTTTTCCGATATTTAAATAGTTATTCGGGGCGGAAATAAATCCAGTAAATCAAAGATCATAAAAATCGGTCCAGCCGCTCTTGAATTATAAATGGTGTAACTAATTCAACTTCTTTGTATAAGATTAACAGAAAACATTACGATACATATAAACCCTAAGTTTATAAGAAAAATATTTGTTTAAAAAAATAGCTTCTTACTGATTTGATTATATTGACATTCGAATTTGAAAAAAAAATCGTACTACCAAAGAAAATAAATAGCACCATAAAGAGAGATTTTCATAATAATCAACTACCATTGGCGGCAATTTTTAATACGTTTTAACAGATGTATCGTTCATTTTTTATAGTCCCGTTAAACAACCATAAAAACAATGTTTAATAATCCCGCATTATTCGTTCCCCGATTTATCGATTTTCTCGATCTATCGTTAAAATATTATGCTCCCATTTCAAATATTATCCCGATTGAACGGTTTGTTGAATATTTCTCCGTATTGAATAAGCCACAAGCAATTATTTTCATAGAATATCTTAAATTTAACATTCTCTTTCACGAATAATAATGCAACTCAAATGAAATTCAAAAAAAAAAAACAATCTATATTTGCTTTGAATTATCTAGCCCTTTTTTACGTACGTACATAAATGTTTATGTTGTCTTTTTAATTGAATGTTCTTGTGATACATATAATTATAGTTACATTTGCAAATTCTCCAGAGCTGTAATGATTCTACAGAAATGAAACTTATAAGACCGTATTTCACTCGACGCTCAAAAAAAAAGCATAGTAATAACAAACAAACACAGAACGACGTTTAAATTGTCAGCCTTGTTTTACTACCATCAAAGAATTCTTAAAGCACTTACTGATTTTCAACTGGCTTGTTATAGTAACGAAATGATACATCATTGTATGAAATAAATTATTTATATTATTGAATATTTGAGGTAATCTAAAAATGTTATCTGCAACATTTTTCTTCCATAACTCACCAACGCTTTTTTTTTTAATTTCGAAGCGCATCACAAGTCAATGTTTATGAAAAAAATCGACGCATTTGTTAAGAATCATTCTTTCTGCATTGCTTACTTTATGCACGAACTATTTTGTTTCTTATAAATTTATGATTTATATTGTAGATCGCGTACTTATATAATATTTATGCACTTATGACATATAATTCTGTTGAAAAAATAATTATTTCTGCTTCCATGTGATTACATTTTCACAAAATATTTTATAGTGTAGACGAATTATATGATTTTTCTTCAGTTAGAAAAATGTGTGGCGGCACATCGACGTGCCGTGGCAAATCGGTTGCTGAACACCGATCCAAAGTAAAAGATACAACTATAAAGAAATATAAAGATTTTATTGCTAATTCAAAATTTGGCAAGTATACATGTTGGCTATTAATTTCTAAAAAAAAATATTAAAATAGTATATCATCTCTCATAGGAAGATGCCGAAAGACGAAAATTCGGTTATGACTGACAAAACACTTGGAAGTATATAAAGCTTGAATAATTTGAATTTGATACATCAATCACCCTCAATCTATATCGTAGAGTGCATTTGAATTTTATTTTTTGGACCTCTCTTAATGCGTATCGTAACTTGTTAGAAAAATTGCATTATTTTTTGAATTTTATTACAGTTACTATATGTTACAATAGATGGCAATAGTGTACAGTTTGTCACTTACATGTGAAAATATTTCAAAATTATTTATTGTACGCTATTTATTGCGCCGGTCACCGGGAGGTTGGACGCTAATAGGTTAAGGGAGTGCACACCGCACTTCGTCAATCTGTGCAAAACTTATTCTTATGGTACGATTTAACCCTTTGTTATAACTATCCTATGCCGAGATGACCACTCGCAAGGGGGGGGGATAAAATATGGGTGCGCCATGGTTTATCCATGCGCGCAAATTAATTAAAAAAATGCCGATAAATTTGCGGCTAGTGTAAGTACAAGGCTGTAGCAACCGTCTTTCACACCGCGCAAGACCTTAATAGCGACGATAATCTCCTTTTTGGTAATCTTTCCAATATTAATTATTTAACCATGTATATGAAGAGTTCGTACGTATTGCACTGGACTTGCTATATTTTGCCTTAAAAATTAAGAGGAAGATTGTGGTAGGACTAACAGTTAGCTTTTAATTTAAATATCCTTGTTTTGGGATCAGTTGTATGAAAAAAGGAGTTTCAGACATTACAGATTTCATATCTTTTCAAAAAGTATTTAAATGTAGAAAGCTCATACATTTTTTTTTTATAATGTTACCAAAAGATTATAAAATATCCAAAAATAAATATTAGGCGGTAATTATTTTTCAATTACACTTCGTTGTGCGTCTGTGTATATATTTTGAGAAGCTAATTTTATCGTAAAAATTATCTAGCCACCGATACTAAGTAGGTACTTGAGTAGGTCGGTTCAAAAAGTCACAGAAATTCTCTTTCTATAACAATATATTTTATTATGAATACTCATATATATATATAACAGTAACACTAAAACATAAAATTATTTTGAAAATGCATAGTAAAAACTGAAATCGTTATGGTGTCGAGTAGACAGACACTACGGCAGGATTGTCTTCGTTCAACGAAAATGTTAATATGTATATGTCCAAAAAGAAGGTTATCGTCGCTATTTAGGTGTGTCGCGGTGAGAAAGATCATTTCCGAAGAAAGTTTCTCCACGGGCCGCAAATTTATGGGCATTTTTTATCAGCACATTGAATGAACAATGGCACGACGTATTATTTTTCTATCTGCTAGTGTCGCGAGCGGTCCTTTGTCGGCCATACTCTCATCTAGTCATGGGTGAAATGTGTTGTTGGTTCAAACAAATCAAGTCTCAGTTTTCACAGATCGGTGAAGTGCGGTGCGCGCTTGTCTACCTAATAGCATCCAACCTCCGTTTCGTAATGATAAAAATATCATAATAGTCAAAACTACCATATTGTTTTTACAAGTGAGTACCAAATTGTACTTTATTGCCATCTCTTATAACTAACATAAACTATGACAAAGTTCTACAATTTATAATTGTCACTTTACAAGCACTCTTCATAGAGGTCCACTATAACATGCTCACAATAAATATTTTGTGTAGGATATATTGATTGGATTGGCATTTACTTGGTAGAACACCATTATAACACGGTGAAAAAATAGCGATGTATATTAGTTCGACAAAATTTTTATAAGGTATAGTTAATAGCTATTTCGGCTCAAGCCATCGTCGGAACTATATATATATATATTTGTGTAGGATTCTCTTCGTATTTACACGAGAAAAAATATTTATTTATAAAACCGAAACAAACGAATTTTATAGATTTTTAAATTATGTTTTTTTGTTACTGTTTGTTCAAATATATTATATTAGCATGCGGCGTTGCAAAATTAAATATTTCTAATAAAAAAAAAATTACATTCTCAAATATTTTTATTTTATTTCAATATTGATGGTCAGCAAAATATTTTTGGACTTTTTTGTTGTAGGCGGATGTAAAAAGATTGGAAACTTTGTTTTAGATTACTTCAATATTCTAACAAGATACACTTATAATGGGCATATTTTCTTAAAAAGGCTCACATAACACAGAACTTTTCATTAATGATAAAGTCCCCCTCCCCTTGAGACCTTTTGAAATTTTTCTTTCAATCAAAATACTTTTATAGATTGTATTTTCAACTTATTTTTGTGATTAGATAGTAATTTATAATCTCTCAAATGGGTTCCGCTGTAAAAGTGATTTTTCAATTGATTTTTAATGTTAAGCTGTGGTATAATAATATACATGTGAATGTAATTTTTAAAAAAAATTTACTAGCTCTAAATAGATGTCACTATGCATATTCACCATAATATAACTAATATAATGTTGGAATACCAATGAAATGATTTCTGAAATTTCATGGACACCGGTGTCCACTTGTGATTCAAATGTGTGCAGAGGAAAATCACCTATTGAGCTTCAATAACTAGATATAGATGTCCAACGAGGCAAACTCAAATAAATACTTACTTAAGAATATTCTTGTCCGTATTTTCGCATGAGAAAATGTTGGCAGTATATAATTTGTAATAGCATTGGGGGTCATCTTTACTTTTCCTATTATTCTATGTAATTGTTGAAAAAGTGAAAAACTTCTGATTTGGAATTGAATTTTATTCAGTTAATCATGTCACATAAAGATATTTAAGAAACATCAATAAAATAAGTTTCACAATAAACTTATCTATATATTAGGGGTAGCGAAAAAGAATGTCGCTTTTTTGTTTTCGCCTTTGAATTATCAGTTTGGCCGGTTGTACTTCTCCAGCTGATCCTTCACAACATGTTTTTGGCTTGTATTGTTGACTATGCATACCTTAAGTGTATTGAGATTTTTAAATAAAAATAACACGTATATTTACAGTGGACAGTTTTAACCGAATGAAGAACTATACAAAATATTATGCTATATCATTTTTTGAAAAAAGAGACTGCAACAAGTACTACAAGAAATATTTGTGCTATATTGGGGAATGTTTTAGATGTTCCTAAATGTCAGAGGTTGTTTAAACAATTCTGATTTGGAGATTTTAATTTGAAAAACCATCCTCTAAGTGGAAAACCAGGTAATGTTGATGACGATGTTTATTGAGCAAAATCCAACATTAATTATTCATGAACTCAGATATTCATGTTTGAGTGTACAAGAGCACACTAAAAACATTGGCAAGACTTGGAGACAAGGAAGATGGATACCACACAGGTCAAGTTCAAAGTGAGCGACAAAAAATGCAAAGAGCTGTCGAAATTACATTCAATAATGGCATTTTTGTGCCATCTTATAACAGTAGATAAAAAATGGTGTTGTATTTTAGCCAAAGATGCAAAAAAAAAAAAAACAATGGCTGTCAAAAAGGCAGGTAGCAAAATCTATTCAAATGCCAGGGCACATAGCAAAATGAGTACTTTTGTCCATTTGGTGGGACTGCGGGGCACAATTTATTTTGAAACATTTAAGCCTGAACAAAAAATTAACATACAAGTATATAGTGATCAGCTAGAACGCTTGGACAAAGAGAGACCTGCCGTAGCTAATCACACAACAAGCGTATTAATAGAAAGATAACTTTTCTCAAAACTATTCACCAAATTCAATCAATTTATATCTAACCAAAAATTATTGATATTTTAAGGTACTTAGGTACCACCTTTGCGATACTGTTCAGAGGTTATGAATTTCTAATGACATTTCCATTGATTGTTCTTAAACTAAATTAAATTTTCGAATAAACTCTTTAACTGAATATTTTTTTTTAGTACTCACCCTATCTGAATACTTTAAATCTAATCAAGAACTATTGGTATTTAAAAATTTTGTTTGTTTCTTTGTTTGTATGTATGCCCTATACGCGTTCCTATACCATTTACCGATTGAGATGAAACTACAGTGGATTTTTGTGAATACTCCCATAAGTTTTTAAATTAGAACAACCATTAGATCAGGACCGGTTTCGCTTACTGTCTGCATTTATTTTTTCATCTGATTACGATAAAAGAAATTGAGTTGTTTTGCATATCGTGAAGGTTTCTGAATTAGAACTACCATTAGATATACTGGACTTTGTGGGTATGCTTCTCACACAGACCGCTTTATGTGGCTTGCTTACGCATCGTAAAATCATGTGATTTATTTATGTACGCAACAGACGGATAAACAAATATATTGTGTATCCAAAAGCACTTCATGCATGCAAGGTACTCATTAATGTTTAATAAATTGCTTGATACGTATAAAGCTTTTCAGCTTCATATAAAACAGGAAATCATACACATTAAACATAGTTAATAATGGTACAAAAAATCTTGAACATCAAAAGCTCCGGTTAAAACAATCCATTATTTTAGTAAATATAAATGCATTAATTTAACATTAAGTTCTATATCTATCAGCAAAAAATATGTTTAATAGCAAATATTCTATGTTTCCCAAATGAACATATTTTGCAGGATATTCAGACAGTCCTTTTGCTTCTCGTTGTTGGCTGTCAGACCAGTGGTGATAAATTTTGCAGCATCCAGCAGCTTCGAACAAGTTTCACTCTGAGGTTGAATTCTTTGGACAACTTGTTTCATGAGCTGTTCAGCACATTCCCAATATAAGCTTGTGATTTCTAGAATGTCCGACAAGTCTTCCGATAGCAAAAGGCAGGCCAGATGACAGAGTGTCACACATAACTGCAAAAATATAATCGCTATCAATTTACTATGCATTAACTAGTACATTATATCCAAAGACAACGTGCACATGGTATAGTCAGTGGACATGAAATGAAATATTCAAAAAATTCCATTTTTTAATTCGATATGTCATAGAAAACGATGCGAAGGCTTCATACATATAAGTAATATACATAATTATATGACGAATTCAAGTAGTAAGTTATAAGTCACTACACCTGTTGGCAATCAGTCAATGTTATTTGAATCCCAATATGGAAAACTTCATAAATTGATATATGGAAAGACCTATATCAATTTATATATTATATAGATGAGATATGTCTAAAATTCACCAAAATGGTTACTGAAAAAATTTCAAAAATGTAAAGTTTAATATTCATAAGAATGTTGGGATTCTCATTTTGGCTTTGTTTAAGACAAAAGAAATATGTAGTCAGAAACATCAACACCCCAGAATCGAGTTTTATGGAATGCTAGATTATTTGCACAATGGTGGTGATTCAAAGAGACCATAGTATAGATATAGTTTTCTGTTATTGACACCTGGTTGTCGGGAAATGGCAAATGCTTTTTATTGTAGGCTGTCAGTTGAAGGCGGGATCCAGCAAATGCCGTTTTTCGCAGACAAATGGCTGTTTGCAGGATACAATATATCACAGGTTTATGGGCTTTTTGTCGATGTAAAATAAAATGCCGCAACTATCATTAGTACTTCTTATTTGCTAGATTATAAAGGTGGAAGATTGAACTAACAAAAACCAACAGTGCAAGGGTTAAATGATTTGAAACTGATTTGCTGAAGCAATATTACCTGTTCGACTAGATGATCCTTGTGTAAGTATTCCGTGAAATCATCCGTGTGCCTGACACTATCCATGGCAGAAAGCATCGAAGTCCAGACCTGAGCAAATGCGACCCCATAGAGTTGTCGAGTCTTGGGTGACCTTAGGGCAGTCGCCGCTTGTGACCTTACTTTCAAATTTCGGCACTTTTCTATCATATCACAGAGACTTGTAAACAGGTTATCCTTAAATTTTGTCGAAAAAAAATGTGGATCAAAATATGTAGAAGAAATATATGCAATTAACCATTTCGATGCATTGTCTGAATATCATAAAGGGATATGAAGATTATTTAATTCACCTGAAATTTCTTGAAATGAACAAACAGAGTCTCATTCTTCATTGTTTTCCCAAGAGCATGACAAGCGTTCCAGCGTACTTTCATGTTGCTTCCATTAGAGGAACAAAAAATTAGTCTTTCAATGGCAGTGAGTGTGGTTGATTCAAGTCTGGAGTTGCATTTTAAATGATCCTCATTTAAAAGTAACATAATGTTTCCTATTGCACGTACACCATTCATTTTAATCTTCAAAAAAAAAAAACAGTAATAAATGTTTCATCTGTAGTGTAAATAGCAATTCAGAAAGTAGAAATCAGAACACAGAACCCTCTCAGTGTGCATATAAATTAAAGATATTCCACAAGAACTTCCTTTTGTATTATTTGTATTATCTGGGTCATCCTACAAATGTCTGTGTCATCAAGAACACAATTGAAGAAACATTTATAAAATGGGTATTCAACTATATTTAATAGGATTTATCTGCCATTAACTGCTTTATGGGATTGTCAAGATTGCTGCATTTTGACAGTAATTGTAGCACACCATTAATTATAAGTCACACTGTGAACTCATAGACTCACAGATAGGGAAACAGATTCATTATATATTCGAATAAATATGGTTAATATAAGCAAACCCGATCAATACATATAATATTTCCGAATACTGAATTATTTACAATTGGAGGGCCGTAATACATGCGTGTTATAAATAATATTTACCTTATCATTTTCTTTAGATGCCATAACACTTTCATAAAGAAGCCTAGTCAATAAGGTATCATCAACAGACTCGATCTCCGGATCCTCTCTGGAATATTGACATAATTTAAAATATCATCTACTGGTGTTTTTGAATCATCAATAAGAATCATTACAATTTTTATATTTCAGTGTACTAGAATGCCCAATGAGGTTGAATGGCAATATCTGGGTGTTAAGTGACAAAACACATGGACAAATACAAAAACTCGACAATTAATGATCAAAATATTAAATCAAATAAATTCTTTATTTTTTACTTGGGCAGTTTACACAAATTCTAAAATTATTAATCATATTATTAACATTCAGCATGCAAGAGAAATTATAGAATTCTATTGACAATTTCTTCCCACTTCAGTACATGACTAGTCTATCTTTATATCCCCACTCTTTTCAAAGGAGAGGCATTGAGCAACTGAGATACAAACAGTTTCTGAAGAAACATCTGTTAAGGTTCTATTAACTGGTTAATTGCTAAAAGCATCTTAAGACACATAATTTTCTGTGAACATCTTGTATGTGCCTCTCATACAAAAATTACGTCTTAAGACGCGCCGTTTTAACAACCTTGACCTTGTTTTTTTGACAACCCTGCACCATGAATAATTAACTTTATGATTATGGATAAATGACTGCACGACTGGCGCGCTCTTCATTTATTTGGTAAGTTTTGTAAATAAACTTTATTACACTTTCAATAACAATATGTTTAGAAGGTTTTATTTTTGTCGTAAAATTCGCGGCGTGCTGGGTACCGCCATACATGTACCTGCCGGCAGTTAACCGGTTAAGAATTCCATTATGAGAATGAAAAAACCATCATTAATATTATAAAGGTTTTGTAAAAGTGTTAAGTTTTGAATTGTATTTCAGTATATTTATTTTCAAAAAGGCCAAAAATAACAACAGATGTCTCATGCTCTCATTTTGTGGTAAGTTTCATTGTATAATGCTGTATATGTATTTGCAGGGAAGAGGGATGTCAGAGGTCCCTATTTAAGCAGGACTGTCCCGAATTCAACAGAAAAATTCCGAGTACTCCATTACCTCTAAAAATGCTGACTAAACAAAATTTGAATATGTACAGAAATTTGCGTATATAATTACCCTTTACCACTAGAAAAAAATGGTACACTACCAAAATTTTCACTTTGTTAATGGATGAAGAATTAATATTGTCATCTTCAATTGTAAATAATTAAAAAACAAAAATAAAATTATTAACAACATTGAAAAGTACATTTTATATCGAATTTCAAAAATTTTGCATACAAGTGTTGCAATTCGAGTGCAAAGAGTTGAAAAAGCTTGCTTAATTTTTGCAGGCAGCCTGGTGTAAATTTTATAAATAAAATTTGAAACTGTCATTCGAATCGGTTGAATCTAAGTGTGTTGGCGAAACATTGCACGTGATCGTGTACTGGCACTGCACTGCAGAGGTACATGTGGTATTTGTTCTGAAGTGATTCGAAATGATACTGGTAATGACTCTACAAAGTCGTATCTGATACACATTATTATTCAATTAAACTATTTAGTTATAATAAATATTTTTTCTGATTGTTTGAAATAGCGAATGCCCCAATGTGATTTTCAAAATCTGGAAACCCTGCATAGGTCACACAATATGTATAGAAATGCTGAAATGGCCAAAGGAATTGATGATGAATGCATACTAACAGATTAAGCAGAAGAGCATCAGTAATATTTGCAAGAGCCCAAGTTGCCTTGATTTTGACTGCCGGAATAGGTTCTTTCAAGACTCGCAACACTGATTCACCGCAGTCACTTAGAAATCCAGTATCCTTAAATAAATTGATTTAAAATGATCAAATTAATATTTTTGAAAATGTAAATGAAGATAAGTACACACTAGAAGATTTTGATCTGTGTGAGCAGCACGAGAACAGTGGATATTGGTTTTCATATAAAAAATAAATAAAAGCTATTGTTATTATGGTAAAAACTTCTTGGGATTTTCCACGCATATAAGGCAAAACAAGCTGGGACTAAAAGGATTAATAGTATTTCAAAACTACAAGTACAAATGGATAATATTTTTTTAGATGTGGAAATTATACCTCTCTCCAATGACGGTACATAATGCAAACAGCGAGTGCTCTGACAGCAGCCGCACGAATTGTAGGGTCCTCATCGCCACTGGATCCCAAAAGTAAAGTGCCACAAAGCAACTTGAGATTTTCCTAGTAAAAATGAATTTATCAAATATTTGCAAACATATCTTTAATATTACACTCCATTATTATAGTATACACGCTTACATTATTGAAAGTATATTTCATATTATATTTTGGCACAATTTCAACTCCCTGAAACAATTTATTCAGTATATATAAAATAATAAAGAATTAAAAAAATCACCGGCAAATAAATAAAAACGTCCTCTCCCATACTGCTAATGCAATCACAAGCGACGGCTCTAGCTGGTGCATTGTGCTCGGATTGAAGAATTTCCGTCAGAGAACCTTTTAATAAATTAGACCAAAAGTACAAACTGTCAGACAGACTGAAAACAGCATGTGATGATGCATCTGAAAAAGAAAAAAATCAAATTGACAAAGCAATAAATTATCTTTTCAAATATGAATAATAAAATGGTTTCAGTTGATAATGTTTAGATTGTCTAAACTTGCGCTAATCAGCAAAAAAAAAAAAAACTAACTAAATACTCATGAAATAAGTTTCACTAACCTATTTTCTGCATGGCGAACCCCATAGAACTGACACATTTGGCCGAATGAAAGCAAATATCCGTTACAGGATCGCGAAGGCCAGAGCATAGCAGAGCTGTCATGACATTCACTAATGGTAAAAGCAGCCTCTCAAAGTGTTGCAGGGCAATTGCCGATAATACCTGTAGTGATTCCACTCTGATCGGAATAAGTGCAATTGGACCATTCTGTAAAAAACAAATTATATTAATATGAATAATATTGTATATCAATCCACGATGGGAAGATATCTAAAGAAAGGCACCAATAAAAATAACTTCAATATGGTGTTATAATGGAGTTCTACCAAGAAAATGCCAATTCAATCAATAAAATAACCTTAATTTATGACATCGACTGAGGGTCCTTCATGGAGTTTAATGATTAAAAAAATAATTATATCATGAGTAAACGGTGAACAAGACTAATTTCATTGACTCTTTTATTCTCAAAAGATCAATTTAGGCAAGCTATGTATATATATATATATGTCACACCATAGTCTGAACATATTCAATGTACTATGACTATGATATGATATAAATCTAAGACAAGATTAAAATGTAATCCATCAAACTAAAAAAATATTTTGATAGGCTATGGAGTTCTGAGGTTCTTATCAATCATAGAATAAGTAACAAAAAAAAGACGCTAAACACCAATTTATCATTCGTTGTGACTGCTTTCAAAAAAGGCAGTAGAAAAAGATTTAAAAAAAAATCAGTAAAATTAATCAACATATGTTATCATAACACAAAAAAAACTTGTTATTACCACCATTTTCCCATTTTTAAAAGTCCATCCTAAATTTCGAAGACATATGTCAACCAGCCAACTGATTTTATCAATAATTTCTGGCAAGACAAATACGCCAGATTCCTTGTAGGAATCATTTTTCAATAAACTTGAAGTGGTTTGGTTTTCGGGAACAGTTTCATCTTCAAAATCATTATCTGACAAGTCACTGTCACTATGGACTATGTCCTGATTCTTCTTGCTGTCACCGGGTGAGTTTGAAATATGCATTTCGTTATGAGAGGAACCCATCACATTGTTTTTAGTAACTATTTTGGAAGTGTATGAAGTGAGTAACATATCAATAACTTCTGGAACAGTAGGGTCAACGGATACAACACAGCCCATGACGATGAGTGCTGCTATCTGTATTGCCCAATCTAAAAAACATATTCAAATCAAAATTTATGGGTACACATAACCAGGGTATCCAGAATTCGTGAAAAAATAAATAAATAAACAAATCCAGAAACACAATTAAATTTATCACAAAGTAGTTAATTTGAAACACAATATGATTTATTTATTTTCTTTTTTTTATATAATAAACACATTTTGTTAGTTATTAATTTACTTAGTTTTGTTAGTTAATATATTTTATGATCAGGGCCGGTTTCGCTGATCGTGAGCATTATCTATTGATTTTATTTATGTTTAGGGTGCATTCTAGTTACTAGGATTGAAAGCCCTACTTATAAAAAAATACAACAAATGCATTCATTATTGGGTGGATATGAAAGATAACACGGTGAAAAAAATAGCAATGTATTTTAGTTCTACAAAATTATTTTTTAAAATATAGTTGATAGCTATTTCGGCTCACGCCATCGTCAGATCTATGCTTAAATTAACATTTGCTTATCTATATATATAGCTGTGTAGAAAAGGTACACAATACATCTTCTCTCCTGTTTTAACGACCTAACTTGTTTCCTATTCGCACTAAACCTAACAATTGTAAATGAAACTAAAAAGGCAGCTATGTCAATAAGTTTATATATGGCATGGAAATGGTCCATTACAGAAACAAAGATACATCAGTCAGAGGAGTCAATAATGGTGACGGAGATATATTAGTTTGTCCGTTAAGAATCTTTTGTGATAGTTGATATCTATTGATCTCCAGCTGTTTCAAAGCCGTCATCCTGTGACCCTTACTAAAAAGATGCAAACACTTAGGCGCTGAGTTTGAATTTATATTATGTGATTCCTTTATAACGTGATTAGCGAATTGTGAATCTGTTTTTATATAAAATATGAAAGATATTCCTTATCTACCAGAATTTTTAATCAAATAGTTTCATTATATAATTAAATTTTAAGCTCTACCTCTTCAAATTATGTGTTAAAAATAAAACAGAATATTATTTTAGCAAGCCCTACTACGCCATCAGTCTCTGAAAGTAGTTTTGATCTGCGTGCTATGCATGTCATAAGGCTTGAAAGGTTGATAGTTAATTTATCATGTGATTGTGAAAATGAGTGATTAAGCTCATTTTAGATTAAACTTTTTTGAGGTAATAAATTTTGCATGCAATCATTGTTGACACAGCAGAAGGGCTAAATTAAATTGAGAAATGAGATGTTCGAATGAAGTTATTTCTTAGTGGATAGTTACTGACCTTTATGTGTAAGTAGTTTCTTTACATTCTTTACAATGTCAATAAGCAATGTCCCGTCAAGTTTTTTATAAGGCGTGGCTTGAATGCAAGCAACCACACATTTAAGGGTGACAACCAACACTGGCACTGACCTCTCATTGGCTAACGAGTAGCAGAGTATTGTGTGCAAATTTTCTAGTGTATGCCCTAAAGTCACTGAAAATGGGGTAAAAGCTGTGGTAGCTTGCTTGCTGAAAACAGTAGAAGAAATTAATGTTTTAGTTTACACAAGATATTGAGGGTTAAGAAACAGCACCGCAATAATATAAGTAAGGCAAAGAACAACACGTCGTAGAGGAAAAAACTGGGTTGATTACTATGCAGTTGATATAAAAGATATTGATTATGGTGAGTTGTTTTTTAGCTCTCAATATGTATGTTCTCCTGAATGTTGGAATCTTTTTATATATACCTGTTTTTATATTCATTCTAAGGAATAAATTCAGTGTATTCTGTAAAATTTTGATATAACATATTTATTTGACGAAAACATATTAAATTCATAGGACAGATTAAATATATTTTAAGTTAGGTTTTGATGAGAAATACGTCATTATGAAGTGTATCAGAGAATGATAAAAGTCCAGTTATGGGGTTGTATAAACCACAGGAGGAATAATAATAAATGTTTTGAGTGTTGAAAATTATTTGTCTGACATAACACTTGATTTTGTTAAGCTCATCACAAGGATGATCTATCAGTGTGACTTTATATGAGATGAAGAGCTTCACTGGTTCTAAAAGAGTTAATGGCAATTTAAAAATTTTGATTGGTCAGCCAAGAAAAAATCATCAGAATAATAAACTATTTTAAATAATAAAAACACATTTTTTAGTACTTACACAATAATTTTTTTTATCAGGACTGGTTTCGCTCATCGCGATGAGAACTGATATCATTTGATAATGATCTAACGTACTATGTACTAAAAAATGTGTTTTTATTATTTAAAATATCATGCCTTTCCATCACAAAGTGACAGTTAACATCTTAAAAATAATAAACTATTTGACACACTAGTAAATGATTTATAATCTTTACTTTAAATGATGAATGGTTGGAAAAAGCAGATGATTTATCATAAGTTTAGATAGAAATGATTTATAAAATGTACATACTAAAGTAAAAGCATAATTTTATATTCAACTCAAAACCTAAAATTTTGAAGAGAAAAGAAATAAAAGGCAAAAATTTTCTTTGTTAAATAGATCAGTAATTAAAGGTAGTTACCTAGTTTCAGCTTGCGCGAGATATGCTCTGGAAACAGTTAGCAATGAGAGAAGGCTGGTGATAGCTGCAGCCCTTCCTGATGCAGTTGATTCCTTCTGAAGGCATAGAGCAAGTCCTCCACCACCGTGACTCTGGCCCGAGCTCGAGCCTGACATCTCTCCCGGAAGTAAAGCCCACCAATAGCCGAATATCACATGTTTTTCTGAAGACTGAAATTAAAAACATATATACGTAACAGTGATGATATACAATAGAAGGCTGGAGAATGTCAACACTGCTTGCCCTTTCACACTGATGGTTAATACTGGGTTTGATTTAAAGTGGGTACTCTATGTAATTTAATGAAGCTGACACATCACGGACATAAACAAAGTCATCAGTAGGATAAGTCCCGGAGAAACTATGAGGTTGTTAAATACTCTACATTGGGAAAATGTTTTCAAATAGAATGAGAAAGAATAATATTTAGTTTTCTGCATGTAATGTTTTCTATCATTGATTGATCTTAAATAAAAGATATCATTGATTGTTGAGTTGAAACTACCAGAGACATATTTTAATTATTACTTACTCTAATAACAACTGTGAGTAAATTCAGGGCAGCCAATCTCGTCTTGGCTTGTAGAGATTTAATTTTGGCAAGTCGACTACTTTCTGAATCGGACATATCTGACTCACTGGTAACCGTCCAAGCAGGACAAGCAGCAACTCCATGGTTACTAGCGGAATTAGATGCTGCATATGAAACATTTGTATTATGTGCAGAGCTGCTTGCGGCATCTTCTGTATTTAAATTTTCCTTCCAGCTACTAATCGGCTTTGAGTTTCGGTGCTTTCGCAATTTCAACCTCTGAAAATAAAATGGAATATTAATTCACATTTACACTTATTTTTTGTAATTTCAGATTACAATTTTCCAAAGTTGCTAACCACTGACATCAGATTATAATTTCAATGAAACAGTTCTTATGACTAAGATATAATTACATTTTATATAGAATGGGCTAAAAACATAATAGTACACAGCCACTCCCTGAAGGACTTAAAAGCATGAACTAATTATAAAAATCACAACAGACCTTTCCACCTTTGTTGGAGGGGCCCAAAGGTGCTTCAGCAATGGCTTGCTGCGACGGCAAGACCTTTTTTGGTTTGACAGACTCACAACCTTCCAAAGCATAAAGCATCCAACAGCGACACGCCCCAACTACTTCACCGAGATTCGTTTCAATATCACAGTTCACAGAGTATATTTGTAACAGTATGTTGGTAGAACATACCAGCATCTGGAATATATAAATTAATGACAAATATGACAATTTTCATAAAATTGTTGAACAACTCTTCAAAAAGTCCAGATGATATGCATTTAATGCAATCGATTGTATTGTATGATGATTAAAATGTATGACACAGTTGGACAAATCTTTAAATAATTGCAACGAATGTGGTAGCTACAGATGAATAGTCACTATAAAAAGCACACTCAGCCTATAGGTGTTGAACATTTACTGCCAAGGTTCTATTAGTGTCTGTCTACTAATAAAAATAGGATTGCGGGAATGCCATGCTCTCAAGATAGACCCCTGTGTTCTGTGAGAAAAGTACATTGGTATTTACTCAGTATTTACTTCACAATATGTTTGCTCAACAATCATTAATGTAGTCTAAAGAAATATTCAAATAATCTTTTAGTGCCATTATTAATAGAGAATATTTTTTGGGGGAAAGATTTTTTCTTTATAGGGAATCAAATACCATAAGCAGTACTTAAAAATAATAATTAAATAAATATTTATGCTTTTTAAAATGGTCCTATAGTAATTATGATCATACCTCACAATAATTAATTTCATCTTGGCTTTTGGATCTTTTCTTGTATAAATACTTTATAGCTATAAAGTATGCTTTTTGTAAAAGTTCTACAGGCAAAGGAGGTCTTTTTTCGCTACTTGAAGTAAGACCATCTTGGCAGCGAGTCAGTGCCTGGATGCATTTGAGAGTCGATAGCTCTGTATATTGATTTTCTGCAGGAGGAACGGCATCACATGTAGCATCTTCTTCTTTTACAAATCTCAACAACACTCCATCTTTGCCAATCAAATCTTGACAGAGCTAAATAAAAACCACGGTAAATAAATAAACAATACAATATCTCCCAAATTTATCTTAATCAAAAACTTCATGAAACTTTATATGAAAAAATATTTATGATTTGATATTTTCTGACATAGTAATTTTGCAGTTTTTCTCAAGTTACTTGAAGCATGTTTAGTTCTGAAATGGAGACATTGTTAACTACAATATTCCCACTTCAAAAATTGGGGTTTTAGTGTAGTCACAGTATTGTAGTGGAGGGTTAAGCGCTCTTGGGTTATTATTTGACTTGGTTGCCCAATTTAGGCTTCAATCTGTATGAATAATTTCATATATAATCAAATAAATAATGTTTATAAGTGGAAACTCTAAAAAACTCAAATTTTAATGTTACTAGGATGAATATTATATTTATATAAAAATAATACTTGTAGAGTATGCTGAACACTATTTTTAAGGACGATATAAAGTGCCTCCAATATATCTTCTAAGATGGAATGGTTGCATTGTGTTAACGCTTTCATAAGCCAAGAACAGATGTCTCGACTTTCCTTTGCTTGAATTGGATGTTTCTTAACAAGTCTGCTTAGGAATTTGCAGGACTTGGATACCAGGAACGGTTCAAATGGAGATACAGTCCAGCTGATTGTTTTCACTAGTGATGAAACAACCTAGAAATGATATATTGTAATTAAGCAATAACTAGAAAGACTAAAGATTACATATTGATTGAAACAAGTGATATAAATCAAATTTTCAGTTATTGATTTTTATGTAGGTGGTGAAACCTATAGGAAATATGCTTTATATTGTGTATTACAGAAAATCAGCATTATATTTTAAATATTTGGTTCATTGGTTGGATATTCAAACTGATATGATTCGACTGATTGATGTGTATTCCCTATTACTTATTGGTTTCCTTGTTTCCAATTTTTGATATCTTCTTAATTTCCAATCTACAAATAAATTTCCTATAGTTGTATTGTTTTAAGCAGCATTGAATAAATTTCCGTGGATAAAATTTAAAACATAGGCAAAGCAAACATATTTACCTCATTAATTTATTCATTCTTTTTGAAAGTGCGCATTTTTTTGACAACCCTACCCTTTATGAATAATAAAATCTACCATCTGGAAGACACATGTCTCTATAATCAACCATGGTTGGAAGGCTTTAGATGATAAGATTAAAAGATAAAAATACTTAAGCTTTAGCTAATGGAACTTATTTGGGTGTTTGTATGCTTCATATCACGAGCATAGTTTAATAGCCGTAAACATACCAAACTGAACAACTCGTCATCATGTTATTTTACCTTTATATAAAATCGTTTTAAGCCATTTGATTTGTAGGGGTCAAATCATTTTTCAGCGTTGAGAGACGGTCAAGGAATGATAACTTATATCTTATAAAAGTGATAAAATAAATCACAGTTGAAGTAAAAAAATATTAAAGGTAAGGTAATGTTTATCAAACTTACATTATTTTCCGTGGTTGCATATGACTTATAATTAATAGCATTCAACTCATCTAAAATAGCATTGATTTTTTGCTTGTTAGGCGTATTGCCGTCGAAAGTTAATAATGAAAAATTATGAGCAAGGATATGCAGCCGCCCACGGGAGTTGGCCATTTTTCTCAATTGAATTATTTTTGACGTTTCGTCAAAACATTGCCATATTTTAAAAATAAAACGAACCTGTCCAGACGTTCGTACTAAAAATTATGTTATGTGAGCTGAACTCATTTCTGCAAAAAAGCTCCAATCTACAAATTGAAGATCAATTGAGTTATATAAATAAACCGTTGCTCAAAGATAACCATAATAAACTATAACATAATCTATCATTTGAAAATTTTTAATTTTAATTTGAATGTGATGAAAGATATTATAAAGATAAGATTCAAAGAACTTCAAACGTTATTTCAACGAATATCAGCTTTCAACGTTAATTTTGGGATAGAAATCCGAAATACAAACATTTCTTTAATTAGAAATAACAAGGGATCAATGAATTCAAATTATATTTTTAACGACCAGCTAAATCTTCTCCATTCCCCATTGTTATATTACTTACGGAAACTATTTTAGTAAGCCGACAATCTCATAAATTGAATATTAGGTCATGTGATGTTTAATTTCACCATTGACCTAAAATTTGAAATAAGCAGGTATATCTAAGTCTAAAATTATCCATTTGCATTCTAATGAAAGTTAATTATATTTTGTTGTAGAATCCTTTTATCAAAAACACATGAACAGTATTTAGGGTTAATAAAACTTTTCAGACAATTAATAGTCATTATTATTGAATTAGTGGTATTGAAAGTTATTTCAGCTGTATGTTTGTATCCTAGCCTTAGGGTTTATGTTTTTCCTTTGTAATTAATTTCTTTTGTATATAACCGATGATGTGTAAATTCTGTAATGATAACTGATTATTGTGCGTCACTTCTGTTGCATCTATGTGAAAGAATGTCTGAAGATGCCGAAAGGCGAAACCTAGTTCATTAGTGACAAAAGATGTGAAATCATAGTTTTAATAATTCAAATTTGGTTAGTTAAAATTTTTGCAGACAAGCTAAATAATTGTCGTTATGATCTCAAAGTTAATTCAGAACATACACTATAGATTTTTTTTTTCATTTCTCCGTAGGGAACAGGTCATTGGTGAAATAAATTTAATATACCTACCTTTCTTTCTTTCCTTTAAAAAATAAAATCTTCATATTTAGAAATAATTATTTTCTTTCTAGAAGCACGAATCCTCATTGTAGTAAAATTTCCTAAATTTATGAATTATAACCATATTACTAATATATTACCTATAGATTTATAAAAGTTTTATTATTATAAATTATCATATATATATATATATATATTCATTATGTTGAACTCTCACTTTTTCACAGCAGTTTGGAATACCTTTTTTTATCCATATATTGTGTTGCTGTATATCTGAAAAGGCATGCTGCAATAATTGAATGATGTGTAAGTTGAAAGAAAATATGTCTTCACAATAAATTTATTTGTATCACTTCATAGGCAATAAATATACACATGAAAATCACAGTTTAACGGAAATACAATAATAATTCCGGAGTATAAAAAAATATACAGATTGCAGAAAATTCAGAAAAATAATGTATGTTTCAAGACAATTGAAAATAGATTCTATTGTTCCACTATATTATAAATAAAACAGAAACTTGTGTACACACAATAATAACGACCATTACAAAAATTTGGGATTTTTCTCCACCAAATACCGTCAGCAATGGAGGAGCATAAAAGGATATGTAACAAGATGGGTTCTTTTATGACATTACATAATGGTATTTCAAATTTTGATAGGAATGATTGATGATAATATACAATTAAAATATTAAATTTTTTGAAGCATGGTTTTAAATTATCAAATTCCTCATATCTCATATTGTTTATTTCATTCGAAGAATTAAACTATAGATTAAGTTTACCTTAATCATTTTTTCTTTTAGTTTCTTCTACCGTCTTTTTCCGAAAATAAGCCCTAGCACGATTTTCAGGATTTTTTGGAATATAAGCCCTCCCCAAAAATAAGCCCTAGTTAATAATGGATTTGGAGGAAATTCATCATTAGAATTTGATCAAGTTATCACGATGTTCCAGAAGAAGATGACATGACTGTATTCGAATAATTTAAAATAAATGTAAAATTCCTATATACAAATTAATATTAACGTAAATGTATAAATCTACTTATTGTTCTAGAAAAATAAGCCCTCCCCCGATAATAAGCCCTAGCTCATATTTCGGACCAAAAAAGAAAGTAAGACAGTGTCTTATTTTCGGAAAAAGACGGTATACTAGAGTATACAAAAAAATTAGCATTTCCAAAACAAAACAAGTCTTGATGTCTCAGTAATTAAAAGAATGCCATAGTTTTACATTGCAATGTCATTATACATAATGTTGTGCCCACATTTTTTGTCAATATATATTGAGGTATCAATTTTTTTAATATCGAGACCTTCTTTTGTATTAGATATGTCTATGCTATCTTATTGTTTTGAGTTACTTGGAAATGAGCTATCATAATCTTGATTTAAGTCATCTAAGCTATGTTCACTGCCATCTAATTTATGTTCCTGGTCATAAGCTTTGTATAGTATTTTATGTTCTTTTAAATTGCTAGCATTATCAAATTTAGAATCAGATATTTTACGTGTAAGTTTATCTTCATTTATGTGAACAGCTTCATGACATTTTAAATTACTTTTAGTGTAGCATTTATAATAACATTTAGTGCATGATACAGTTTTTATACCACTGTGAATTAAGATATGGTGTTTAAGGTTGCTTTTTATTTTAAATTTTTTAGGACACAAATGGCATACATATGGTTTCTCTTTAGTATGAGTTAGTACATGGCGATCAAAATGACCTTTTGACTTAGATTTATGAGTGCATAGTTCGCAAGAGTATGGTTTTTCTCCGGAATGGATATATTTATGATTTGTTAAACTACTTTTTTTGAAACACTTGTAATCACATTCATCACAAGAAAATGGTTTCGAGCCACTGTGGATAACCATATGTTCTTTCAAATTACTTTTTCTGTTAAATTTAAAGTTACAAACATTACAAACAAATGGTTTTTCCCCACTATGGATTAAATTATGACGGATCAAATTATGTTTTGACTTAAATTTGTATGTACAGATGTCACAAAAAAATATTTCTTTTGCCAGGGGTTCTAGAAGTAACTGTGAGTGAGCATTATTTTGGATCAATCGCCGGTATTTAGCTGTGAGTGGATAAATTTTCCCATGAACTTTTTTGTGTTTTTTTAAAAACTTTATGGTGTCACAGTAGAAGTCGCAAATACCACACACAAAGTATGATTTGAAATCGTAAACTTTCTGAACTTTTACAAGTGGGATTTCTTGCGAATTCAGATTTTCTACTTTAATGTTATTTTCTTCAACTGTAAATTTATCACAGTTTTTCTGAGACCTATATTTTGGTACAATTGTGTGCACACATACACTAGTATGTTTGTTTATTGGCTGTGTAATCAATGGAATTTTGCACTTCAGAGAATCTTTAAGATCAAAATTCATTTCCTGTTTTATTACTGGAATTTCTGCTTCAGCAACAAAATTACTCTGAAATTATTACAATTATGAATTAGGTATAGTATTACAACAGGCCGATTGATATTAAATTTATAAAAATGACGGAGCAAAAAAGAATAGGATTTACTTGCGATGAAGCGTATTTACACCTTTAGTTTTGTTTGTGATGAGATTTTCAGGGTCATTTTATTTATTATGTCTATTCAATCTATAGATTAATACCTGTGTATCTTCTCCGTTGACAAATTCGATCAAAACTTCTTGCTTCATAAAAACTTGCCGATTTGAAAGCGCATCTTGTGTTTGTATCATGTTTTCTGTACTATGTGACCCTTTATTAGTTGAATTTAGACGTAGTTTAAAATTAGCGTTGTTTTCATCTGGTTCAATTTTAATGTTCGCGGCATCATTAATATCGTCGTGTTCCCCAGTAACGGTCGATCGAGGCATTTTTGACAGTTTATTATTTTGTAAATATGTCAACTTATGTCACTTACAACGATCTAAACACCCCATTATCTGGTATGATCAGAGGTAGATACCATATTCCATTACAACCGAAAGTCAGTCATAGATACTGATGTACACTACAGTAGATGACAGTAGCACAAATTATATACTATAGTATAGTAGACTAGTTTATAACTTCTTCTGAAAGTATAATAGTCTATGACCATAAACTAATATATTTCTATGACCTAACCTGACGAGTATAAAAATCAAATTGATAGCAAAGGCACATTGACAATAATTGTATAACTGATAGTATACAATGATTTGTTTGTACTTACTTTCTTTATGTTTGTATTTTTATGAAACTATTTTGCTACCCATTCCATTTATGAGTGTCTTAGACCTAAACCAGCCTATGCAAGGAATTTGTTGAATTAATATAGATAGACACAAAGTATGCGGATAATCAAAAATTCGATTAAAAATAATAATAAAAATGAAATTTTGTAGAACTAAAATACATTGCGATTTTTTCACCGTGTTGTAATAAAAATGAACACTGAGAATTTTTTGAAATGGGTAATTTTGAAAAACGGTTGAAAATGCTATAGTATAGTAAATTAATAAAAATTAAAGCCATTTCTATTGCCAGTTTTAAAAATCAATTCAAATAAATTTTAATTTCGCACTCGCTGAAAAAAAATGTGGATTAATGGATATGGTTCTGTCATAGTAATCTCTAATATTATTAGTCAGTGATAGAATCGTGTGATTTCATGATCTGTCAATGCTGTGGAAGTATTGTTTTTTCCTGGTCACATCTAAGATCTTCCTGGTTTCTTTCTTTTGCCATTCTCTTAATTTCTTCCGAACATAACCAAGCGTTATCACTGAATCTCATATCACAACACTCGTGACAAAAAAAATATCGTTTGTATCTATTTAGAAATCTGCGTAAGCTTGAAAACATTTTGGTAAGCTTCAAGAATTATGTTACCTTCAACATTTGACGAATAGACATTCAGAAATTCCTAAGCAATCTGTGATTTACATTTTTGAGTTCATTGTTACACTTGATTTACATTGCTTTTCACAATTTTCTATCAATGGTTGGCACATGTAATGATGCCGTCGATAATAATTGTTATCTTAATGGTTCAATATATCATCAAAAATCAAAAAGAAGCAACATATAGAAATCTTTAGAAAAGTATTTTACAAACATGTCTAAAATTCAAAAGAGAAAATTTCGGAACGTAGGTATTGAACAGAACTGATTTAAGCTTACAAGAAAATCTATAAGTCAAGTCATCACTACAATTACCCAAGTATCGTTTCTCGCTAAACCCCTTGTAAATTATGATCCGCAAACTTCAAGGCCGTTTTAAAGAATTACTTGACTTGACTTCGACTTCCTAGCATTTATCGCATTGGCTAAGCTATAAACACAAATTGGTAAGCACAAATTACAAAATCTAGAAATCGGTACAATTTTTTGATTTCAATTGGCATTAACTTGGTAGAACTCCATCATAACATGGTGAGAAAATAGCGATATCTTTTTTAGAACTAAAATACATTGCTATTTTTTCACCGTGTCGCTACAATTTATTATAAAGGGCTATGCCACTACTTATTAATAACTTTTCATTTTGATAGATTAGTGTATAAATATAATATGAACATATTTTTTATTAAAAAGTTTCTTTCGGTTGGAATATTCAATAATTTTTAGATTTTTTCCATCTGTATACTTGATTTGATTTTTTAAAAGGTTTTTCATGTATGTATATTTCATGTAATAATATAAAAAAGTAAGTATGCATAAACGTCACAAAGTATATACACAATCAAATTATCTACGAGTTGCGGTTTGTAACTAACTTCAAACATTAGTTAATTTTAAAATGGCGGTGCGGTAGCGTTGTTTACTGTTGACGTAAAGAGTTTTTAAAATATTTTGTGTATTATGTCGTCCTAGAGTGTGTTGTGAAACGAAGTAAGTGTCAATTAAATATATTGTAAGACTATTTCGCAGTTTCAGAGAAATTATTTTAAAAGAAAGTGAAGAGATAAGTTGTGGGAAGATACAATATTCTTGTTTCCCACGCACAACACTGGTGGCAACTTGAAATTTCACGACCGTGACTCTTTGTAACAGATGATACCAATTAGATCCAATCATTCCATGATACTGCTCAGATTTGTAAATTACGTATCGCCATGGAGCCAATTCGACACAAAATGATTCTTCGTGGAATCTTCGTATTTTATTATGAAATGATTCATTGTTTTATATCACTTGCAATATTTTGTTAAATATTCGGTATCTATTATAATTTTGTGATCGTATACATTACATTTGAAAAACATTTGTAGTCGTTTAACAATCAACAATTGATGTAAATCTATATCAATTAGGTCAACAGATTTCTCACATTCTAGAATATCGATACCAAGTAAATAGTTAAAATACAGCTTATCAAGTGTTTTCGTAGTATTGCTGTCATCGTATTTTATGATTGGCTTTTTTGTGTGATAATAATATGTATAGACATCCGATGTGTATTTCTGTATTTGTTTGGTTATTTAAACGACAAACCAATTTGTGTCATACAAATGTGAGTAGCTTGTCAAAATAAATATAATTAGTGAATGAATATTACCAGCCTGAGGTTATTTCAATTATTCGAATGTCTAAAATTTAATATTATTTCTTTCTGACTTCTGATGGTCTGCAAATCACGGAAGGTGTAGTTAGTAACAATTTCTAATTTGGTTATTGAATGAGAGATCATTACTTTGCATTCGAATGTCGCCATAGAAGCGGCATTGGTTCATTCTTATAACTCAAATGCCACCACTTTGGCGCCAAGTCGCCAATTGCAATTTAATCTGTAATGTATTTTTCATTATCAATTATAACTGAAGCTTAATGTTTTTAACCTTTTGAATTCTTCATCCATTATTGAAGTGATAACTTAAATTGTGTGCAATTGTTGAGGTGCAAAGGGTTAAAATGTTCCAAAACATGGACCTTGATAGATTTATTGTTGCTACCAACATTTACTGTATAATTAATGCATGTTTAAAAACTCTTGGTAAATATTTTTGGAAATAGATAACAAGGATGTTATTTCAGTATTTTTAGGAGTGATGGAGTTGGGGGGCAATGTGACCATTAGAAGTAAAACCCATCATTACCGCTTGGTTATACTATTAAACATTTTTGTTTTAGCTATAGTATATTTTTTCAATAGAATTTTATTTCCAATTCAAAAAAGTATGTACATTTTGAGTAGAAAATGAATTAATAATTTTAATAAATAGTAGCCAAATTATGCTGGATTTATATTTATTTGATTGTGTCTAATAAAATTATCAAATTATACATGCCACCAAAAGCTTAAATGTTTTATTTCATATGCTTTTGTTAGGTTTTCCAAGTTATTTATCATTAAAAATTGTGTGAAATAACACAGTTTAAATATACACTCAGTCCTTTTTTTATGCGATTTTTTTTACGCGATTTTTTTGGACGGCACCGCTACATTTTTTTAAGCGCTTCACTCGTTTTTACGCATTTTTTTCGCCAAATTTGTTTTAAAGAAGACATTTATATATGATGCTAGGCACGTACGTTTCATTTTTTTTTAAATAAAAAATTTATGTGTATTTTTAAAACTTAACACATTGTTGTCGGGTGATTTCGCGCATTGTTTTAAGCCTGGCGCGGGGCCTTTTTTAGCAGCCGCGCGCGTATTTTTACATTTTCGGAAACTCGCCATAACTTTTATACTATACAATATAAAATTATGAAATTTTAAACACAGACTAACCATAAACAGTACTATCAAATGAAGAAGAAACATGGAGGATGACAGTTTTATATTCACTGGAAACTTCCGTTTATTTTGCACATAAAAGTTTAATAAAAATGTATGTAATAAAAAATCGAAATAAACACTAAATAAAACTAAAATATGTCACAATTTGTTTTTATGAATAATTTTTCAACGTGTGATATTTCTCAAAACACGTACCTCTGTGTAGAGGTATACCACAAAACTTGCACATAAAGTAGGTCTCACTTCTTTTGCCGCTCGCACCACACACTCGGCATTGTCTTTGAACGTATTTATTTTTTCTCTTTCCAAGAATTCGTTGCACCGTATGGGCTTTCATATCCATAGAAAGTCTTCCTGGTGGATCAACTTTTGAGGTTCGCCGTGTCGGGAGTAATGCTGTTGGTTCTTGGGATGTTGATGGTCCTGGTTCTTGATTTGTGTCAATTTCAATACGATCACAAGCTATAAAGCATTTGTAGTTCGTTATTTAACTTTTGTGTCATTTTTTAAAAAATATTTTTGTACGGTATAAAAATTCAATATCAAAATTAGTACAATGCATTTGGTGGAACTGTAATAAATGCGACGACTAATAAAAAAATGTCTTTGTTAAATACCAAAGCAGTGACATCTAGCTGCTGACAACAAAAAAAAATGCAGTTCAAATTACACGGATAAATACGTGAGCCGACTTCTAGCAACAGACTACAAAACCCGGATTTTTACGGGTCCCGCAATCCATCAGCAGTTCCGCAAAAACGGAAAAATCCGTGTCCCGACAACAATGTGTTAATTTTGTTAAGCATTCCATTTTTTTAAATACACATACAATTGCCAAATGTTGACAAGTGTATCGGATATTATGGGAATTTATGTTTTAGGGTGTGTAAAGAAATATAATGCGATTGCGTGAAATCATTTTTTTACGCGCCTTTTTCTGGAACCAATGTTTCGTGTAAAAAAAGGACTGGGTGTATATTGTTTGTTTAACTTACACGAGGCTTACTGGTTTTTGCTTTTCACCACTTGAAATTTATGTTTCCTCAAATTAAAGGAGACGAATGCCCCCTTGGATCTCTTAATAATGTCCATGTTAACATTGATTTTTCTTCTAATTATCCAAATGAGATTTAACCAATAAATTTATTTTGATTAATAGTTTCACCAATTAATATATTTGTTCTGGTCTCTCTTTGGTTGATGAATGGGCATTAACAAATTTGACATCTTAATTTTAGTAGGTGACGGGGTTCGGTAGGACATGTCGGCCTTCCACTGTGTGGTGGTGTGGGAGCGCTTCGACGAAAGCAATTCAAATTGGCTTCCATATGGACCGGCTGTGGCCCGCCACCTCGAACGAGCTCACGGAAAGCAACTGACGAGGGTCCTCCTCAGTGACGCTGATCCATCACTTAGCGGATGCTATGTCAATCTCCGAACTCTGACACAGTGTATTGATAGACACGGTAAAGATAATTATTTACTTCTATAGTTAATGTTGGTATTTTGCTCGGAATCTAATTGATGCATTGATGATTTTTGTCTGAAGTTAAAGAAATTTGAAAAATTACCACATTTTTTTCACAAATTTTTTTAGCTGTATAATTTTCACTGAATAGGAAATTTTGTAAATTATTTAAAAATCTGTTATCCTGCTTAGAAGTACGCACAATTCCATTCAGTCACAAATATTATCCGTACATATTGTTTTTGAAGAACACTTCATCTTGCTTTGACATGTTTCCTCAATCACCCATTATTGTCAAAAAGATTTGAAATACAATATTACAAGAGTTGTCTTGTTATAATACATACCCGTAATGTTTCCACTGATGTGTCATCTACTGAGCATATTAGTCTCACACCCTGAAAACCAGGGTTGTAGAGTTGTCAAAAAAACCAGACTCCGACTCTGATGTCAACCAAAAACAAAAAAAAGTTTATTTCTGTCAGGCTTTTTCCTTTCTTTTCTATTTATGAGCATTAAATGAAAGATTAACTAACCAATCTGACAATTGTACATTGAGATATTCATAAAAATCATCTAATCGAAAGAATAGTCAGTTACTCGTTTTTCACGACTCTGGCTCCGAAGCCCTACTAATAATTGACAATAATTTATGGCTTTCCTTGCATCCATATTAATCCTGACTTCATTACTTATTTTTAGGGATTTAGGGGTCCATCGTAAATATTTTTTATGCATATAAATATATTATACCCAAATATCATTAGTATTACACAGAATTTCAAAACAGTATGCAATTCCTAAAACTGTAAGACTTTGGTTAGCATGGATATTATTTTGTTCTTAATATCTCGATTTAATAATATTGTTGAAGTTTTCTGGCAAGGTGATACATTGCGTAGATTCTTCAATTTGCATTTGCCCATTTCCAATATCCATTAATTGTTTTGCAAAATTTCTTAAACTTGAGAAAAAATCATTGTTGTTAGAGAAAGATAATAGTATCTTATTCATAGAAATGAATGAATGTGTTAATGTGATATAGTTAAACGCAAATAGTCACTATCCTTTACTATAATAGTATAATGCATATGATGAAAGATCACTGTGTAAATCTGAAATCTACAATGAAATCTCATCAATTGAAAGATTTATAAACGTCGATGGCACATGTTCTGTGGTATTCTCATGGTATTTATGACCAAATAACCTTTTTAAATATATTTATAATTACATCTTGCAAAACTTTTTTCTAAAAAGTGTGGGGTGAATTTTATTGTTAATATTTACTTTCAGAAGGCACATCTGTGGAATGTGGTGTTCGAAGAGCGTGCTATCCTGTCAGCAGCCCTGCGGGACGCGGCGCGCGATGGGAATGGGCCCGGGGTGGTATGTCTCCTCTGCGATGGGAACCCCTCACTATGGATTGGCAAATGAGAATGGAGGAAGCCTGGGGCGCTGGGGATCCCCTCATCCTCATGGATTGCTCGAACTGGAGGGTTGACCTGCAGGGAATGGTGGCCGCCGGGCCTGGAGGGGCGCGAAGAAACATTCGGAGAGTTCAGCAGCCACCCTATCCTCTGACCAGGGCACCGCCTGATTTACAAGTTCCAACACAAGGTATGTGGACTGATAGCTCATTTTAATATTTAAATCTAATAATTTTAGTAATTCAGTAATCTTGTTTTGAGTGAATTGTGGTTGTAAATTACACTGGATTATTCAATAAAATCCTTATTAAAATGTTAAATAATTAATGTTTACTACTAGATGGTCGACTTATACTATTCAAAATTCATGTGCTACCATAATATTCCTAATTTGAATTGTTAAAACTTTGTACGATTCCACATGTTTTGTCACTAACGACCTGGGTTTCGCCTTTCTGCATCTTCAGGCATTCTATCACACGGATGCAACAGAACCGACAAAAATTCCAGTCAGTTCTGTTGCATCCGGGTCGTTAGTGACAAAACATGTGGAATCGTACAAAGTTTTAACAATTCAAATTTGATATTGAAATTCCATCAAGCACTTTCAGTCGATATCATAAATTATAATATTCCTAATGTCGGTAAAGAAAAAAAAAGGTTTTTTTAAAATCTTTTATGGATTACATATAATTGAATAATCACAGATTTTTAATCTTAACGTTTAAGATAATGCAGTTTCAATTCTATAAATACTGCAATGGATTTTTATGTGAAGGTTTCCATTCTTTCAAATACCTTAAGATAAGATTTTGGATATGCAAAAAAGAATAACTAATTTTCAACAAACGTATAAAATGTTGTAAAAAATAATGACCTCGTTGATTTCTCATCTGCGTGTGGAAAACCGGGAAACAGGTATCAGGAGCTGTGAAAATTGTTAAGAAATTTTTAATCTTAATCAATGACTATTTGAAGTAAGTTTTAGTGTAAATAGCCTATAATCCTCAGTTTAATAGCTTGGGTTTGAATTTTCTATTTAGCCATGGGCCACTCCTGGAACATTGCACCAGTTATAATGTGTTACTATCAAAATATTGGTGGTATTCTGAATGTTATATCATGTGTCATTGGTTTCTTGTTTACTTTTAAATTATGATTTTGAGCTCACTTTCTCTGTTTTTTTTATTAAGTGACCATTAAAGGTCAAAAGTAGTATTTCATTGCAAATTATATCTGCTTATAGGAAGCAAAATCAGATAGCCAATGAACATCAATATCGCCGCATCTGGAGATACTGAGATGGCCATAGCCAAAATAAAGCAGTCCTAACCTGTCTCTAATAAATAAGTTGGTTTTTAAATTCTGTCTGCCTGTCAAAATTATACATTACTTGATTCTGCTTTTGCTGACAATGCTCTTTTATTGAATTGCCTTGACATTTATTTGCCTATGCTGACATTTGGTTAATAGATTTATTTTATAATTATCCCATCGCAATTTTGGCTGAGCGATTACAATCTGGTATTTTATTAATAATGTCAGCCATATAATGTTTCTTATCCTTGACAGATCAATCTCAATAGGTGTGTATGATTGGTCAGCCGAGTTGATCCAATTCTGTCAATATATATGTGAAAGTTTGACTACTGACATTTTACATCTGGCATTCATAATTTGACTGATTCCCGTGCCATGTTGCAGTGTGTAAAGATTTTGCGTTTTACATATAAAATACGACTGCAATGTAGTGTGGTGCTAGTGCATATAAGCACCAACAGTATGTTTTCAACCTTTTCCTGCCTCACTCCACTTTTTATCAAATAATTCTTATCATCCATCTACATCATGCCTGAATAATAGGCGTTCTTAATCTTGTAAAATCTCTACTTTTAAATATGCTCCAGGATTTACATTGTTAATTGTTATCATAATTTAAATTAAATTAGTATTCGTTAGTTTTTTAATAGCGAAACAAAATGTTTACAGTTTCATATCACGGCTGCTTTTTGAAGACTTGATATTTTTAAAATGGCTTTCTTGAAATCATTGCTGAATCTTCCGTATTTGTTTGTTAACCCTGATTATGGGGTGTCAATTTATTGATGGTCTTGCTTTCTATGAAAAAATACAGATATAATTTATGAAGTGACAAAACATGTGGAATTGTACAATGTTTTAACAATTCAAATTTAAAAAGAGAGGTGTTGATTTTTCGATCCCGCATTATTTTGTGTTTAATTCCATAGTCATACTTCTCGTTAATGGAGCACTTATTTTTTTGAATAATTGCTAGAAGCTACTATAGAGCTATGTTGTGATTTATGCATAGAAATTATGTCAAAATATCATAAATAGGTCCTATAAACAAATAAAAATGTTTATAGGCCGAAATCCCAATAAAGACTCGGTCTTGAATCTCACCTTTTCACCAAGCATCCAGCACTTTTTAAATGATTTATAGAATAACTTGTATTATCTGAACTTATCAATATATTTAATATCTTGATTTATGACAAAGTTGCAGTTGTTAAGTCATGCAAAAACTAGTTATTCAATTTACTAGATTCAAAATACAAATAAACCTTATTTTTTGATTCAGCAAAAATAATTTTGCAAATACCAAGAAAGTGAGCTCAAGTATTGGTGGCATCCAATTAAAAGCATTTGTTTCTTGAATAAATAAAGTGGGGAATCCGCCGGTTGACCTTGTATGCCAACTGCGTGAAATGGGTCATTTAAATATTTACCTATTTGATTGGCTAAAGATATTTGTCTCACTGAATATTTCAGCCCGCCGGACAATGACAATCCCTCAGCAGCACACCGGCTCGAGCACCAAATCCACCAAGTCCATCATCTCATCGTCGTCTGGCAAGTCCGGTCACAGTCAGAACAATAATAGCGTCAACTGTAACACCAATATCAATTCTATTGCCAATCGGGCCCCAGCCAAACTTCCCGCCAAGGAGCCCAAGAGCCATTCTGTGATACCTCCGCAGAGGGAGAAGAGTAAACCTAATTTGGCACGGCAGATTCTGCACAATTTAAATATTTTTAGTAAGTAGTGCAATCTGTTTTTTTGTGATGTTGAGCAGAAAGACAAAAAAACATATTGACTTTTTGGTGGAATATCACATGTCAATATACTTTCCATTTAATAGTTGGTGTCAATCAGCTATGTGGTGCCATCGTCGGCTTCAATGACGAATCCCATGGAAGCAAACCCCATGACATACATTTTATCAATTGATTATAGATTTTTATACAGAGGCATGAATGTCTCTAATCTGTCGTGTATAAAATAGTTAAACTGTTAGAGTGAGAGTTTAGTGAGAGCTCTTTCTATGCTACCTCTACGCTACGGTTACGCTCTTTTTACGCTAACGTCGCAGGGGCTGCGACGGCAAGGAGCGGTGCCAGTGCGCAAGCATTGCAGACCCTGCGACGCGAACTTCAATCGTTGGTAATGCAGTTAATCTTTTGCATATAAGACTGATTTTGGTTGCAAAATATCGCCTCATTTTTCCTGCTAATGTCACCTCCATACACTTGTCAAAAGTATTAGGTTTAAATGTTTTAAATATCGATTTTTCGAACCCTTCAAATTTATGGCAATCTCTGCCAGAGTCACAAATCAGTTTTTATCTTCGTGCCAAACTTGGCACTAATCTTTGCGGCTTCACAATAATGACACTCCATGACACATGACGGTAATGGCGCTTGTTCATTCGTGATCGATTCGTAGCTTCAATTCGTCACGACAATAGTATTTACGAGTGAATTATTTGTTAAATATATATTTATTTAGTGACTGTGACAACATAGGACATATTTATTTGTGTTTTTTAGTGTTGTGAAACATTCCTAATACATCAGAATTCTATAAAAGCCAACCCAAACTATTTTTTATTGTTCTTCTTATAACTCTATATGGAAAGACACCATTTTGAAAAATAGCAATGCTGACAGAATTAATTTATATGAAAAACGGCTGCGTCGATCGGGTTAAATCGGAAAATCTTCTGTTGAGGTATCTCCATTACGAGGCCATATTTTTATTTTTTTATAAACCTGTCATAACAACTTAATAGCTCTGAAAGACCTTTTCTCAATCCTTGACGTCCATTTTTCCTACCTCTGTTGATGTAACCCAGCTTTATTATTTCCAAGCTTATTCAATGCAATGAATGTCTATTTTAGGGTTGGTATTGTCTGATCGATCAATACTGGTCAAATGAATGTTTCTGAATAAAAAACACACTATGTGTATCAACAATTGTGGTTTCTCATATTTCAGTTACTTTTTAAATTGTTTTTATGTCTTGAACCAAGCTTGGATTATATTGTAATTTCGATTAGATTATGTGCACTTTGCTTATTCTTTCAAAATTGACAATTTCAACCATACCAGTATGTAAAACTAAAAACTTCCACATATATTTTTTGTTTTAGGCAATAAATCGACAGTGGTCCAAACTCCGTTGAGCCCCGGCAGTGGCATTCAAAATGGATTGATTCCCATTTCTGGAACCAGCAAAGAGAGCGTCTTGGATGTGGACTCATCGAGCACTCGATCAGGCAGACGACACAGTGTAGACACCATCTCCACGTACCTCAGCCACGAGAGTAAAGATAGTTTCAATCAGGTACCAATAGCAAATTTTTATATTTGTAGCCATAATTGTCAACCTGAATTATCACAAAGTCACTTTTTCTAAATACATACAATAATAATATTATTCTAATACTTTTATATGAAAACATACCAATTGATTACTCTAATAACGATTACCTACAATCTTCAATCAACAAATTCAAAAAAATAATTCTCAAAAAACAACAGTCAATTCTTCTATCTGATGTTTCTTCAATTGATGTTTTACAGTGTCAGGGAAATACAGAATGATGAGTTAATTTTTACTAAATGAGTTTTTCTTTTTTGTGTACTTTAAATCAGCGGTGTCCAACCTTTTGATCACTGTGAGCTACTTTCACATTTAAAATTTGCTTGAGATCGACTTCTAATAAAATTCTTATAGACAATTTAATTGGTATTTTTTAAGTCTTAAAAGTTTAACTATTCACTTTGAAGGCGGAATATCGTTATATGTGTATAAAAAAATGATCCAGTATTATTATTTATTTCTTATAAACATTTTATTGAAAGTTTTATGAAGCAAATAAAAAGAAATAAAATTATATAACTTTTTATTGTTTTATAATAATACAAAAATCAAATTTAATGAGATATTTGACATTGTTCATTTTTGCCAATCTCCAAATAATTTGGCCGATAATTACTCGATGCAAATCGCATACAATCATCAAGATGATTATCCGTCAATCGTGACCGATATTTAGATTTTATGTAATTCATGTGAGCAAATGAGGATTCACACAAATAAGTACTTCCGAAGCATGATGGAACCTGCAAATAAACATCTATCAAATATGAATATTTAATCGGATTCAATACTTTCCATGCATCAGTTTTGAAATTGACCAATGTAACATCGTTTATTAACTCAATTAGCTGTAACTCTACATCAGAGCTATCCATTGAAAATAAAATGGCTATATCCTTAGCAAGACCTTCTATTAAATTTTCATTTATATCCAATGGGGAAGATATGAAGCTGCAAATTGTGTTCAAATTTTTAAAATCAGCAAATCTGTTGTTGAATTCTTCCGATATTCTCTTCAATAAAACAGCATATTCCTCATAATCATATATATCCACATTTTCACCAATCTCATCTTTCAAATGGCTGAAATAAGAGAAATCCTTTTTCTTCAGCTTTGAAATCCATAGCTTCAATTTCATTTTGAAAGAATTCACCGATGAAATCATATCTATGATGGTTTTGGATCTCCCTTGTAATTCTAAATTAATTTCATTTAACTTCGATGTTAAATCTGTTTAAAACGCCAGTTTTAAAAGCCATTTCTTGTTTTGTAGATAGCTTGACCTGTCATCATTTCTCTCGAGTAGAAAAAGTTTTATTTCTGGTAATAATTCCCGAAACCGAGCGAGGACTAGTCCTTTACTTAGCCATCTAATTTCATTATGCAACAGCAAATCACAGTGATGTTTTTCAAATTCCTCTAGAAGTAACTTAAATTTTCTTCTCTGCAACGGTTTGCTTCTGATGGAATTGATTATTTTTATGGCGGTTTACATCACTTGATCCAAGCTTATTTTTTAAGAAAATTTTCATCTTTCCTACAAAGTGCAATAAAATCATTTACACTGCCAACCATGGATGGTGCACCGTCCGTCATAATAGAAGCGAGTTTTTGTAGTGGTGATTCTTCTGATTTAATGAAGTCTTTAAAACTGTTATATATATCTTCTCCTTTGCATGTTCCTTTAATTGGAATTATCTTTACTTGTTCTTCCTTCGTACTGCAATCGGAAAAGTGAGTGCAAGCTTCGAAGTCATTTTTTAGCTGTAAACGCATATCGTTTGCTAACAACTCAAATCGCCTCGCCAGAGTTTCTTGATAATTGCATACTCTGAATTGCTTTCATAATTTCATCTTTGTTCTTGAAATTCTCAAATAATGAATCACCAGCTGCTAAGAATCCTTCTTTAAAAATTTCACCATCAGTAAAGGGTTTCTTGTGTTTCGCCAATATATGTGTCACACGTAAAGAGCCCACTGTTGCGGATGTGCATTTGTCGCAAACTTTTTTAAAAAATGGTTGCTGCGAATGGAGTGTAGTCTTCAATTTTTGTACGTGTTCCTTTCATATTTTTGAATTTAGAGGATAATCACAATTGTAATGTTCGTGTACAGTACTATAATGTCGATTTAGATTTCCTCTTTTTGGTAGAGAAATTATCACATTGCATATTAGGCAAAAGCACTTGTTATTGTTCATTATGAAAAAAAACTCCTCTTCCCAATCATTATTAAAATGATACAATTTTGATTTCTTCACAGCACTCATTTTTAATGTCAAAATATTGTTTTTAAAACAAGGATGGATATATTTGATTTTTGATGAAACGAAAAATTAAACTTTGTTCACAATATATTCACAACAGATTCGCAACAGAGACACAGCAGAGTTTTGAGGTGTGTAAAGAGCAAAACCGTGAAACGAAATGAAGCACCTTTCTGAAATCTATCGTTATTTGAAGATTTACTAATCCATATTTAGCAATTTAAACATGATCCCGTACGGTCAATCGAACGAAAGATATGTATATAGATAACTAATTTTGGAAATACGGCAAGCTCCTTCAAAATAATGGGCGCAGCTGTTACATTCCCATCAATACCCAGAATTACTTGAATTTGCTTTGCTATTGTAATATTTGAGCTGTGCTATTACGATAAAGTTAGAATACTGTCGAGCCAACTGGTTCGACTTTCGGGGTCCATTTTACTACTATATTAGAATTTAAAAAAAAAATCTCGATGGTTTTCGGGATCGACTAAATTTTGGCTCGCGATCGACCGGTTGGACGCCACTGCTTTAAATATTTCTATAAATACATAAAATTATGAAAATTATTTTGTTAAGAGTAAGTCTGGGAGGAGTATTATTTATTATTTCAAGTCTATCAATTCATAATCATATGGTTAAAAATGTAAATAAATTTATTTTTTATTAATTTTCTCCAAGAATTTTGACCGCTAAAAATCAACGTCAGAAATGTGCCGCATCAATATCTGAAGAAATAAAAATAGTGTGACAAAAAATATAGGAATGATAATTGATAAAAATTGACCCAACACGTGACCAGCCGTACTCCTCAAAGGGTTTATTCAAAATTTTGTATATGTAGGTTTGTTTGTAAATTGCTTTTTATCAGTTGATAATGCTCGTGATGAGTGAAACCAGTCCTGATTGTAAAATATATTGTGGAAATAGTACTAATTTTATAATAATAATATATAATTTAATACTTAATATATCATTATTTAAAAAATTGATTGTAGTTGCAAAATTTATTGCCATATTGATTGATCTATAGTATCTTTGAGTCACTCATAGGTACTAGAATATTTCTGCCAAATCTCATTAGGCTTTGAATATATGAAAAATACTTATGTCATGTGTTTTATTATTATGTAGCAATCGGTAAGCGACTTGCTGGATTGCAGTATGGGCAGCGATGACGTATTTGACAATGATCCTCTCCCTGGGCAGATCAGTCGGCCCAAGACTCCTTCTTCCAATGGCAGTATAGTTGGTAAGTCTCATGCATACGATGGTACAAACCGTGTTTATATTTTTAATAAATTTTAAGAGTTAAACTCGAGTGCTACAGTGGGTTATCGGTTAACAAACATAATATATTCCAAGATTATGTTTGCTATCCGAATTGTTCATTGACTGATCATATGGACGTCGATTAGTTTTACAAATAGAATAAATGGATTAGAAAGATTGTTTTAGTTCGTTATCGGAATATGTGTATGTTGTCTGAATGGAAAAATCTTTTGTGATAGTGTTCGTTGTCCGAACTGTTCGTTAACCGATCACCCATTGTATCTTTATATTAGCATTCTGATGTTTTTTGATTATTATATACCATCTTTCTTTCTTGACAAACAATTCTTTTGCATATTGTGTTTTTATAAATGATGTTACTTGATATATATTCACTGTCATTGAGCATTTTCAGGATATATATGCTTTATTCTCATCTCAAGACTAACTGTATAATGATCTGTGCCGTAGTATATTATCTGAAGGTGATATTTCATGAATAATTATCATTCCAGGTGTGGACGCCGCTTCCAGTGTTATAAGTGGATTTGTCCGAGTGGTGGAATCAGTTCAGTGGGGAGCGGTGTGCCCTCCTTGCCTCGCTCCCCTTTCCCCTCTGTCACCTATTCCTCCAATCACCAACATATCTCCTTCAATGCCCCTTCCGCCTTTGCCACCTCCTAGAGTTGTCGTTGCCTTATCGCTGTGTTCACACATGATGCATCTCGCTTGTCTGAACAAGATGCTAACAAAACAGCAGAGAACTAATAAGGTTTGTCAAATATCTCATAATTATCAATCCTTCTAGTTTTCAAAGCCTGAAAGTCTGTCTTGTATTTCTTTTTTAAATCAATATGCATTCCCAATTTGGATCATATGACTTCTTAATAAACGTATCTTAACAGAATTTGGAGAGAACTGCTTTGTTACTCAGTTGATCACATTCTCTTTTATAGAGTAGGGATAGGACTAAAACAAATAGTGGTTAGCTAGACACTCTGCAGCCTGTTTTTAGGATCGAACGACTTGGAGGGAATTTTCAGACATCGCCAATACCTTCAAATGAAAAAATTGTAAATGCCGAAGATGTTGACCATTGGTACCACAGACCCAACAATATAATATCTTGCATAGTTTCCCATAGTATTTTATTGTTAATCTTCCTCAAACCGGAAACTAAGGCTAATTTATTTAAAAAAATTATATGGTTGGCATCAATGTATTATTGATGTTGCTCGTTGTGGCATTTGCAATATTATCATACCACTGTATGAAGTATGACTATGTTGAAGTCACATTACTTTTAGTTGTTGGCACGGCAATTAGAATTACATGATGTCAAAAATAATCCTGGCTCTGCATATATTGTTACCAAAATAACTATTTTTTTTACCATTAAAAATGCTGGGAACGCACAATATGTTGTATTACGATTTCATAGGCTTAGCATAAATTTAGTTTTCTACAAAACTATATTTATAACATGTTTTAATACTTCACATGATACTTAAATAAATTCTAATTGAGCTTATCCCACATGTTTTGTCACTAACGGCCCAGGTTTTGCCCTTCGGCATCTTCAGGCATTCTATCGCACAGGTGCAACAGAACTGACATCTTTGTTAAATAGTACAAGTAAAAAATCCATTGCTAGAAATGATACTCTTTTTAAAATGGTACGCTTTAGCGCATTTGGCTACAGAATCAAATCTGAAACGTGTTTTATTGCTTTTTAACATTAGGGAGCGCTCTACATCCAGTGTCCGGTGTGCTCAAAGGTATACGGAGAAATGAGAGGCAACCAACCGCCCGGAACTATGGCTTGGTGTTTACAAACTCATCCTCTACCAGGCCAGACAACTGCTACGCACACAATACAAATAACGTACAAGTAAGATTAAGTATTCAATTTATTTAAACCAATATGTCATGTGCTTGCGCTTTTATATTGTGGAGGCCACAAATTGATATGGTTAGTATTGTGTGTCTGTATTTTCAAATGATTATTATATGTACAGTACAAATATATAGTTTCTCAATTATTATGTATTCAATATTGATTGCATAAATGTTTTCCTACATTTAGTACTTTAAATTGTTATAATACATATGTATAACTGAAATGCTCTAAAATTAAATTAGTTTGAGCTCGAGATTGCAATACCAATATTACTGAATGTGGTATGTCAGCTGCATATTCACTACAGGAATGAATATCAATTTTAATAACCGCCATAAGGTTTTAAATATTGTCTTAGAAGATGATTCTAAGCTTATTTTTATATCACACATACATAATGTTCTTTTATGAACATATGAAAAATAAATGCAATGCAATAAAACATAAAATTAAAAACAGTGTTATAAATTGATTAAATTATGTGACAAAGAGAGTGTCTATTGTGCTTCAACCTTTCAAATGTTCAATGAAAACAAGCGATACAAATTTAAGAGGTAAAAAAAATCCTTTTTTCATAATTCACTGCTAGTCATAATTGACAACTAAGGCTGGTATTCCTTTTAATATGTTTTGCACTCCCATTCAATTTAGAAAGAGATCATAAGTGTGAGGTGAGGTTTCATAAATTTTAATATTGATGATTAATTAATTCATTCAAAGAAAAAAAGAATTTTGTTGGATATGAAAATCAATATTTTATGATAATAGATTTTTTTAAATACCAGCATTGTTGTAGTCATCCGGCATCGTAATCTCTAGCGCATCTCCACTATCACAGTGGTTGACTAAGCTATTTTATTTTTATTTATGATGGGAATTATTGCTTAATTTGTCATTTCTTTTGGCGAAGTGTTTTGTTGCTGGAAGTTTTCATCATATTTGATCTTAATTGTTCTGTAGTTAGTTTTATTGTCATGAAGTGTGTATTACGGTAAGTTTATGACAATGTTTATATTGTTCCCTTTTCTGATGTTTACTGGCAATTTTAGTTTATATTAATTTAATTCAGAGTTGTCACAAAATATTTCGAGAATTGTTGACAGCGTTGTATCAAACAATTATACTGCTCTAGTGTCAATTACTAAATTCCACCAAAATTATTGTATTGGAGCATCTCTGCGTTAACATCAACAGAAACTGTTGAAACAAAACATATACAAAGTCTGTTGATATGTTTTCATTTGAATCAAAATAAAATATTTGAAGGTTACAAACATGTTATTGTGTTATAAGTTATATAATTAAACCTGTCATCACATTTAGACGTATACAACTTTCAAGTTGGTATGGGATATCTCAGCAAGCTCCTTGTGCATTTATTAGTAGTATGAGATATTTCATATATATTTAGCACAGGAAAGGTTAAAGGTGTGATGTATGTCTGTTTGTTTGTTGTGCATGGTTTGTGTTCTCATAGTGCTTGTTTGTTGTGTGCGTCAGTGTGGTGTCTGGCAGCCAAGGACCTGAGCATCCGTCGCCGGGTAGACCTTATTACGCTGTTGGATTTCCTCGGCAGTGCTATTTGCCGGATAACCAACAAGGAAGACGGGTAAGCTACTTAGTGTAGTTTCAATATATTACTTTTCCTTTGAAGTTTTTAACTGTTTTCTCTGTTGGGAGGCATTATATAAAAAAATAAAACACAATTTGTTTATTAATACTTCCATATTTAATATTAGAACTTGTTTCATCAGGAGGATTATTAAATGATATTAAGTGGAATTTAATAATCTACTATTGAAAAATGAAGAACTCCTCACAAACCCTTATTCAAAAATAAAACCACATTTTTACATACAACTGTGTTCTATTAGTGCTTTTAGTCCCAGCCTATTTTGCCAACATAATTATAGTTTGTATGTATTTTTTTATTTCATTTAATATTTATTTTTGAAACCCCTCCATGTATGTCATGGGGAATTATAATTTATTTTCAAATAACACCTATAAACATATGCAATCATAAAAAATATAAATTTCGAATTTGAACTTTTATTAACATACAAATATTTTTAAAATAAAAACAATTAACGTGATGGAAAATTAACTTTGTCAATGTAATGAAACTGAAATGGAAATATTTGTAAAACAATATTTAAATTAATGAAAGGTTCTTATCATTATTCAATACGAATATAAATAACTGGATGGATATTTTTAGATATGGATTGCAAATCTTTATATATAAAATGGTAATAATGTATTCTCAAAATATTTGCATTATTTATTTCAATAAGTGTTAAAAATAAAACGATGGAAAAGTTTTAACAATTCAATTTAAGCCACGTAATGAAGCCTGTAAGAAAAGAGTTGTTAGGGTAAATATCCTGTTAAGTAAATGCCAATTCTATCAATTTTTGATTTCACATTGGTAGGAGTATTCCTTTGTTGATCGTAGTTATTAATTTGAGATATTATCCTTTAGGTGCTGAACTTATTATCAATTGCTTGGGAACGGCGATTAGTATTCACAGTCGGCAGGTCTGTTACGACAGGTCGGGAGCATGTTGTCGCTTGGGGCGGCATCGAGCACCGAACGGAGAGGGCCCAGTTCATCTCCAACCAAGAGACTGCGCATTTTCTCGAGAGAGTGGTTAGACAGCTGGGTATGAGAGGCGTGAGTGATGGACAAGACGAGCAAGGCCTCTACCAAGAACTGTCGTGAATAATTTTCTTGTTCATGGTAAAAAAACGCTTAAGCAGATTCGCTTTGCACGAGTCTAGGCCAGTTGCATATGAGTCTACTAGTAACAGTAAACATACGTTATTCCTTATATCTTCCTCTACTAGAGAATTATCATTGTATCTAGAAGATATTGGTTGACAAAAAGAGTTGTGCGCAAATGAAGAAAGGCAGGTTAATTTACACTAATATAATATTCTATTAGTCGATTTTCATTTCATGGTAATACAGATACCATCAAACTCTCATTTAAATTCTGATTGTATACATAAGTTAAGTATTCTTGTTGATTTATGAAAAACAATTATATCATGATATACTTCCACATTCTTTTTATCCTATCTTAGACACAATATATGAGCTACTTATGAAGTGTTGTGAGATTTATCAGTTTCAGTGCTATTTTATTGTAATATTTTAATATTGTTGCCTGAAAAAGGGACAAGATTTTCTCATATGTATCGTACAAGTATTTTTATTAATCCATTTACTTACTTCGAGCCACGACTAATATATTAGGGGTAACCGATATTAAAATTGAATTAGTTACTCATTTCTCGTTATCCAATATGTCATTGTAAATATTACAAATATTCCTTCTAAGCATTCATTGCTTTTTTTATGCGATACTGGAACTAGGACAAGTCTCTTCCATTATCTGCAGATCATGCAAAAAGATATTTTCTATGTCCAAACCAAAGATTATTGAGTCTCATTATAAAAGATAACCTCAAACACGTCTTCGATGATTGTCAGGCTGAAGAAAACTATTTATTAGACATTAATTTCAGGTACCCCTAATACATACTCTCAAATTTTAATAATATGCCAAAGATCTTAGATACAATGATTAATGGGTAATATGTATTTATTACAATGAACTCAAAATACAAATTGACAAAAAAGTGTAGTATCGTAGAAATGGCATATCCTTTTATGCCAGTTGTCATTAATATTCACTCTAGGAGTTTATTATATCAGCTATTTACAAACACAAAATATTATTTTACATAAATCCCTATTGATCTATGAAAATTATATTTTATCATTTGCCAAATGTGTATATTTTTGTACATATATTGTTTAATATTAAATTTTATTCTAAATGCATTATCTCGAATATGTTTGTTTGAGTGCTTAAATGATGATTTGTTCTCCTGTAAACTGTCAAACAAAAGATTTTTCACATTTTTTCATTGATTGATTACAGTTTGGTCTCATGGTTGGTCATTCATTGTATTGACTGGTCAAAATACAAAACCTCTGTTTTGTAAAATGAATGTTGCTGTCTTGGTTTCGGCATATAATTTGAATTTTTTTTTTGATTGAATGTGACATTTTACAATAATCAGAACAACTATCAAAATCACCAAAAATGGAAATTCTTCTTGAACTCCATAAATTATCTATAATTGTTGATAATTTTCTAAAACGAAAACTTTATATGGATCGAAAAGATAAGGCAGTCAAGTATGTTGACCAAATATGATGTTCCAATGTGTATTTTTACAATATGACAACACCAACTCTTATTTGAAAACTGATGACAGTTCTAGGAGAATAATTTTGATACATACATTCTCATCAGTGTTGCATGTTAAAATAGTAAAGTTTCCTCAGATTTTACTAGTTGAGCAGCTGATTCCTATCATTGTTTCAGTATTGATTAATAAAGATTTTATAATTTTATTATATTAGTTACAAAGTACTGAAAGTACCGACGCAATGATTGTAAATTAGTGCCTTGCCATAATGGCCAATATTTTGTGTTATATGATAATTTTCTTGCCGTGCCAATGTTCATTACATGTTAGTTGTTTATCCATTATTAATGTTTTGGATTGACGGCTATTAATTTTTCTGTAAATATTTTTTCTTAAATCCCTCTATTGAAATTTTCTTCAAATATCTCAAAGTTATAGTGTATTGAAATGAGTAATGTAACAACCAACAAATTATTTCATATTATTCTATAAAAATTTTCCGTGAATATTCCAAAAAAATTGCATGTTCATAAACATAAGAAAAATACCAAGTAGGTACATGTTCAATATAGTTTCACTTTGATATTGACTGAAGAATTCAAAAGAGATGATCTCAAATGTCGGAAGAAAAGGACCAGGAAATAGAAGACCGATCAAATCATTTAATAATAAAATATATTTCATTGACTTGCTGCATAAAGCATTTTGCCTATATTTGAGTTATAAGAAAAAGATTAAGCTATATGACATACTATTTGTGTGTAATTTTCCATAAGTGCCAAAAAATTGGCATTGAACCTTACTGACAATTTAGGTAGAAATTCAAAAAGATTATCATAATGTAGTTTGATGGATAAACAATATCAAATTCGAAACAAAACAAAAACAGTTTTTACAGATAACATTGTTGAACAGATGTCTGTATAAGTTTATTTAAAAAAATTCTTTGTCAGAAAAAAATAAGCTTTCAAAAATTCTTTTGAGCAACTATAAAGAGTTGTTGCTGAATATTTGTTATCCTCCAGTTGTGGGTATTCAAAAAGATTTTTATAATGAACAATAATTCAATCATCAATAGTCATTGTCATTACAAATTTTTTTCCTTACTAAATAATTTAGTGGGATTATTTGTCAATCATCCCCGAATATAAGTGACCATTTTTTTCACGTAATTTGTGGTGTTTTGTTACTCAATGAAATTTATGTTTTAATGATGGTGGTCTAATAAATTTGAATGATATTTTTTTCGATAAATAATCAGTGGCATCTTAGGCATTTACTTGATACATAGAGTAGTAATTATGTTTATGAGACTTTTATTTTAGATATTTTTAAAGGTAACCTTTTATTTATATTAATTATTTACAAAATGATATTTGCTAATGTGGTATTCCTGTCTTCCGGATTGTAACGGCTTTGCAATTATTATACTCATGATAAACTTTATACAAACTGTTTACAGATTATGGGACCAATTTTATTCCATTACTATAGATTCTTATGAAGTAGATGTTTATTTTGATATTATAACTAAATATTGACTAAAATGTTTCAAAATATGCTGATATTATTCTACTGTACGAGAATTTTAAATTATTGTAAGTTTTTCTAATGCTTAAAATAATTATTTTTATAGCCTTGGTTTTTTTTTTATATCTCTTTTTTTATATTGGATTTTGTCGGAATGAACAGTTTTATATAAGTGAACGATTTTGTGATATACTTATTTTCATCCAATAAAAATTGTCAGTAAATGAATCATCGATTGATGAAATTTTAAAGTTTTACAAAAAAATGTTTATTAAATCCTTATTTTACACATCGCTCATGATAAAACAATACCTAATTATACTATAATACCACACAACATAAATTTAGCAGGAGATAAAAAAATCACTATTATTTCTAAGGATTCGTATCTTTTTCTTCTCTTTTTAATACAATTATTGCAATTGCTTTGTTGACGATATTGCATATATATCTATGCCAAAATGGTGGCTTAATTATGAGTGAAATGTCTTACATACGCCAGAGCGAAGGGTAGTAACACCTTGTACTCTCTAAGCCAGCATCAAATTAATATTCAGAAAATAATGTCAGTGAGCTGGGTTATCAATAATGGGGATTTATCTTCCTGTAATGTAGTTTTGGACCAATCCAATTTTTGCAGAAAACAAATATGCATGGTCAAAACAGCTGTTTTTTTTTATGAATGTTTTTTATGCAAAAACGTAATTGCAAGAGTGTTGTAATTCACATAGATAACTTTATTGGGCTTGTTTTTTTTTTACCGATTTTTGCAAATATCTTTTGATGTTTTATGATATTATATTTTCGGATATTTTTTACCTTAGAATCCTACGAAAGAAAGCTTGTAATTTTGATTAAAATACTCCTGCTTATCAACTTCTAATGGGATAAGTTAAGTGTCAAGTTATTTGAAAGCTGTTTTGCTATAACGATGATAAAATCTGGGTCAAAATATGTTCAGTTATACATTTTCGGCAATACTTAATTCAGTACTTCGAGAGCTGTGATAGTTTTAACGCCTTGATTAAAATTGCTGTCATTCAAGTTCAAAGTAAAATTGTATTTGGTTAGTCTCTCGAGTGGTGTATTTTATTTTATTAAAGTAAATATATTATACAAGCTCCTTTACTGAAAATGCTATTATGCTTGTTGCACATAAATATTTTTATTTGTTTCATGCAATATTTTAATTATTGTCTTCCTACCCATGTAATATTATAAGCTAATATCTTTACTTCCCCAAAATTGTGCAGACATATTGGGTCTGTTATTTAGTAATTTGTCGATTTAATGTGTTTAAATTGAACATTTTTGATATTTGTGTTAAAGGTGTGATTGGAGGAAAGTATGGAATCATTTTTGTCAATATTGTCAATTGTGCATTTTCCAATTTGATTTCCTTTGCAGTCCGAATAAATATTTTTATTTTGAGATATATTTACTGAGCTATATTATTTTTGTAAAATATGACTGATATAATACAAAATAAGATACTTTTAGCATACTCCAGTATTTGAATATTTAAAATAATTATTATAATTATATATTTTATCAGTAAACCCACCAAAATGTTGAAATCACAACAAATAAAATCGAATGTTTTATATTTTCAATTGATTGTGAAAAAATTAAAGATTTTTTTTCAATTTCTCATAACTGAGGTGTATAGTTCCAAAAGAAAGTATGTCTCACTCTTATTTAAACCGGATTTTGGTCTTTATAAAGATATTATTGAATTATATTTACCATGATAATAAGGGTAATGTAAGTAAATAGAGATTGTTTAACATGACGCGATAAACACAAATACTTGCAAAAATGCAGATGTAAAATTTAATCAAAAATATAATATTGTCAAATTATGAAGTGTTGAGTTCAACAATTCAGGAAAATTTCTACCTTGACCTCAAGAATGTGGGAGAGAAGAAATTTAAAACATTTTTTTAGTTTTTGGAATTATACCCTTCGACTCTTTTAAACATATCACTTTTCTATGATATTGAATCTCCTTTCGAAGAATATATTGATTTTTTTATCAATATATTTAAAAAAAAAAAAAATTCTTTGTAAAATTACAGAATTACGATCAAATTTGTTTTAAATCTTTATATCAACAAATTAACAATAAAAAAATCACAAATATATTTCTATTGTGATAAATAAAGTGCCAAGCAATGTGAATATGAAAATATATTATTTACTTTTATGATGTCTTCCAAATAAGAAATATTATATTTTTATGCAATAGTTTTGTATTCCATTTGTTTTATTACAAATTTATGATATATAAAATAAAATATTAAAATTTGATTGAATATGCTAGATTTTTTGCTTTGTAAACATATTCTCTTTTGCCTCTACTGTGATTTTAAGCCTCATTCACACGGGTAGCAAGTAAAATTAACAGTCATATTTTCTTCCATTCATTTAAATGACCAATATTGGGACACACTACCGGCTTTTAAAATTTTATCAGAAAACGGTAACCAATCATGACTGTTATATTGGATTTGTGTAAATTATGTTATTACAGAAATGGATTCAAGTGGATAATTATATTTATGAACAATATTTTTATGTAGAAAATATGAGATCATTAAACCATTTATTCTATAGACTGGCCACAAAGTAGGAATTGTTCAATTTGAGCAATTTTTTGCAATTCATTTTATAACAGATCTGAACTTACGTATCTCACAGACTTTAGTTAAAAAACACCAGTGAGGCATCAGTTAACACTAAGATGATATTTAGATTTATACCTGAACATTTTTAATTAATTAATGATGTAAACTGAGGTTGTAAGATGGAATTTCAACATCAATAAACATGCTGAAGTGTGCAAAGTTCCAACAATTCAAAAATTTTAATAAATACGACCGGCTTTACTCATCAATAGCATTATTGACTGGTGACATATAAATCCTATTAGATAGTTAATCTGAAAAAATGATAATTACCTATTGCGAATGATAATTTTTGTTGGTACAATAAATTTGATATTGTATTGAAAAATTAACAGTAGACAGAATTTATGAATTTTGAAGAAACAACAGTTATTTATATTTTTTGCACCATTTGAATTGTTTGAATCCTAGAGGCAAAAGAAATTCACTAAATATACTATAATATGAAATATATAATAGTTAATAAGTTTTATTGGTTAATATAATAATTCTGTTGTGCTCTATTGAATGTTTGATGTTTTACCTGAGTAATTTTGAAGGCTATGAATAATTCTCAAATTATTACTTTGTATACATCTTTGACTGTTTCGAAATGTCAGACGCGCGGCCAAATTTGGTGGCTTGGCCTGGTTTGAGCCATTATGATCATATTCCTTGCCATATGTCATATTCACGACAGTTTTAGATCCATATGCGTTCTCATGCTGAAAACTGTTGTGACTTTTATATTGTAAAAATTCAATTTGATATGTTTCTCATTTTGATGTTAGATGAATATATAGAATATTATATTTATGTAGTTTTGTACAAAACTATTTTATAAATGAATTTTACGATAATAAAAACGCTATTTGTACAGATGTGGACTTTGTCTTATTTATTTATTATATAATTTATGATATCGACTGAAGGTGCTTGATGGAATTTAAATATCAAATTTGAATTGTTAAAACTTTGTGTAATTCCACATATGCTGTCACTAAGGACCTGGGTGTCGCCTTTGGGCATCTTCAGGCATTCTATCACGGATGCAACAGAACTGATCTACGGTATCGTACAAAGTTGTAACAATTCAAATTTATTTATTATATTTCTAGCGGCTAGCTAAGTCAATTTCATTGGATTTGGTGACAGTGTTCATGGGCTTGAATCGCGGTATGTATAAATTAATTTTTTATTCTATTGTATTAATGCATTTGTGTCTACTAGTGTAACTCTTATCCTATCCTTACTCTTTTCAAAAAAAGAAAGACTGAGTAACTGAATAACTTTTGAGTAAGTTCTATTATAAAAAAAATTTCAATTTAACCATCAAGGATGAGACAGAATTTACTGTTTTATAACATAATAGAAATTTGATTTTAAATTGGTCTGTAAAAAAACAAATTCGATTTCAACGTTCCAAAACTCTCTCATTTCATTAAGCATTTTCTTTTAAATTTAACACATTTTAAGAGTTATTGAATGATACTTTATATAATATGACTACTGACTGAAGTTGTTGATCTCGATATAATGTTCGACTGATATGATTGTGTGCTAGCATTGCTTTAGTATGCTTTGCATTTTTATCTAAATCAGTGCTCTGCAACCGGTGTGTCACGGCACACCGATGCCGCCGTCAGACGACGCTTGTGTGCCGCGGCGCATTTTTGTAACATAAGAAAAATAAAATAATTTGTTCACACTATAAAATATTTTGTGAAGACGCAGGAAAGATCACAGGAAAGCCGAAATAAATATTTCCCCATTGGAATAACGTCATAATTACGTAAATATTATGCACACAATCTACACTATAAAATTTTAATTTACAAGAAAACAAAAAATGTATGTTAAAAAAGCAAAAAGCAAGCGTTTTAAAAAATGTGTTAACAGTGAATCTTTCGCATTTTTATATTGACTTGTGGTGTGCCGCGAAATTTTGGAAAAAAACGTTGGTGTGCCGTGGAAGACAAAAGGTTTCGGAGCACTGGCCTATATTATGCCTATAATTATTAATAAAAATAATAAACAGTAAAAATATTTAAAACACTACATTTTAATTTCGCATTTTATCGTCAAGTAAACTAACGACACCTATGAATATATTTTGCCGTGACTAATTGAAAACTGTAAATTTGTTACTTTTTGAGTACTTATGATTTTTTTTATGTATAAATTTAAAGAATTTCGTATATTGAATTGATTAGATGGTTTTTTTATGTGCACCTAATTTTATTCTGCACCGCTTATGCTTAGAACATATCCCATATGCAAAAAAGGATTAGGTGTATTTCCTAATGAAAATTCTATTTGGCTTGCAATTGTTTCAATCCCATTCAATTTGAAGATAATTTTTAATTGTATGTTATTCTCCTCTAATTCTTTTATATTAGAAAAATAATTTTATTTCGAATAGCAGGATGGTTTTTAGTATCAGAGCTAAAACTGTCGTGAGTATGACAATGGTAAGCAATATGGTCAACAAGGTCAATAATAGATTAATAACTAAAATATTTTGTCCCGAAGTTGGAATTGATTTCTATTGGAAAACTCGTTCGAAGATAGCCAAATTTTAGTTACCCACCAATAGCCGACAAAATAATGCTATGTAGTCATTAGCTACCGTTTGAGTACATATCATACACACTAAAATTAATAAATTAGGTAAATGTGAATTTTAAACCCGTAAACAAACCACAATACATTTGAGTAGGCGAGACTGACACGAATCGCAACGAATATGGCGATTACATTGTTGGCAAGCAGGTGTCAAATTTCGAATTTAATCAATCTTAAACATAATCATTTCAAAATGTCGTGTACCAATGTCAATACGATAAAATATATCTTATGTGGGTACTGGTATAAAAAAATTGTCATTAGTATTATCAAGTATTGGTTTCGTTACTTTTTCCAGTGGCCTTACACAATTGGATATAAACACTCCTGAAAAAATTATGGGGGCTTAGTTATTATTTATTTTAAGAAGATTTCATCTACAAATCATTAATTGTCAAATATTGAGAAAGGGATGCCATATTTTTTCTTGTCTCGAATTGCCTACGTTCCAGTCTTGAATCATAAATAAATAACTTATTTGCTTACTTCAATCATATCACATTTTATGGTTTAAAGAATCTGTAAATTTGTAAAGACATTTGCAATCCTAATCAACAGCCAGCTTAACACACAGATGATTCAACGCGCGATCGGAAAAGGTGTGTGTTTAAAAACGAGAAACTTTCAAGCGGATACTGATGTCTATGAAATTACATTGAATATATTTGTTATATGTATTGTTTTTAATATTGTTAGTGACATCTATTTAGTGTTAGTATAAATTTATAAAAAAGCATCACTACTACGTGTATATTACATAACAGGGCTAAATAAGGTTATTTAGACTAAGGTGCCTTCGCACGCGATTAGGTAGTTTACATAAGTTAAAACGACAATTTATTTAAAAACGAGAGTGCTAATTGCATCGTTTTTGTTTTAAAGCATACAAACCTCTCGAACGTGTTTGCAATCGTCTGCATGTAAGCCCGGTTAACTTTTTTCAGTTTTCCCATAGCCGACGATTTAATTTAAGACTGTGGTGATAGTAAGAAAAATAGAACTGATAATAAATTATTTAATATCAGATATATTAAATAAAAAGTTTATTATTACGGATTTGAACAACAAACAACCCGCGAACGAAATCGCGCTCCACAGTAAATCAGAGTTTAAGGTTGTGAAAAATACGTAGGTTCAGACAATGCCTCGGTAGGTAAACGGGTACGCCCTTAGGGATAACACGGCCTTGACCTGCAGCCTTATTTGTTGTTGCTGATGAAAATAGTACCAATAAAATAACAAATTGACTGCAAGTACATTTATCAGTGGTGTGCTAATAAACTAAAATTAAGAATTATAAAGTGAGTTTTGATTTGATTGTCGTATTATGTTTCAAAATAGCAGATGAGTGACTTTCCCCGTGCCAATCTAATTTGGTCTTGACTAACTATTCTTATTAATTCCAATCAGCTATTTTTTTAATCTGTCACTAGTTTTTGAATTTATTAAAACATAAAAAAATGCTTATTTTTTTTGTTTTTGCCAGTTTTGAAATTTTATTGAACCACAATATTTTCAGGGGATTTAAATCACTGGATATTGGATTTATTTTCCCGTATTCTTATATTTCATATCTCATCACACAGTGGCGTGAAGTCATGTTAAATGATCGCCAGGAATGGCGCATGAGCTAAATTTCCTCATTGTTACATATTCGGAAAATAAAGATAAGTCTCTCTCTATACTTTTCCGCCGTGATTGATGTTGTCTGCCTCAGGCTCTAAATCATAAGGCGAAATAAGCAATAAATGAATTTTCTTCGAAGAGCAAAGAACACGAAATACTATGCTGTCGACATTATATTAATTACCAAATATTTTCTTCACCTCGTTATTCGTACTTCATTGGAAATCAGCGAGTGGACGTGACTTAATATATGTGTTTCGCCCACAAAGAAATGCATCATATTACAGAAATAAATGCTATGACATTACTTGAACAGTGTTAACTGTCAATTCATGGCGGTAAGAGAATATATAATAAAATTAAAATATGACTTGTACCTGACTTGTTGAACAATAAAATAATCAAGATATTCAGTTAACAAGGTGTATTCGCTAAGCGTAGACATTGATGATCGTATTATTCATATTGTAAAATTGCGTAATAAGTTATCAAAAGAAATCATCTCAACAGTATGTTAAGATATAAAAGCGTGAAAGTTTAAACAACAGAAAGTTCTTCATTCATTACATATATTTTCTGTAATATTCAATATATAATAGCTTAGTTTTAATTAAAAATAATAGATGGCACTCAATATTCTCTTGATTAGCTGTAATCAATCGGCCCGCGGGCCATATGCGGCTCACCAAGCGTCTATGTATCTAAAAATTATACGCCTAATTTAGTTAATATATTTTTATGCTTCAACATCTAAAATCAAAAACATATTATGCGATATATATTTGTATCTGTAGAAAATACATTTGCAGCACAGGTCAGAAAAACGTTGAGTGTGAATGCTATAGAAGTTGCTTAATAAAATGTCTTGCTCAAATATTGCACACGAGAACAATTAATTAATTAATTCCATCAATTTTTCAATCGTTTTATTAATCAATTTTCCAATCGTTTTCACATAACCTATTTATAATATTATACAAATTTAAAATCAATCGCGAATCGATCAACGATAGCAAAAGTGATCTCGCAGTCGGGTATTGAGCTATTTTGCAATCTCAGGCATCTCGTTGCTCATTGACGTAGTATTGGGACCATTTTCGCCAAATATGAGCCGGACCAGTTGGTCGGTCGAGTATGAAATGGGCGTCCATATATGGGCAAGCAATTGCTGCGGCAGCTGGTCGACACTCGACCGTTTCTGTTTCTTACCTACCATTAATATTTCTGTCGATCGATGAAGACTGTCCAATCTTATTAGCAGGGATGCTATAATTAATTAATATTATAATAAAAAAATAGTTTATCATTTATGAATATATTTTACCACGCATTTATAATAATTGAAAAAAATATCCCTAACAGTAGAGAGCAGTAAATGTATCATATATTCGCACTAACAGGGTTTCCCATATGGTTCTTTACAACAATATTTTCCTCTTGTTTTAACAGGAGTTTATGTGGACGTCCATTAAATATGTGGACGATATAAAGAAGAAAGGGTTCACGAATTTAGACGATTGTCAACTTGATGGTCATTCAAGAAAATTCAAGAAAAATTAGCACCTTTTGATTTCATTAATTCTCCTGTTAGAATAAAATCTAGATGTATAAAATTGGTGTAATGCTTAGTAGGTATTTTTTTACACATCATTTTATTAGGAAATTCACTGAAATGTTAACAGATGTAGACAAGAGAGGGATGGGCTTAACAATTCCGTTTTCACGGAACATAAATTCTTCCTATATCTTTCATAATATATATATAAGTATAAATATAGATCGTAGCGAGCAGTTCGAGTTCGAGCAAAATCACAAACATATCACAACTTAGAGAGTAACATGGCAATTAATAAATGTACAATATGTTGGTTTTTTACCAGCTTCACACTGGTTGTATTGAACTTCTAAACGTGAACACAAAAATTAAAATATTCTAGTTATTATGGCAGTAGCTAATGTCGAAAGTTAAACATATGTCTATGGAATATTACTCACACTATGAATATTTTAGCATACTGAAGGTTGAAAAAACATCATTTGGTTACTTTTCACCGTTTCGGGAGAGTTCTTGTGGCGAACAGACGAATAAGCATGAATTTTTGGTTTTATATTAGGATAACTGTACGACTTACGATTAATATAGAGAAACGTTAGATCGAGGTTCAAGTGAACGTGTACAAATATCGAATAATAATTTTGTTTAAAAAAAGGTTTGTGATCCTTTGTTGAGTCCCGCTTTTTGGGACAAGGTGAAGAAATGTTGCAATACACATGACATAAAAAAAAAATCCAGTTAAGAGGTGTATAGTACACTATGCCGGAATGAAATAATAAAAATTCTCGTTGTACAGTCTGGGTGAATAAATTCATATGCAAAAAATAAACGTCTCATTTCGAGTAACGCTTCAATAAAATCAAATAAAAGTGTCGAAGTTGCGTTCGATGAAATAAAACAAAATAACTATGCATTATTCATTCCGTCAGCAGAATTATAAAATAAAATTAACCTTATAAATTGTTTCTTTCGTGTTCTGGGTAGTAGGTTGAATAATGTTTGTATTTACGATATGCCATGTTTGGCTTGTTTTCGTATCATTTAGACGTACGATTAAATTATAATAAGATATAAGACTGTTTGTAAAAGGTTTCCCAAAAGATATTTCGATTGCCATTTTTTTCAAGACATCTATGAAATTTAATTTTGACAAGCATTTTATATAGCTGTATGTTTTATTTCCAAAAGTGGCGAAATTTTGAATCTACTTTGATAAATGGATTCTTAAGACCACTTTTCAATGATTTGGCTTTTTTTCAATCATTTATAATGTCAAATCTATATACACATTTTAAAACAGGGCATATGTAATACGCAAAATTTATAAGTTTTCCAAGAAACTCTCTGTGGTCTTTCATCGATTCTTGAGTTTGTTGATCAATTTTTAATAATTAACTAACAAATTATTTTTGTGATTTATCAAAGCCGATAATAAATTACGAAATTTACTGACCAATTTTGTTCACACGAAGTGATTTTGCGTCAATCTAAGTATTTAAACCGGTGTTAATTAAGGCTTGACAACAATGTCACTTTCATTGAAAGTTCACGCATTCCTGTCCTATCTTAAAGTCATGAAAAGGTTTTTTTTATTAGACGTCTTATAAATCTTCTTAAAATATATTTAAAGTGAGGAAAATACTTTCGAGAGTTTAACTTTATGATAGCCTTGCCCAGTGGTCGGTAAACTGCGGCTCGCGAACAACACGCGGCTCTTTGGCGTCGTAAGTTTGTCTCTGTCATAAAATACTACGTCTCATTATAAATGTGATCAATCACTTTCAAGTATGAACCTTAAAAAGAATAAATTAAAAAATCGTCTTATTGACGAGAACTTAGATCGGAAAATGAAAAACCACAATATACAAACATGACGTGGACGTTTTTAGCAAAAGTCAGCTTACGCTTTTAAGGTGGTAGCTGTCACTTCTTGATGGAAAGGTATGATATTTTATATAATAAAACATTTTTTTCTACTTTTTCCATAATGTATTTTATAAAAACTACTAAAATGTGTTTTTATTATAAAAAAAGTCAGCTGACGTATCACCCAATCAAGCAAATCTCCACTTATATAATTCAACTTAAAAATATATATTTCAAGCGTTGTATAGTGAACGAATAAGTTTGCCGACCACTGACATAATCTGTGTCTCTCTCTCTGTGGTTAACATCACGTGCTCGTACTAAAATATGGATAGTTTTATAAATTGATTTTTCAATGGATTTATGGATTCCTGACCAAAAGCTTAGATATCTATGATGTTTCAAATTACAACCGAACCACTCACCCTATTGTAAAAACGAGGCATAGCGAGAGAGATTAGCTAAACACTCGTCATGTCTTAACCCTATGCAATCCCTACCCTCTTCGAATTACAGAGGCAGAGAGAAAAATATCATAATGTGTTTTAGATACTTTTATATGTATTAGATTCAATTGGAAATTAAAGTATAATATTAGAGACTAAAGTTAGAAGTGCATTTTATTTAATATTATGTAATGTTTAAGTGTAGTCGTAAATTTCGTGGTTACGCCACTGGCCACATTTAAGATTACTTTGAAATAAGGTGCGTACAGCATTTAAGGATAATTGATTTATTTATCGGTGCTAATTCATTACTTATAGAATATCTATTCTGTAATAAATCAGTTTCATTAACAAGCTTACTCCATATTTGGGTTTCATGGCAATTTTTCATTCAATTTAAATCGCGCACCGCTTAGTTAAATCTTTAGTTAAACTTATAAGAATGTACACATAATTATTATTTTTATTCTCGAAAGTTTTGCAAATGAAGATGGCGTTTTGATTAGGAATAACTATCGAATGGTGGCCGAGTAACTATCGACAGCTTATTCGAAAAATTTATGAGCTCTTCGGCGATTGACTTTATATTCTAGAAATAATGTTCAGACCTATTCAACCTGACAAAATTATATTGCGATCAGAACGCTAAGGGTCGAAATATTTTTTTTGAAGAACTTGTTTTAAAGAACCGGTGACAATCATAACCACAAAACGATTGTACAGTTAAAAATAGCATGATTGACATAGACCGCTTAAGTGGAATTCTTGTGACGGATATACAGATTAGGGATTGCAATTTACCGTCAAATTTCAATAACCGGTAAACGGTAAATAGTTTCACCTCTTACCGTTTACCGGTCTTACGGTTTACCGGTAATTTACCGGTAAATGAAAAAAATAAAAAGACGTGGATTATATCATTAAAGTATAACTGTACGTGGCTACTTTCACTAAAAATTGTATCCTGGATTGAAATATAAACAATTAAAAATACATTTTAGGTGAACAGTAATGTCATAAAATGTACTCTAAATATGTTTCAGATTAATATATGTATGTTTTAAATGTACTTTTTTAAGTAAATCGGATAATTTATTATTTGCCACACAAAGATCGATTAATTAAATTACGACTATGAAATATTTGGTTTACCTGCCTGTAAGAATTTCATACGCTTAACTATTAGTTTATCCATTAACTTATTATTATTATTATTATATTATTATAGAATGGCGCTAGGGGCCGTTTAGGTCCATGGCCGACTGTACAACCTCTCTCCAGGCTTCTCTGTCGAGCGCGCTTTCTCTCCAGTTGACTATCCCCAGCCTCTCAACATCCTTTTGAATGTTATCCGCCCATCTCCGTCGAGGGCGACCGAGAGGTTGGGTGCCAGCTGGTGTTCCTTCATAAGTCTTATGGAGAGCTATAGACTTCTCAGATCGTACAACGTGACCCGCCCATCTGAGCCTTCTCGATCTCAAGACATTAATGATTCTTGGTTTGTATCGGTCGAAGAGCTCAGCGTTCGTACGAATGCGCCACCGGTGGTTTTCATTAACGGGTCCAAGTATTCTCCGGAGGATTCTGTTTTCAAATACTTGGAGCGCCTTTTCTTGTTTTTCTGTTAAACCCCAGGTTTCACATCCATACATGACTATCGGTTTAATGATCACGTTGTACACCCGGCACTTGGTTTTGATGGACAGCATTTTGGACCTAAACAGACTATTTAGCGCGAAGTATGCTGCATTTCCACTTCTCAGTCGGTCAGCAAGCTCCAAAGTCATCTCATTCCTAGAGGAAATATTAGAGCCCAAGTACTTGAAAAGAGAGGTTCTCTCGAACGAGGAGTTTCTTATTACAATGTCTCCAGAGGTTTCGTTGCCTCTTGTCATTTTCAAATATTTAGTTTTTCCCACATTTACTCGTAGGTTTAACCTTTTTGCTGTGTCCTCCAAAGGAGTGAACATATTTTTTATATCGTCTTCAGATTCTCCGAGCACCACTAGATCATCCGCGTAGCCCAATATTAACTTATTGATGTAGTATATACATGTATGCATAATTTGTATCTATGAATATAAATTCATAGTTAAAATAAAATGAAAAACAATGGATTGGATTATAGAGCTTATTAATAAATGTTTATTTGCTTTGGTATAATGAAAACATTGTTGAATATGTACCTAAATACGAATTTTCTTCGACAGAAGACACCAGTGTGACGAGTAAAAAACTTTTTATCAATGTTGCCAGAGTTGAAAAAAAACTTCTCACTCCCTCATGCATATAGCATAATAAAAATTCGTTATAATATGCCTGTATCTGGCATTAATTCACGATAAAAACATTTGCGGTAAAAACCGGTAAATTTTTCATTTACCGCTAATTACCAAAGGTGTATTTTGGGCTATTTACCCATTATTATTATTTATTTACTATCTATCGGTTACCGGTTTACCGGTTAACTGATAAACCGGTAAACCGGTAATGCAATCCCTAATACAGACACATACCTTCATAAAAGTATTTTCTGCTACATTGTAGAGACGTATTTGTTAATCAGTTAAGAATAATTACGTGTCATTCGCCTTGCAAAATTATTCGGAGCGCTTATGGTGGGGATTGTTGATTTATTTTAATATATTCTCGAATAAAAATCTTATTTCCCTTAAATAGAAGTTGTTTTTCTTTGAGTTCAATTTAGCTGCCAATTCTAAGAGCGCGAGTTGATTAGAGCAGTAAATTGCGAATTGCCAGTCGATTATACAGCAACGTCTTTACAATATTATTACAGACATGTTTTTTGTCTTTCAAATTTGAAAAAAAAATAGTCCATCTGATTTGAATGTAGTCTTCGAGATTTAACAATTGTTTCCTTTTGTAAGTATTCGCAAGATATTCGTCATTTAAAATTTTAGAATTTTAAGAGATTCCTTTTTTGAATTCTGTCCTCAAAAAATATATTTATCGAATTGTAATGTTAGCTTCAAAAGTCGAGTAATATTATTCGTTAAATTTAGCGACGAAGGCGTTATTATATTACATTGTATTTAGTAATACTAGTTCATTACTGGAAAGCAACAAAGGGCTCTATTTTAAAATTATGATTTATTGAACGCGTCTGAAAAATATCCAAATAAACGCAATTTATTTTCGAGATAGCAAATTGAATATGATGAATAGTTGAATATTGTTCTCAACAAAAGCGACAAATGATGCAATACCACGCATATTCCGGATTCAGTATCTGATATTACTCTCGTACGAAAAAGGAAAATTTGGATGGGTGGCATTCAGGGTTGCCAGTTGAATAATATAAATAAGGAAAGATGGCAGTATCCAATGTCATATTATGGTTGTTTTAATAGATAAATCCACACCGAACACAATTAACAATATTTATTACATCGAAATTTAGGATATCTGAGAATTTTATTATATAGAGAATCGACTGGTACTGAAATACTTAAAAATATATTTATTCCATAAACGATAAATGCAGGACGGATTCTTTATATAAATAAACAAAATATTTTTTACGAATCAAGAGTTAATTATATAACCGTAATTGAAATATGTTATAAAATAAAAAGTACTTTTGAGGTGTTAATTGTCACTTCTTGATGAAAAGGCATGATATTTCCGATTTTGTTCATAGCTTGCATTATCAACTGATAAATGAATAATTACTATCAGTAGTTAATGCTTGCAATGAGTGTACCGATCCAAATCGTAAAATATATTATCGAAAAAAATCCTAAAAAATTTATTTTTATTATATAAAATAAAAAAATACTTTGAATATACCGTGAAAATTAATGAATGAATTGTTACTATATAACGTTTAATTTTTATTGTAATTTATTGTTCAAAATATTGCAAAGAATTGTAACAAGTAATCGAATGCTTAACAAAAATAGAAATGTTTTATTTTTAAGGTAATTAAACAATTTGGTATTTAGTGTGGGGTTATCGCCTCCACTCAAGCTAACTTAACAAATTATCATTTAATTGTTTAATGTTTGTAAAAAAATATTTAGCAATATTTATTGTAAAAATAGACTTGAGATTTAGCTCAATGGCGAAATGGTATTTTCTATTTCACAGTTTTGAAAATACGTGACCCGTATATTTCAGTCGAATCGAAATATTTTTTTTAAAAAGCAATCTAAAATAATGTCAACCTAAAATAATCATAAACTGTAACACATAGGAAAACAGTATACAACACTGAGCTCTAAAGACTGCAAGACGATATTTGTCACGTTCCATTTATTTAAATTCAGTTACGGATTATCGCATAATCGCAAAAAGCGTGTGTCAAGTGCCTCTGAATCTTAAGATCATATTCAATAAACTAATATAATAATGGCCCAACACTCTTTTGCAAAATTGATCATTTAAAGATTTTCGTACTGTTCCGATAAGTGTAACAAATTCATATCAAATTACAATTCAATAATTGCAGTTAGAGTAACTATAACAAAGCATTACAATTGTTGGGTCATTCGAAGTACGAGCAGAGTGTATTCGATGTTTAAAATTATGACAGCAATGTATGATGCCTTATTTCAGTGGTTTCTAACCTTTATGCTTCTAAAAATCGGCGCCTTCCTACCTTTTTTATTATATATAATAACAAAGATACGTTTTCTATAATAATGTTTTTAGAGACATAATGTTACGAAAATTATTTATCGTTTTTATAAACTTGACTTTGTAAGATTCTCGTACGAAAAATGTATCGCAGGGTGACATGTCGAAAGAAATTGAGTAGGTTGATATGCTCAAATCGTAGGCGATCTTACGTCACATTGGGAGATGATGTTTCTAGCATTTATTCAAGGTCACGCTGGGGACATATGTCATTTTGTACACATATAAATTTTCCAATCGATTTATGATGGAGTTATCATGTCATTATTAGTGAATAAAAATCTCGCAATGTATTTTTTCCTATAAAGTGAAAACTCTAGATGCATTCCAATAATATAGATTATGCGGCCTGGGTATATAGGTTTCAATAATATCGATTTTCATAATTAAGTACACACGATTTAATTATCAATTTTTGATTTCGCGTTTGTAAATAACTGAAAACATTTAAATTTTATTATATTTGATAAAAAATGAACACGAATTATAAGTGTCACTTTTATAAATAGAAAATTAATTATCAATTTAAAAATAAGCTAATTGCACAAGCGATTTATTATTTAAATTGGGAAATTAACTATGCAAATAGTAGGAACAGATTCTAGCATATTCTAGATGACTTAGTTTAATGGATCAAATTGAAATTAAACTAATCAAGTGACTGTTAGTCAAGTACCTAACAAAATGATATATTGGTCATAGTAGAATGGCAGCGGTAATGTTCTCGTTCCTGGCAAAGAATGATGTTTCAATCAATTTTTTATTTTTTATTAAAAATGTGTGATTGTGATGTTTTCAATTTTCCATACAGTGACAACCAATTGTAACTATCACGTATGTATAATATATTTTTTTTGTTTTCGACAAAAATATGATAATGTATTTACTACTTGAATAATAATTTTTTAAGTACTCTATCAAAATTACATAGATAAATATTGAAATTGTATATTGAAATATTGATAAATACAAAGAATTGTCAAAGACAATTCCAGCCGTGAATTATGAAATTTATTTACACCACTGTTTGTTTTAATTTGTTTGATGGGATTTTAATATCAAATTTAAATCGTTCAAATTATCATGTTTCGTCACTTACAGTTTGGGTTTCTCGGGAATATTTACAGACTGTCAGTTCTATTCGTGTGATGGAATGCCTGATGATACCGAAAGACGAAACCCGGGTCAGAAGTGGCATGCGGATTTCTACATACATTTGTTCTTTTTTATTATCTGCGGATAATAAAAAATGGCTTGGGTAATCTAAAATAACTCACAAAAATGCGGTATTCTTTGCAAGATATTTGGCTCAATGTACCACATGATACTTGATGGACCATAAGGCTTGGTTGTTTAACATAAATTGTTAGGGAAAGCAGTAATATAATAGAAGGCGAGGGTTTAAGAAAGGTCTTACAGTAAATTAATTGTTAATATTATTTTTAAATTGATGTATATTCAATTTCTTAAGCCTCGCTTAGTAGCAAAACACGTCAAACCGTAAAAGCTGGACCAAGTAAGCGAGAAAATTGGCTAACTACAAACCCTTTTATGGCATACTTCTATATATATATCTCAAAGAAAATAATGGTTGCATGTTACAAATTGTTAACTAGCTCAAGATAGTTTACGCTCAAGATTTTCAAACAAGTATGTATTCAGAATTTATAATGATGTCTTCAAGTTTGCTTGATTCCAGTTATTATTCAGAGAAAAACGCTACAAATTAATAATGTGGGCGGTCTTGGTCAATCTTCCATTTTATATGGAAATTGATCGAAACTATTTTCGATCCCACCAATCAATAATTACATGTTTATTGATCATTCAATATTATTAATATTGAGGAACTTACTGCCACCTACAAAAAGTAATGATTCATTTTTTATTGAAATATTTAAATATAATAAAAATTTTGACAGCTGAACTGTAGCCGATATATTATATTATAATTATAATGTTTAGTCCTAAATTTTACATTCAATTTTTTTTCAATGATTTATGCTAAATAGCAAAAATGAAAGGTAATATCACAACACGACTATTTTGTAACATATTTCTTTGTTTTAATTCTGACATATAAGAAAAATTTACCTCAGTGATAAAGGAGCATTAATAAATTGAATATTTCAAAATATTGTAGAAACAGAATTCAATTTTCAAAAAAAAAAAAATTCCTCCAAGCTTTGATGACACAAACATTTTGGAAAATAATATAATAATTAAACAAACGACATTAATATATATATATATGTGTAAAAATGACATCTGTCATTGTTTTTCTAGTACACCTATACTTCTTACACTATGTAGTGAAAGTCTTTAACATGGATCTCCATAGAAAATCTCATATATCAATTTAGCTGAACGAACATAGTCTATGACGATATGATAATCGTGTTACATATGATTAATTCACTAAACTATGTTTTATTTGATACGATATGGTTCATTTTTTTTTTTTTTTAATATTTTTGCGTAAAAATGTTGCCAGAGTGAAAAGACGACCGCCATTCCACTCGGATAGATTTAAGTCAAATATAATTTATTATATCGACTTTACTGGTTCATGGAATTTAAATATCAAATTTGAATAGTTAAAACTTAGCGCAATTCCAATTGTTTTGACAGTTACGACCTGGGATTTACCCTTTGTAATCTTAATGTATTCTATCACACTAATGCAATATAACTGACACATAATATTCAACGTTGGAATTTAAGTTAAATGTGCAAAAAATAAAATAAATAATTAATAATATTGGATCGGATTGAGAAATTTGGCTATTGTAAATTAATCTGATAGCTATGAAGGCTAGTAGACTATGAATGGGTTTTGGGTAGAATTTTACGCAATACACAAGTTTGCGACGTTGTAGAAGTGTCAAATATATCGACTGCTACAGTTATGCGTATAATAATTCAAAGTGTGTACTAATTCGACGATCTCTAAAAATGTTTTTCTTATAGTATATTGAAATTATCGGTTCAAAAAAAAAAAACTTAAAAAACGGAAAAGATTTTTAACAGATATTTAAGCGTTTTTCTTACAGCCATTGTTACTTTTCCACAATTGTTTAACAATGCAAATAATCGATTAGTTTACAGTCTTGACAACATTAAATTCTATGTTTTATTATTTGAAAACTGAAGATCGGTGGGAAAGTGTGCGATAATATTTTGAGTGACGTTAGGCAGTTACAATATAAGATTTGAAAAGCGAAACCGTGTGTGTTGAAATGTATCCGTACCGTTTTTGGTTACAACTGGCTTATATTATATTCACAAATGAAAGTGACGCCGCTAAAACTGATCTCAAACATGATTCTTGTTGCATTTTCCTGAGCCATTGCTATTTTTATCTGTAATGAAAATACATACATTGAACAAACAGTTTTAGATTGTAATAATTATTGAATGACGTAAAAAGTGAAGTCTCATCTTTAAAATGTATTCGAATGTAGATAATTAACATTTCCAAGCGTCAGTATTTTCTAAACGTGTAGTATTACATGAACATACTTGGTTAAACGAAGGGTGAATTCAAGAGCATATAATAACTTCGCGGAATCATTAGTCAAAAGACAAACTGATTTTATTTCAACACGCTTATATATTATATAGCTAAGACCATACCACGTTGAAAGCACCGGCTCTCGTGCGATCACCGAAGTTAAGCAGCATTGGACGCGGATAGTGCTTGGATGGGTGACCGCCCGGGAACACCGCGTGTTCTCTTGGCTATGTGAAGGAAAACCCAGACATAAAACCGAACACCTAGTCAAAGGTAAAACTGATTATAAGGAACTTGTGTACTTTTCAAAGCTCCTAACGCTACTGTGTATGTTTCTGTTGTTGGGTAGCGGGTACCGTTCGTTTGGTTTGAATAACACAGGAATATTGAGGTTTGGCAGTAGGAAGAAGTGGGAAGAAGTTCAAATATAGAAAAAAAATGTATATAAAATTTTCGAATAAATCGAATGGACATCTTTAATAAGTCACCAGTTTTTGAAAGCTTCCGTAGATGGCGTTGTGGGCATAACTATTGTATAATACAAACACTTGTGACGATGTTATTCAAACAATAAACATTTATCTTCTAAATCAAATTGAAGTGACATTATCAAACATCCTTTAATGACATCCGATGGAGAAAATAAAGATATTAAATCAATCGATTGAATTTGCCAAGGCGGCGAAGTAAAAAAAAAACACGTATCTGACTTCCACATATTCTATTAACGAACATTAAATTTAGATTAACCAACCAATTCGACAACACTACATTGAGATATTATTCAAAATAGTCTTATCGAAAAAGTAGACGGAGTTTCTCGTTTTTCACGACTTACAGCATTGGATTAAGCATTAAGTTGGTAGAGCTCTATTATCACATGACGAAAAAATAACAATGTATTTTAGATCTAAAAAATATAATATATGTAGTTTATAGCTATTCCGAAATAGACAGAAATAGTTCTGATACGGACGTAGGCCGAAACAGCTATCAACTATCAACTATATCTATATATAATATTTTATAGAACTTGAATACACCGTGATATTAAATCGATGCAAATTAATATGACTCTTTTCAACTAAATACTGTTTAAATATACTGAAGATTGGAACATTACGATAAACGAAAATCACAATTAAGGACTTATGACGAATTTTCAATTACATAAATAAAAGAAACTCAAAATGAAAAAAAAATATTTGAACGACACGAGAGAAATGTTTATTTAACAAAATGATATTATGCGGAAAAATCGGATTTTGCATTTTAGATTGCACAATTCAAAACGCTGAAATTAGCTGTAAATTAGCATTCTTAATTTTGAGTGTGTAATTAACTTATTAATATTATACTTGAAATAATTAACACGTTTCATTCGTTCGAATCTTAAATAAACATACAATATTATAGATTCGTGACAGTCAATCGCATTCGAAAGAATATTAAATGGCGATATGAAATTTTCTCATGTGTATTATTTCTGTTTGAATACTTCTGTTCTGTTGATTCATTTAATTTTCATTAGACGTTTCAGGAATAATTGCCTACGACTTGTATCTTCCAATCCGTTAAAGAAACATGATTAAGATCTTGTAAGATCACAGTAATTGAATATTATTTGAGCAATCATTTTTTTTAATATAGAATTCTTGTCGATTGCGCATCGATCGAATATCACATAGTTGAATTGTTTCATCGATAGCCATTTTTTTTTAAATATTTGACAGCTGTTTCCAAAACATATTTCAATTATATGCATACTATTTTTAGTGGTTGTGAAATGGCATTTTCTCTGCTATTATTGAATTTTACAACGATTTGTCGTGATTCAAACGGTGAACACAATTATATTTATATAGTCAGGATATACGAAAATGGAAAAAGAGCGCATACTTATTAATAAAACCAAAAAGATCTGTGTGATAAAATGATACTTATAACAGAGAATAATGATTGACATTTAACATATGTGACTGAATGAATCTATTAAATTTAACAACAAATTGAAATTGCGCAGAATATTTTTTCCAACGTACAAAAGTCTGGTTTTAAAAAGTTATTATATCTCATTAAACAAAATTACTTCGACATTTATAAACCATTTATTTTCGGAAAATCATTCATTTAACGCGGCTGAAGGTGTTAAATTATATGAAAAATAAACAGGGCTCAATTATCAGGTTATCTTTCCTAATTCTCGTTTGGTATATCTTTTACGTGAGATTATTTCAATGAATTGACATCAAAAAATTAATTATTATTTTACGCCACCTGATATTTAATCACATCATAACCCACCGATTTAAAATAAGTAGTTATCTTTATGTTTCAAATTAGCCAATCGTATTAATGGTGTGTAATTATTATTTATTGATTCCTTGCATCAGAAATTGATTAACTGTACGTATTGTTTATAAAATTATCATATAAAAATTGAATGTCATTATAATTAAATTAATCAATATCAGATATATGTTATTTGGATTTTAAATTTAGGGTCTATATTTTCCTGTTTAATTCTTCATGTATATAATCAATGCAAATTATTTATTGTGTGTCAGTTCTTTTGCATCTATGTAATAGAATGCCTGGAAATGTCAAAATGCATAACCCGATTTGTGAGTGACGAAACATATGGAATTTCAAATACTCATTTTTGTTTTACAGAAAAATATGAGATGATCGCATGGTTTTTTTCTGAGAGTGATTTATTTCTTATTACCCAGTTCTATATAGTAGGTATGATTAATTCATCAAAAGTAGAACAATTTTGACTGAAACAATTTTGGTGTTCCGGGACCGTAGAAAGGCATTAAATGTATTGAATCTGAAGAAAACTCGATCATTTTGTAATCTTGAAAACGAATTACGTCGCATTCAGGACAACACGAAGCGCGTAGGTATTTAGATAATTTTTGAAGAATTTAGCTAGATCTAATCACGGCTACTTGATAAATGATGGACGAGTTGGAACAAATGGGTAAATCGCCAACAACACTAATGGACATAAGATGTCAGATTGCCGCGTCAACTGAGACATTACTCGAGAGCTTTGAGTTCATGTTTGATTGATGTCCGCCTAAAGGACAGGGTAACCATACGTCATGAAAATAATAAAATCTAAATCGTAATAAATAGATTATTATAATATAACTTCGGTCGAACTATCAATTCACGAATAATTCATTAAAATTTTCTTTCAAAAATGTGGGAAATATATCGGATATATTAAATTTGATGCAAAGGGAGACATATTTATGGATCATTAAGAATTTATTATTTGTTGCAGAATTATATATTATATATAGGATAGCAGTACTGCGGGAAATCATTACAAAAGAACTCTCACGTTTAAATCTGTTCAAAATACTACTTTTTTGGATATCTAGAGTTTTAGAACAGTGGTCGGTAACCTATGCCACAGGATTTTTGGTGGCATGTCTTTAAAATGTTTTTAAACTATGAATCAATAATGGAAGTGTTAGCTTTCAAAGTTAAACCTCAAAAAAGTCATCAATGTTTAAATATTATAATGTTTTATGACGTTTTTACGTAGCGCGTATTATTATAGTCAAATACAATTATCAGATGCCAGATTTCAAGAAATTCGCCAAGCGAAAACATTAAATATAACATTTTTTCGCCTACGTATTTTTTTTTGTATTTTTAGATATTGTTAAATATTAATAATTATTAGAATGATGCGACACAAAGGAACTTAATAATAACTGTCAGAAACAGCGTTGCAGCTAATAATTTACAGTATATTAGCAAAAGTGCGACAGTAGGTTTCACATTAGTTTATTGAAAAATTATTACTTTTGTTTAATTTTTATTGCACCAGTTAAATCTTTATGTCACAATATATGATCAAAACAATACTACATAAAAAACCTTTTTTATTTCAATATTTGGGATGCCGACCGCTGTAGTAGAGCATGTAAGCAACACGCTCGACTCTGCAGTCTGTATTTATCCAATCGTAAAGATGTCAACATAATCGTCTGAACCTTCTGCTTATACATTGTACAATTTCAATTCGTATTTTAAATAAATAATGCAAATGTATCGCTTTCTAACTCATATCAATATCCAAAGAAAGATAATGTTTACGCGAAGAAACAAACGCTAGAATAAAGAAAAATTAAGTCATGTAATGTAGCATTTATAATGTGAAAACATTTCTCTTATTTTCAAAGTTTGTATTTAATTTCGGGATGTCGTTACATTTTTTACCCTATTGCTCTACTCTTTCTTAGGCATACGTTCGTTTTATACCAAGCGCTCATTGATATATTATAGTTATGTTATCTGCAATTTACTAGTTGATAAAGTAATCAGGGAGAGCGGAACTCAGAACGTAAAACTATCTCAGTGTGTGCCTAACTTAAATGCCACATATACAAGTATTTAATTTTGTATTGAATTTAGCGTTTTTAGCAATGGTTGACCTATAAAGTGCGCATCGGACTTGATTGTTTGAACGACGCGACAGAGATTATTACGTGGTGTTACCTCATCTCCAGAAATACACAAATGATTATGAGCACACTTACCTACTGGTTGATGTGTTTACATCCGTTCTTTTCAGCAGCCACTCTTTGCATTTATCCATAAACTATGAAATGACATCAGGGTTGATGTTATTATTCATTATTTTTGGATTGTTGTATCGAAGAACAATACAATTTTCGAAATAACCTTTTTACTACAAACAATAGCAACGTAATATATAATTTAAAATTTACATTTGAATTTAAACTTCAGTTATAATTATTAATTAATGCGATTTTCTTTTATTTTATAGCGTTAAATTAACTTTACTATTATCGTCTCTGAATAACTTATAAATCTAACGATATGTTCATTGTTTATTGAAATTACTTACAATAAAAAGGAGCCTTGCGTTAATTACAGTCAAATCTATTTATGAAAAATAATTTATACAGTATTAAATCTATAGAATAGGGAATAACATATTCATTGCGAAAATGTACAAATAAACTATTTTACAAATTACGAACACAATTTTTATTTATAAAATAATATAACATACTAATGTCGTAAAACGGATTAAAGATAAATTAATCAGAAACCTGACAATACATTATAAGTGACAGTGAAAAGGTATATACAAGGATTAAACTACTCTAAATCCCCCCAATGGCCTTGTAAAGCACTTAATAAATAAAACAATATCATTATCTACTCCTCTCCGTTTGCATAAATAATTTAGTGGTGCGCCTCCCTATTACTTTGTGACCTCATAGCTTACACTTAAAACATCAGAATTGATTCATCCGCACCATATAAGACAAGTGGCATACCGTTAAAGCGGCATCCCACGCAATGTTACTTTAATATCTGGATTTGTATTTTCAACTATGTTGAATCTCCGCCTGCTAATATGGATGCGGAGAAATACTTAAGTATAATAGAATAGAAAAAAATGTGAAATATAAGGAGAATGGGGCGGTGGTCAGTAGATTAACACGTCTTTCACGAATAGCGCTCGGTGTGGCTCTATCGACCGAACGGTAAACTAAATATTAAATAATATATAGTAATTAGACATATGCCAACGGAACACAATGTGAATAAATACGTAATAATAATTTATAGAAATTAAAATATTAATTTATGATTTCAGTCAAAATATTTTTGACATTTCGTGTAGGCATAGGAATAGTTAGTCATATATAGCAGTGCTCCGCAACCGGTGTGCCGCGGCATATCGATGTACTGCAGCGCTTTTTTCTAAGAGATGAAAAAAATATATAATTCGTCTGCACTATAAAATATTTTGTGAAAATGTAATCACATGGAAGAAAAAATAATTATTTTTTCGTCGGTATTATTTGTTATAAGTACGTAAATATTATATACACGATCTATAATAAAAAAATGTTAATTTATAAGAAATAAAATTGTAGGTAAATAAATAAACAATGCAGAAAAAATAGTTTTGACAAATACGTCTATGTTGTATATTTCGTGTTTTTTTTTTATAAATATTGACTTGTGGTGTGCCGTGGAAAACAAAAGGTTTCGAAGCACTGCCGTAGAGGGATGATCAATATGCCATTTCTTTCAAGCAACTAAGGGCCGATGCCGGGCCTATAACTTTTGACACCTGTGTGCAAACATACATTAACCGCCTCCATAGATTTATTTATATCCATAAAATTATGAAATATAATTCGATTTTAATATTTAATACTTAACGGTAGAAATTAAAACCTTGTAACTTGACACAAATTGAATAATATGTGGGAAAAAAGGAAACTAAATAAATATTGCTTATTTAATTATTGTAAAATCTTTATAAATATTTATTTGTCGTTCTGTTATGATTCAGGCAGTAAACAGGCTATAGATATATTTACTTTTTAATATTGAAGATCACGTAAGCACTCAAAATAGTCTTGTTCGTGACGAATTGTATTGTTGACAAAATTATGAACACGTGCTAAAATTACATCGAGTTATATTGTACAAGACGTAGTTTGATAGTGATAAATAAATTCTCTTATATGGGAGGAATACATGGGAATTCATGTTGGTCGTCACTCTTCGAATGTGAAGAAATCTATAAGAGATCACCGTCAGTTTTTAAAATATAATAAATGTATTATAGATAAAATATTGTTGTACATTTAGGAGAAATTTAAAAAAATAAGTTTTTTATTTTGTGTTTTAACATTTTTAAGTGTTGAGAATGTATCGCATTTTAATTATAGCTGATACTTAAAAAAATATAAAAGTGTACATCATCAGAAACATTAATTTTTGTATTAAAATATAGCCTGATTTATTATGATAATCTGATTTTTTTTTTTACTTTATTACTACTGTCTTTATTTGTTAAATATTCGATTTCATTATATATATATGTATATATATTACGTTTCAGAAAGGAACAAGTTACGCTACAACATTTTTTAAACTTTCATTGATTTGGATTTGATTTCCATATGATCTACGTTTTATTCACTAAGCCTGTGTCATAAAATTGTGTACAATTTCACTAAAAGTCATTCAAATCATATAATAACAATCAAAACTCTATAGGCCGTCATTTTACATGACCCTGCCAGACAGATATTACTATAACTAGACAAATAATTAATAAGAGGGGTGAATATATTACATACAGTAATTTATATGCAATGTAATATTTTTTAACTATAACACGTGTACTATTTAGAAAAAAAAGTGTATGTTAAAAAAATCAGCCTTATATTTATTGTAAAATGATATTTCGTTGCAATATTGTTATATCACTGTTTCTTTGATAGTAGTATAATATAAATTGTCAAGTTCTGTTAGTTTGTTTTTCGTATCTACTAAAATAATTCTACGGCGCATCCTTACTTAACAGTTCAATTTTTACTAATTTAGCATATGCAGAAATAAAAAAGTTAAATAATAATCTAAGCACATCCATATGCTATTTTTATAATCACTTTAGTTATTAAGATGTACAGCTATATTTCTAGTTTTTATTTACATCTTTGACGAAATAATTAATACCTTTAGAAAGTAAAGTTCACGTAAGGCGGTGATGTCAGAGAGCTGTGACGCCGCCCACACACATGTTATGTTAACAACCTTCCCTCGACAGACAGTTGGAATTTTCTCGACATTTTTCCTGCCGATCTACTAATTTTCCATTACCGGTGGCGACCGGAAACAGCTGAAATAAATTAGAACCGAAATTGTCACCATATGGGCGACCTTCGTATTGTTGCGAAAGTTGATAATTATTAATATGAATACCAAGTATAATGATGTCTAGTTGGTATGATTTATGTAATCTTACGTGGATAATTATTCAGTCGCTAAGGAGCCAAACAAGACATTGATTCTCATTACTACTTCGACGCAAACACAAAACTATAAGGCATTTTTTTTATTCGTTTGTTTCATAACGACATACCTGTAATTTTTAATCCTCACTGAAGTCAATGTTTAGCGGCTGACACTTGTTAAAATACCCAATTGATTCACGTAATCACTGTGAGCTTAAACTTAGAAATTTCATTTTTAAGTAAATATTTTACACATGTTGCACAAACTTGTCAAAAAGAAACATTCATTTTCTGACTCAATACTATCTGTCTTGCCTGTCTGTAACACGCACATAACACAGTTTACGCATGACGCGCGACAGAGGGAAAGAGAGAGCGTGAGTGTTGCCGGCATAAGGTTTTACTTTATCGTTGTTTGATGATTAAACTTGGTACAATTCTTTTAAGAGTCTCGTCAAATTAAATATATACATATATCTTCTTATTTAACACTGTACTGTCAAAAATCAATTTTGGGGAAAAATACTGGCGACTGACGAGGAGATAATATAAACATTATAATTAATATTATTCTCTGAGATTGAACTTTAACTGTAATTTAAGTTATGAATTTTAGCTACACTTTTAATTTTAAACACTTTTATATAATTATTAATAAACGCAAATTATTTTATTAAAAAAAAACCGTCAAACTTACTAAACGTACTAAAAATTCCGGCTAAAAAATACAGTTAACCTTGAAATATAATATGTAACATTAAAATATTTCTATTGTAGGTCAGTGTTGCCAATAATAAAATCACAGCGTTGTATAATATAATTATTATTCTTTTTTTTTTTCGGGAAAAAATACAATACATTTGGGAATATTAAATACTTTGAAAGTGACGTTGATATTTGTAATTGGAACAGTTTTGTATAGCACAATGATTAAACATAGTACTGTGACAAATTAAAATGCATTAGCCAAGGAACAGATGTGAATCGACGGACGTGTGGTTTTCCATGTTATGCAAGTATAATAAGTTCTTAGTATATATCTAGACATCACATTCAACCTTGCCCCACATTAAATACGTTTCTAGCGAAAAATAATATAACATAGGTACTTGCTTTATATCCATAAGAGAAGAGTCAGGTCATTTTATACGTAGAATAGACCAGCATGGTACATTTTGAAAGTGAATTTTATTAATATAAAAAACACATTGTATTATTAGGGCCTTCCAAAGAAAATTTATGTATTGCAAGATTACTAAAATTAATAAAATTAATAAGATTAATAAAGCGTTGTTAGGTTCACAGCAACTAACAATTTTGTCAACCAGCCTCTATATTGCGTAGGCTGCTTGTTATCAATAAGATATCATTGTATGACCAATTTTCTTTTGAGAAAATTCACTTTTGGACCGAATCGGAACCAAAATAAATCACGCACGAAATATCGATTGATCGCTTAACTATATATATAAAAATCAACGTGTCTGTGAGTTTGTCCTATATGAATTTACTACATTCATTCTCTATTCATTCGATCGATATAAAACTTTACAAATCTATTGATTACATTCCCGCGAAGCTTTTGGCACAATTGGATGGAAAGGCATGATACTTATCAACTGTTGAATAAGTATCATGCCTTTCCATCCAATTGTGCCAAAAGCTTCGCGATGAGCGAAACCGGTCCTGATTATAAAGTATATTGTAGGAATACGTACAATAAATGTGTTTTTATTATTATTTAAAATATTTCAAGACTTGTTTTGTAGGCTAATGTGGAAGATACAACTGTGCGCGGACAACAATAACTCCTTACGAATATTGACTGTATCGGTGAAAAAAATAATGTTGTAGCATTTTTTGAAACGTATATTTTAATTTATTATGTTGACTGAAGGTGTTTGATGGAATTTCAATATCAAATTTGAACTGTTGAAACTTTGTACGACTCCACATATTTTCTCACCAATGATCCGGGTGCCACCTTTCGGCGTCTTCGGACATTCTATCACATGTATCTAATAGAACTGCAAATTTTCATCTGGAATTGTACACAGTTTCAACATTTAAAATGCTTTGTTTTAGTAATAAAAATATCTGATTTCGAGAATGTGATTTTATTGAAGATATCTTCCCACTGATTACTCAATTCTGACCATCCTATATATATATAACTCTTTTTCAGTTCGTAAAGATTCATTTAAATTAACGTGGGTTAAGAAATTTACAGCTTATAATGAATCTCATTACACGAATATTCGTATTTTTGAAATCGTATCTCTTCAATCTAACACTGATCTTGCTAATTTTCAAAACATCGCCTATGTTCGTAAATCATTATGACGTTGAATGACTTCTCAGTTACGCGAAGGATATTGTTCTATTATATAACCTTATATCAACCTACCTTGAAACATCTGAAACGTTGCATCACCTTAACGAATTTAGTGTGAGACTCATTAGGTACGCCAACCAAACAAAATACACTTTCCGCGATGAAAGAGATATCACCAAAGAAAGAATGATAGACGCCTGAAGCACATTCATTTTTTTACATATACACAAATGACAAACTATTAATTTATTGACTCTGCAACGGAGAAACAGTAAAAACACTAAAAATAAACGAGGTAATATCAGAGAAAACTGCTCTACTTTGAGACATTAAAACATAGGGTTCGCTTGTACTCGGTCTCGTCTACGTGAAATATTATATTATATGTCGACATCCGAAACAATACTGCTGGATATAGTAATAGATTAAAAATCTTTCCAGTGGTATTCCTATTGGCAGGCTGTTTATATTAATTCAATTTATAAACAGCCCATTTCCTCGACTTATTCTCGAGAACATACAGCTTAAATAAAAGACTTCTCATTTTGGAATAGTATAAGTCGAAAGAAATATGTAACCAGGTAGATTTCTCTGCGAATTTTCAATCTATTCAATCTGAACATCCCTTATAGAAAGTCTCTATACGCGCTAAAATAGAGGGAACTTAAAAAAATTGTGTACTGGAATCTGTGTACCATAATGGTTTAATTCGATCTTTTTTAACCTCCTGTATGCTAACGTCTCATCGTGTATCAAATGTAAATTGTAGAACGTTGAGAGTTAATGCTAAAAAATGAAACTGTAAATAGTGCTAAAATTTTCGTGCACGACATAATATTTCTTATAAAATGTGACGTGATTTTTTCTGATAATCTCTTTAAATTTATATAGTGACAATGAATAACAACCCTTAACGTGAACAATGTCCTAGTATACTCTTGGAAAATTTGCGTAAGTCAGATTTGTATGTTGTAATTTTTAATTTTAGGCACGATTCCAGGTTCTCATCAATGGGACAACTTTTCAATTTACTCTTGATAAAGTTTCCGTGGAAATTTGTGCAAGATTCGCACTTTGCCGACCACTGGTATAGAATATGTATTCTGTTTAGAATCCTCTGTTCTACAGGTAACAAAAATCATGTTTTTAAGGAAATTGAGATGAGCTCATGATGGTTATATAACAAGAAACAAAATAATAATTACCTGGTGAATTATCGATCATTCAATTAAAAGCGTGTTCAATAAATCTATGATAATAACTGTCTGAATTTGTCTTATTTTTTATGTAATGTACATCAAAGGACATTCTGCCCAAATAAAGTATGAGAAATAAACCCACACAAAAATACTTTGTTTTGTTTTTAAGTTACCAATGTAAAAAATAATCATTTAACAAAAAATGGTTTACGCTTTACGATTGGTTTTAATTTATCATATCGTGTATCAATAAAAAAATGTGGAAAATTTATCATAAAATAAAATGATGCGTCGATTATAATAGTGACATAGCTGCCACTTTTAGAGATATGGAATAATGACTTCAAACTCAGTTTGCTTGAATAGTATTGGCTTAAATATGATTAATTTAGAAGTTTAATAATTAAATGAAAAATATTTAAGGATGGAATATGTTTGAGAAGATTTTAGATAGGTTGTTCAAGTTCTTTAGTTAAATAGACTACTTGGCAATCAGACACCTACTTGTGAAGAACATAATGTGAAATAGTATTTTTTCTTGGCAGTATTTATACTGACTGATCAGTCTCAATGGAGTATTTTTTTATGATATTATTTATCTTTATTAATTATTATGACCTCTCTAAATCATATATTAAAATAATTATAAGCTAATATTTTTGTTTAAATTGTAAAAAAAATTACATTTCCACGTGTTTTGTTATCGGAAATGTATAAAATTTCAATAATTCAAACTTGACGATGAAATCAAGTTATCCTTAAACAGCAGATCAAAAAGAAATACAAATATTCTTGAAATCAAAATGTTGTAATATTACACGTCGAGTGAATTGATCAGTCAATGTTGATCACAATTTTGAGAATCACTGCTCTAAAGTGACATGAATATTTAACGAAAACGCGTTGAGTAGGCCTTCCAAATCCGTTTTATGGAGCGTTGAGTCAACGCCTTGTTGCCGGGAGACGGTTCTGCCGAAGATGCGAGGGTCGACGCCCGTCATCATGAATACCTCACCTCACCTTGGCCAGACTATCGTGGGCCAATCGGAGACGTTTCAGCTAACAGCCTACATAGATAGCATCTCATTTTTTTCCGATTTACAGTTTGAACGAGATTTTTTCTTACTTTGTGTGACAGTAAAATAATCGTCGATGACGATTTTATTTCTTTTTGAAATATTTTTCGCAGACTGAATATTAAGTTCATTGTGTAACGCAATTTATGCAGGCAGAGTAATATTCATGGTGATGTTTTAAGTAATTATTGACACATTGATTGATCCGATAATAGGCCTAGTTCAAAGTCAAGTTTATTGGTTCAACAAAATATTCTTAAGTATACGTATATGTATTGTCAAAAGGGGACTGGGGCGAGTTGGACGAGTAGACTCGGTGAAATGAAAAATTGACAAAACTCGAAATAATATATAGGACATTTGAACTTGACGTTACGTCAGTTCTGTTGCATCCATGTGATAGAATGCCTGAAGATGCCGAAAGGCGAAACCCGAGTCGTTAGTGACAAAACGTGTGTAATCGTACAAAGTTGCAACACGTCAAATTTGATATTGAAATTCCATCAAGAACCTTCAGTCGACATCATAAATTAAAACATATCGGAATTTACGATAAATTGAATTGATCAAGAAATCCCAAATTAAACAATATTAGCGCGTAATGGAGTTATTAAACACTTTACCAGTGTTTCCCAATCGATGATTCGCTAAAAACCTTGCCGATCCTCAGACAGTATTCCACCATTTAAAATGTCTATCAATGTAATTAATGATTGATTAAATGCTAAGACGAGTGCAATGTTGTGCATTTGAGATTGAAAACCGATAAATAAAAAAAATTGTGAACGTTTGTATTATTTATTCGTTGGCAGTAAGTGAGGGTCTGCAGATATATAAAGGTCAGGGAACACCGAAATACACGTTAATTCACGGAATGACTGTTCCAAGATGTTTGATAAGATCTATGGTCTATCAAATTTCCATATTTACCTGAGAGTGTTGCCGTAACTATGATGGTATATTTATTTTGTATTGCGTTTGTTATTTTCGCATGCTGTTGCATTTATTGACAGTTAGTGTCAACCATTGCGCGCAGGATGTCTTTGAATCTAAATCCGTATTATTACACGATGATGTCATACACAAGAGACATCTGTTCTTATAACCAGAGGCAGCGGAAAAGTTCAGGTATATTTTTCGATTGATTTAATTAACTGTTACATAATCTTTGCTAGAATAAAATTGTTTCTTATTTTTGTAATAAATGAAACATTTTAACATCTTTAATCTTGGATAAAGTTGATTTTAAATGATAAAGGCACTAATTATTAGAAATGAAAGGGAAAAATGTATTTGCAAAATAATTTACTAAATACAATCAACGTTTGCATTATTGATAAAATTTTTATGATGAAATTCGTTTGAAGATGCTTCTCAATAAGTCGAAATTTGCAGACAGAATATATAAGTAAATTCAAGTTTTCTTTAATCTAAAAATATATACTATGTTTAAATATCAATAAAATATACTAAGAGGAATATAAGATATTTAGTAACAAATGTACAAAATGAAGTTATTCAAATACTGAAAGTTATCACCAAATACGTGAGCACCCTGTTTTGTTGACGTTTGTGAATTTTATTGTGATATCAGTTAATAGATGAGCCAAGCACATGCCTTGTGTGATTAAGGACTATTCCAGTCTTTAAAATATGTTTTATACCTAGATTCAAGTAGTCTTTAGTTAGCTTCCTCTCGCATGTGGCCTGCATGTGCGTAGTGGCCAACGTATTTGGCTTCAGTAATAAATCTCGCGTGGTAGAGTACCAGCGCGATGAATGAATTCGATAGATGGGTGAATAAAAAAATCCAGGCACGAGAGCGATAATATAACCACTAGTTCTGACTTAGCCAGTCGTTTCTACCTATGTTAACTCAAAAAAAAAGTTAAACGAACGAACATAATCAGTTCCAATACTATGTTCGCTATTCGAATTCTTCGTTAAGCGGTCATAATTATATAACAGATATAATAAGTGGATTAGAAAGAACTTTTAAGTTTTAAGGTGTTAACTGTCACTTCTTGATGGAAAGTCATGATATTTTAAATAATAAAAACACATTTTTTAGTACTTATTTCCACAATATATTTTTTGATCAGGATTTTGATCCAAAAATACATTGTGGAAATAAGTACTAAAAAATGTGTTTTTATTATTTAAAAATTTTAAGTTCCTTATCCGAATATATGTTCGTTGTCCGAACATAAAAATCTTTTAACATATCATAATGTTCGTTAACTGATTACCCAGTGTATTTTAAATGTGTGTGGTTAGCCAAAATGATTCATATCATTTGTCAGATAATAATATAAAATTTAATATTAAAGTAACTGCTCAAACATAAAGATGAAAATCACTTAATACTGTAAAAAAACATCCGTTATTACAATCACTCTGATCTTTTTCTTAAGAGGTATCATTAAAAACTATCAAGATCAACTTTTGATATGTGCTCCTTATGCGTTTCGAATAACAGAAAAAAGAGTAGGACGATTTTTTACACCTAATTTTCTATATATGTAATAATTTATTCCAAAACCCGATATGAACAGTAGCGTTCATAGATTTTAAAGATAAAAAAAATATTTGAGAAACTTTTTTCTTCTATTGTATTCGTTTATGTAATTATAGTGATGTTCCATCAAAAAGTGACAGTAAACCTTTACCATATTGAAAAAAATGGCGCACAATCAAAGTTGTCACTTCAATTATGGTAAAAGAATTGAAAATATCACCTACAATTGCGAAGCTTCGAAAAATGGAAATATAATAAAAATTGATGTTGATAAAATGCACTCTAAATTACATTTCACTGAATGCAACAAAGTGGCGGCATTCCATTGCAAAAGGTTAACACCATAATTTTCTAGATTATTTCGTATTAGTGGCAAGGCTTATTGTTTTCTCGGTTCTTACATCTTATTGAAATACAGGATTCTTTTTACACTAACAAGTGGATCTTTTTAACACTTTACGCACAATGTGGCGTCTTCGGATACGCGCAGCTATACTACCAAAAATTAATATGAATTTTAATTCTTACTTTCAAAAGTTATCAATAGATGGATGAAGAATATACACAGTGTAGTTATTTAGCGAAAATGTGCGGACCGTAAAGTGTTAATATAAAATTGTTATTATACTTAGTGTCTACTTAATGTGAAACGTGTTTTGCCTCTTTCAGAAGCATCTTATGACTAATTATATTACAGGGAAATTATTTACTGAAGTAATCAATTGTTCTAACATTAATTTTAATTCAGCATAGCCAAGTGACTCGCCGTCAATAGACTTCTCGTTTGAAAGTATACACACATCCCAATCACGCGTGACAGCCCCTCAGTAAAAACCCGCTTATTGTGTAATCCTCGGGTTCCCAATCTGAGTGTCGCGATCCCCAGAGGAATCGCGACGGGTTTTTTGAGGAGTCAACAACTTATACAGTCAACTTATTATAAATGGTTTTTTGTGTTAGATGTCAGATAGCTTTTATAAAAAATAGTTCGCCACCCGAAAAAGTTTGGAGCCTATAGTCTAATCGTTGTATCCTTACTCACTCGTAAAGTGACCAAAAAATCTGAATTCCAATTTGCTTTCTAAATTAAGATATAAACATGTACTGAATTGTGTTAAATATAATGTCATGCCGACATTTAATGTTTTACCGAGTTGCCATACAGATGGGACGCTACTGGATGCAAGCCCGATATCGCATAATGACATAATAATACCAATATTGAAGTATAAATAAGAAAATGTTGAAATATATGATCACCGAATATCGAACATTTAACTTAAATTTAATAATATGATTCGCACATATTGTATTACGTTATTACAATGTTAAAGTTTTTTGTCGTGCTCTTTGGTGCAAATGAATGGCCGATTGAGTTGTTTATGGTGCGTACAATATAATAAATTGACTTCTGCTACATTTTGTAATTCGAGAATGATATATAATTAAATTAAATTTATAATTCCAATATAAAGTAAAAAGTAAAGACAGGTCTTTGCTTTAATTAAAATAGTTTACCTATAATTTATGAACAAATCGAAAAAAATATTTTTATGTAAAAAAATTCTTATAAATAAGTGTTATCAACCATATTACAAAGGTAATAAAATATATAATATATATAAAAATTTGAAGGTTGAGAAGAAATTTTTGAGACTTCTTTACTTGAGGGCATATGGATACTATATATGGTTTTGTCAAACTGACTTTCATTTAGGAATGTTCATTTTTAATAGTTTGAAAATTTGAAAAGAAATGGACCTCGTCACATATTTCTTTTGATTTATACGAGTCAAAGTTGGGAATTGTGTCAGCCTTGATAATATCAATTTGTATGTTCGTAAGTAAGTATGTAAGTTGTGTACGTGAATTGTTTATTCTTTCAAAGTGTAGAATCAGTCTGCCAATGGGGGGTGTTAATGGTAAGAGCATATTACATGTGGACGAGAGTGAGTTCAAGCGAATACAATTTTTTAATGTATCAAAGTAGATTTCACACGAGCTTGCATGATTGATTTTTTCTCTTGTTATTAATTCATTTAATTTTAAAGAATATTTTTTTAAATGTTTTGACGTCGCAAATGCAATAAACTTATAATTTATAATTTTTGTAACGTGTATGTACTATATAAAATAAAATAAAAAAATGTGGAAATAGTACTGAAAAATATATTTTTATTATGTAAAATTACATGTATTTCGCTCATCACGAGAATTATCCACTGATAATATGCTTGCGACAAGCGATACCGGTCCTGATAATAAAATATATTGTGCAAATTGTATTTAAAAGATGTGTTTTTAGTATTTAAAACATTATGCCTTTTCATCGCGAAGTGACATTTAACACAACAAAAGTGATTTTATGAAAACGTTTCTTTTTTTCTTCTTAAAAGTCTAGTGATCTTGGAAGTTTGTTCTCTTGGTCTCGAATCACAGTTTGAGTGATTTCTTAATTTACTTGTTAATTGATATTTATATTAAGATTTGAATATAAACGATGTTTGAATTATTCTCCCCATTTTCCTTCCCTTTATAACCCCGAAAAGTATAAATATTCAACTGAATTATAAACAAATTTATTTGATATGTTTACCGTTAGTCTACATACTCTACATTGCTAGCATAAAAAAACGATTTTCTTTAAACGTAAATTCTTTTTTTTTTTAATCATTATATCAGTAAATTAAGTTATACACTCTTAGTTACGGGAAGGGCGGGCTATTTTTGGTTGAAAAATCAATTTAAATCACAGCTTGTGAATGACTCGATCCCGTGGATTGGAACTGAAATTGATGACGTATATCACCCAGTAAAATAACAAGGCGTAGTGAAGGTGGAAAGTTAATTAGTGACTCAATTTCAAATCCACTCTTACATCTCTACTCCACTCCAAGAAGAGAGATTGAGCGACAGAGTAACAATTAGCTCTCGTAGAAATACGTATATTGAGATAAGCGCAATTAGGAATTCACATCAAGCTCTACATTAAAAACGGAAATGACATAAAAAATGCAATTTACCATTAAATCTTAAAGGGTAAAAAAATTGTCGACACACTCAAAATATTTGTGAAACATTTATGGATGGCAAAAAAATGTATTGAGGCTTGCTGCTTATTGAAACGTTTCAATAAAATTTACCTGAAACAATTACAAAAAAGTACAATTTTAAAACATGTGGCGTTGCACACGTTACCTTCCTTTTTTCGTGTTTCGGTACCATAAATTATATTTTAAAAGTCTGCGAATTGAGGATTTTGGATGTTGCCATTTATGGAAACTTGCCTGCCGCAGACGAGATCGTGTTGCCGTTAAAATTATAGCCACATCGCTGATTCTACACCTTTAACATCGTATCATTTGATAATACTTATTGCGTATTTCATTAGGATTAAAATTATACTTAAAATAACAAATAGCCATATATTAACATCTCATAATAAATTTGTATATTTTTATGTCATTGAAAATTTTATAGCAAAATCCAGACATAGTGAATTATTTTTTTTCACTCACATCCGTTTCGAATTTGTAACATGTTGACTTTTAATAGAGTATCTATAATTTTTCAAAAAATGATTGTAATTCAGACGTGGGTATAAGGATGAGAATTGGAAAGAACTTGTGTTGAGCAAGGCATCGCAATGCCAATTTTTAACAACTGGGCGAATATTGGACAGTATAAAAATTACGAAAAATCATGCTTTTGATTGAAACTTTACGTCTTTTGATTCACGTCCGTGAATCCTACAACCGAAGCGAACGAGGTTTACCGTTTACCACTATTTTTTTAACCACGTTTTAAATATACAACTTTGTGGTAGCTCATTTTAAATATAAAATTAAAATCGATAACTTTGTCATTCACCTCACCTTTACTTTTTGCTCTATGGCTTAACGGTTGATATGATACCATTAAGGAAATCTCAACATCTGTTGTGCGAATCAAATTAAGCTCTATTCGCGCCAAAATTATCTTTGACAGTTCTGACCAAAAGATTTATTATGTTACAAGGATTTTGTTGAAATTTAGAGAGATATATCTTGTCAACCTTTGTCATGTAATATCACAAAAAAACATATATTAAAACTTAACAAGTCTTCCATATTTGCTCTACGGTAATATGAAGATTTTATAATAAAATTTACTATAAGCGATCATTATTAGACTATAATTTGTTGATGCGATCAATTGACGTGCAGTATGCTGCTAGCGTTGAATTCCTGGTCGCGAATAACAGATGATAAATTTTCTTATACCGATTGTGATTAAATTAAATGGGTTAAAAAGAGAAGTACCTAGTAAAATGATAGTCCAAATGATAGGCTAATAAAAAATTGTCTAATCATATTTCTCATAACGTCTTGATGTTGGTAGAGCTGTCGATTATATTTCACAAATTATCATAAGGAAATATCTAACTGAGAAAAAATACAAAATAGTATTATAAATTGATTGAATTGGCATTCACTTGGTAGAACTCCATTATAACACGGTGAAAAAAATAGCAATGTATTTTAGTTCTACAAAACTATTTTTAAAAAAATATAGTTGATAGCTATTTCGGCTCACGCCATCGTCAGAAATATTTTTGTGGTCCTCATTTACTTTATCCGTTTGAAGAGTTGAAGGTTCTCACGCTGTTTCCACACGTACAGTATATGGAATCCTAATGTAGGATCTGAAAGTATATTTTTGTTGCAAGAAATCGCTATTTTCAGTTCCTCAATCTCACTTCATCGTAATGATAGGATATAACGGGAAAGGATATATTATTTATGTTGTACGTACTAGTATCAAGTTAGGCTTGATGCATAATAAAATATATCATTAACAAAATCTCTTAGAGTCAATCAAGTTTTGAAAGTTGACAAGATGTATAATTATAATTTTAAGTTAAATTATTTAATTTAGTTGTCAAAAATATTAATCATCACACCAAAACAAAATTTTCTCACACTTAAACTTTTAATTATGCCCAAAAGTGAGACAGACAAACATTTTGGTAAAAATATTTTTTAACATAATGAACAGTGTTACAGCACCAAATTTGTTTTAACAACAAGGATTTATTGGGCTGTAAAATGTTATATCAAATAATTTATTTAGAAGCTTGTCGCGCTTAACGTTGTTAGTGATACAAGATTGACATTTTCAGTTTGAATGATATGTTATTATATAATACACGACACGGCCAAAATACCGCAATTTGGACTCCTCTACCCTGGAAAATATTCTTATGCTTGTAAAACAGCAGATTAATTGTGGTCTTCAATTAATTTTTATAGTTTAATAATGTAAGATATATGACCAATGCATGACCATTTTTTCCTATTAATGTGCATTAAATTAATGATCAACTAACCAATCCGATAGATTTTTCATTCAGATATTCTCAGAGAAAAAAAAGTCACTCGTTTTTCACGACTGTTAATTGTTAACTGCCAAAAGCGTCTTAAGACGCATAATTTTCTGTGAACGGAGCACCGCTCATACAAAAATTACGTCTTAAGACGCGCCGTTTTAAATGGGCTTTTACTAAAGAAAATCAATTATTTAAAATCTACAAATATTAAAAAATTAATTTCATGATTATGCATAATACATAAATGACTGCACAACTGGCGCGCTCTTCATTTATTTGGTAAGTTTTATAAAGAAACTTTATTACACTTTCAATAACGATATGTTTAGAAGGTGTTATTTTTGTCGTAAAATTCGCGGCGTGCTAGGTACCGCCATACATGTACCTGCCGGCAGTTAACCGGTTAACACGGCTGTCAAAACACCGCTATTTTACGACTCCACAGTCCTGGTTACAATATTTTATTTGAATTGTTACAACTTTGTACGATTCCATATATTTTTTCACTAATGATCCGGGTTTCGCCTTTTGGCGTCTTCAGGCATTCTATCTCACGAATGCAACAGAACTGACGTTAAATAAACAAATATTTGTTGTAAAACCCTTTCAAGAATGATCATTAACAAGATCGTTAATGCAAATTACCACAGGCAATATTGTTAATTATTATTAGATATGTATTATTTAATTTGTTTTAGCTGCCATTTAGTACTTGCCTTGGGGGTCTGTGTTTTCCTTTAATTAATAAATTTGTGTATATAGTCGTTTCTAACTATTTATTGTGCGTCAGTTTTGTTGCATCCGTGTGATAGAATGCCTGAAGATGTCGAAAGGCAAGATATGTGGAATCGTACAAAGTTTTAACAATTCAAATTTGACAATCTACATAACATCTAGTTTCCTCTTTTAAAGTTTCAGCAAGTTTTCTTAGGCACGATTCTAAATACCATACAATATTTGGTTTCTTTGTATACTTTTCATATTGTTTTAAATAATTTTGTCTTGCTTAATATATTGTTATAATATATTTTCTGATAGTTGGCAATAACTTGAAAATAATAAAAAAAACTAACGTGTTTCCCGTAATTAATAACTTTGGCATATAGACGATGCTAACTGTTTATTTTACGTCAGTTCTGTTGCATCCGTGTGATAGAAAAGTGTGATAGTGCATGCCTGAAGATGCCGAAAGGCGAAACCCGGATCGTTAATGACAAAACATGTGGAAGCGTACAAAGTTGTAACAATTCAAATTTGATATTGAAATTCCATCAAGCAACTTCAGTCGATATCATAAATTATATAATATCTTACGTATGAAAGAGGAAATGCTTTAATACAATAGTGTTTTCTAGATTATCTAGAAAAACAGCTGCAAAACATTTATTTCCAAATCAAATGAACGAACAGCGGTGTATATTATTTGGTTGTATATTTTATTATATCTTTGAGTTGAATGATACAACTTTGTGAGTCAGGTACGTATTTTTAATCTTGCGTAGGCCAGGCGATTCGCAGAATAAGGTAAATCACATCGCCAGACGTGTCGTCCATCTTTGCGAGCAACAAAAATTCAAATTGCCTTTATTAAATAACAAAAGAGAGGTTATTGCATGTAGCTTTATAATACGAAATAATATATAGTGACATTGTAGGAGTATTAGTTTCAAATTTTATATATTGGCTCGTAAATTATCCATACCTGGTGATTCATTAAGTCTTCGAACTTAATTTGTATTATTTTTTAAATAAAATTTACGTAATTAAAAATATCGATTTGATGATATTTCGGTTTCACTGTTTTATCATTTATGACTTCAGTCTTCTTATACAGAATTAGAACAGACAATAATTTAATACTTTAAATTATACATTGAAAAAAAAATAATACAAAAAACATTTGGGTCTATTTAATTTAATAACTGATGATGTTCGATATTATTTGGAAAAAATCTCATAAACAATTACAATTTATAGGTGTTGCAATAAGATATGAACATATTAATAAAAAAACATTTGAAATTTAATAAAAAATACGATTTTGTATCTGAAAATATGATATTGTATGATTAATGTGCAATTTATTTATTTAATTCTTAATCCTTTGGTATTGCATACACCGGATCCTTTTTTTACGCGATTTTTTTGGACGGCATTGGTACATTTTTTTACGCGCTTCACTCGTTTTTACGCGATTTTTTTCCCCAAATTTGTTTTAAAGAAGAAATTTATATATGATGCTCGGCATGTACGTTTCATTATTTTTTTAAATAAAAAAATATGTGTATTTTTAAAACGGAATTTATTGTAGAAACAAATCACCTGTGGAACAACAAAATAAATCCAATGTATCAAGAATTTTAAATAATAAAAACACATTTTTTAGTACTTATTTCCACAATAATTTTTTTGATCAGGACCGGTTTCGCTCATCGCGAGCATTATAGTTGATAATGCTCGCGATGAGCGATACCGGTCCTGATCAAAAAATATATTGTGGAAATAAGTACTAAAAAATATGTTTTTATTATTTAAAATATCATGCCTTTCCATCAAGAAGTGACAGATAACACCTTAAAACTATCAAGACTTGACTCATATCAAGAATCTCCGAGCAAAATTCAAGATTTCGAGCAAGAGTCCGAGCAAAATTCAATACTTTCGTTCAAAAAATCGCAAACGATTACATTTCTCAACCGAGAGTGACAGCAGCGAATAATTCATATAATTGAAAAGAAAAAATATTTTTATTGTCCATTATATTTTTATAAGCAATAAAGACATGAAAATATGTAACTTTTCTTTTGCACGAATTTTAAAGAGCAAACTTTGGTTTTTCGTACGTTTCTGGTACTTTTTCACGCGATGTTTTAATTTTTGGTACCAATTTATGAAATTATATGAAAGTTGTCATTTTTTACGCGATTTTTTTACGCGCCTTTTTCTGGAACCAATGTATCGCGTAAACAAAGGACTGGGTGTATTTGGTTAGTTGAAAATTTTATAAAAATACTTTTGTTTCAATTTGTATTGTATCAGTTGATAATGATTTCGATGAGCAAAACTAGTCACAAATAAATAGAAGTGTTTTATTATTTAAAAAAATAAGTATTGATTTTAAAATAACAAATCTTGATGGGATAAAATTTAATTATGACATATAGATGTCAGAATTATACTTTTGAGATTGTTTTAACTTATTTTACGTAAAGTATATATATAATGGCGGATGGCTTTGATTATTATCTAAACATATGAAAGAATTTCTGCAATATTAAATCTGGTGTGATGAAATCATGATGTCAGTGTCTTTGATTACAAACCTATAAATTGATTGAAAAGGAAAGAATGAATGTTTCCATTATGGAGCGCGAAATCTTCTCCTTGCAGTCGCGTAATACGAAAGCTCAAGAACATAAATTGCTCAGCCGCAGAACCGACTGAGAATCGAACATATTTCACCGATATAGATTTATTATTTGTATTGTATACGTGACATAATGCGTGATGGAAAATTTATTACATACCCACATTTCATTGAAGTCATTGACAATGGATCTGTCAAATATGTATCCATCACTATCACCCAATAACAAACATCACTCTGAGATTGATGCGTGGATGGGTGGCCATTTTGGAATGTAATAAAGACCGCATCACACATTTAATTACCTACTCTTTCAAATATCAAACATGTATGGCACAATGAAACAGCATTAAATAATTGACAGAAATATTCAAATTAGGTAATATTAACGACTGCCATGGTATGTACGTCAGTAAAAACAAATTGAGCTACCTCGCTACTGGGAAAATATAACAATTGTGGCAACACTTAATATACTATTAATGTCATACTACTAGAAAAACGTATCAGTTACTTTTAAAATAATAAAGCACAGTGCTTTATGCGCAAAATTAGTTATTTTTTAGATCAGAACCGATCTCACTCGTCGCGACCATCATCAACTGAGCGAAACCGGTCCTGTTCTTAAAACTATAAAACTGTAGCGATTGTCGTAAACACATTAAAAATATGTCTCGTGATGAGCGAAATCGGTCCTGATTTTAGTAATCTGAAATTGCGTAAGTGATACTAATAATTGTGTTTTAGTTTTAAAATTTTTCTTTCCACCAACCAATTAGTGGCAGTTAACACCTTTAAAGCTATTTTAGGATACTGTAGGAATCCTGTTCAATGACTTAAATGACGTATATGCACTTATACTATTGCAGCCTATCAAATATTTAAATACAAACAAGAGTTTTCCATATGGTTTGCATTAAAGAATTATTTGAATTACGATTTGCATTACTGGACATAGAAAATATTTTTTTTATCTAAAATTGTATCATATAAATAATCATGAATATTGTAAAACATAATAATACGAGAGGTCCAGTACTTTCTGTACATATTTTTTTCGTATTTTTTGCTTTCATCGTTAAAAACGGCTCAATACAGGTGAATTTAAATACGTTTCAGTTGCTCTTTAACTTTGCACGATTCGCGTCGACCTAGCAAACCAGGTTCGCATCTTGCCGCTGGATAAACGACTGAACCAGAGATCGATTATCTTTTCCAGCCGTGTTAAAACTTAATTTCATTTTTAAAAACAATGGTAGAAGTACACAACAGTGAATATTATACACTGTAAGGAGAGAAAATAGATATCAAGACTTATAACTTTATAACTCAGTGACAATATATTTAATCCTGTACTTTTGTGTATTACTTAACCGGCTTACCGAAGAAAAACGGCTCAATATTCAGATGGTCTGTCTAAATAGTTTAACCTTTAGCCAAATTAAAAAAAAAAAAAATATAAGGCATTATATTTTCAATAATAATATTTTTAAGTACTATTTCCACAGATAAAAAACAATGTTTTTTATGCAAATGTATGTTGATTAGTATTTTATAAGATGATAATACTCGCGATGAGCAAAACCGTTCCTAATCTTTAAGTTTATTGTGAAAATAGTATAAGAGAAAAAAATGTACTTTCATAAAAAAAAAAAAAAACAATATTTTAAGCTACAAAAGCAGTGTTGCGAATATTTATATCTTTATATGGAAATCTTGGTAGAAAAAAATAGTTTAGTATGTTCGCTTGCGAAACATTCTTCTGCGTTATTTATGACTTGATTTCAATGAATTCGAAAACTAGATACATGTAAACTGATTAAAAGATAAATTTATGAATATTTGAAAGGGCAGATATCGCAATCGAATAGAATGAACGTTCAAAAGTGATATTAAATCGGTTTCAGATACCGAATACGTGATATAATTAATTATTTATGCGTGATGGTTTACTAGCCCTGTATTGACCTGTAAACCTTTCGCGAGGTTCGAGACAAAGTATTGTTATGGCTTTAACCGGTCAGTCGGGAGCAGAACTGGTTCCTTTCACAGCTTCCCCTCGTCTCCTGATCCCTTGAATTTTCTTGTAATCCACATCGTCACTCTTCCAGGGAGTATCCTCTTTCTTCTGATTTTGATTGAAAGAATATGAAGTTTCGTCCAGCTATCCATAATGAATAAATGATTTTTATTTGCTCACAAAAATTATTAAAAAAACTCAGTTATCAACAGATGGAAAGCAAAAATCTTGTAATTATTGAATTCATGTTTGTATGCCTGCACGATTCATTTTTCTAGGCAGAATTAAAAATCGATATAACCTACGAAAAAAAAGATTTTTTCAAAATATTTTCGTGGATATGCTACCGGGGTCGCAATACCGAGCTCAAATACCAATATGAACAGATTAATAAATTGATTTTTTGATCATTTTTTGATTTTTATCAAGGCGAAAATGTCCATGTAATTCTGAAAATGGACGAGCGATTAGCTATCCACAATCTTATCAACACTATCCTTATATTTATAGTATAAAATAAAGTTAATTTATAATTTTTATGTTGTAGTTATTCCACAAATTTCAACAGCAATTTTTAATGTTACGCGCACAGTCGTGTTCGATTTGTATAAAATATTTACGGTTCACTTTTGAACAAATAATATATTTTATGTGAAAATATCGTTCAAATAATAAGTGTTATGCAAGACTTACGTTAAAACTATGTATTTTGTGTTTTTATATCTACATATGATTTTCAAGTAACGTTTTTTATAAAATAAACTTTTTAAACATTTATATATTATAGATAATTTAGATTTTTATTCCAATGTTTTTTCTCATACATAAAATATATTTCATAAAAATCTCTGGCCATTAATTTAAAGTGAGTAAAGGGATATAAAATTATGAAAATGCGTAAAAAAGACTAAACATCTTTTGTCAGTTACCCCTGATAAATTTTGCCTTTTAAAAATGGAAGGTCCTATAATCTTCAGTGTTGTGAAATAGAGGCCATTTTGTAATTAAAATTTCTTAAGCAAACAAACAACGAGAAAAAGCATCATATTGGAACATTCGACCTTGACCAGCAGTCTGAATTGAGTTGTGAAACAGGTTTGCAGGGACACGCCGCGAATAAAAAGCATTCATTTATAGGACAGAAGAGAGAAAATGTCATGTCACGTGACCCGGCCAAAACAAAAGGCATTCTCGTTTGGTCGGCTAAACTAGGACAATTGAGGACACTCGACACTGTCGACAAGATGGCGGGTGATGGTCGTCCAAGAATATTTGACATAAAAATCTTTTGTTAATTCGAAGACATTACTTTTTCTTATATACATAATATAATATACAAAACTTTTGTTTGAATACAGAAATATTGCCACAGTAACAAAGATTGACACCATATAAACGATAATATTCTATAACTACGCAAGTAAAAATATTTTATCATATTTAGCCAAGACTTACTTTTAATTATCAACTAGTTACAAAGAAAATCAAATCAACCATTTTATTTTTATTTTAATCGATCAAATTTAAAGAATCTAAAGAAAATTAAAATTATCAAAAATCTTTGATATTATATAAATATAAGCCTCGACGCCATTTTGGTAGTGAGTATTTTCAACAAAAATAACAAGAGTTAAAGTAATCTCTGATTATAATATATTGATTGAATTGGCATTTACTCAAAATTAAAAAAAAAAAATTATGTTAATTTGCAAAAGTGTATCCATTTTGTTTAACGTGCATATATACATAAATTACATCGTTATAGTTATGTCCATCATTAATAAAATATTACTTGAAATGTCAGCGCGCTCTCTGATAATACATAAATATTTAATATTAAACAATTGTTACGTTAATAATAAGCATATTGCTTATAACACGGTGAAAACATAGCAATGCATTTAAGTTCTACAAAAGAACTTATTTCCGTTATTTTGTAGAACTAAAATACGTTTCTATTTTTTCACCATGTCAGAATACAATATTTTTTCCTTCGTCGATTATATCTCCAATCTCAGTTAGTATAGATATCAAAACATAATATTATATGAAATATTTTAGTGAAACAATATTATTTTCAAAAAAACTAAATCATTCTATAATACAACAATATATTATCCCATAAAAATACAGATTAAATCAAATAAAAATGTAGATTCTTAAAAATATTATAATACTTGTTCATACACCGACGTAATAATGTAAATTGAATTTTATAGGCGGAATGTATGAAAAATATACGAAGGCGTTGGTTATGATAAAGAATCAAATATTCTAGTGTTTTCATTCATATTTGCGTGCAATTTATATTCCCACTTCAAAATTCGAATGAAGCCCACAACGTCCAGTATACGGTCACATGACATTTTCAATAAAAAAAAATATATTGGTTTTTAAAGCAAATGGGGTCCGAAGGATTGCAGCCTGTGATCGTCTCAGAAAAAATTATATTCGATTAAATTATCATAAAAAAAATATTTCCAATTATTTGTTAAAATCTGGTTTTTCATCACCGTAGTCGAGTGCAAAGAGCGCTTATTGTTTTTCGTCGTATAATGTTACTTGTATGCAGGGGTGAATTACCATATAAGAAGAATAGGCGCTTGTTTGGGCTCAAAATATATTTATATTTACCAGGGCTGAGGAATCAAAGTGATTTGGCCGGAGTCGGAGTCGTGTTTTTGATTAATGTTGGAGTTGGAGTTATGAATAACGAATGACTCCGATTACTTTTTCGATAAGACGATTTTGAAGAATATCTCGATGAACAATTTGCCGGATTGTTTGCTTGATATTTAATTTAATGCAAAAAAATAAGAAAGGTAGAAAAAATCTGATAAAAATAACCTTTTTTTAATCGGAGTCGTCTTTTTTAACTGATTCCACAGCCCTGATATTTACATTATCTAAATAATTAAATTTCTTCATTTAATATTTAATTTACATGGCATTATTACAACATAGCAACAACTACATCGGTAAAATAAATAATTAATATTTTTTTTTAATTTTATGTTTTCATTGCAACCACTGCGATTGCGACATTGGTAATGAGATATTTTTGTGACTATAATTTTTTTTAAATAGAGGTATATATAATATAATCATTATATATAAATTTCGAAAAGAGTGCAAAATTTTTTTCGAATTGTTGAAACTTTGTACGATTCCACACATTTTGGTATTAACGACCCGGGTTTCACTTTTCATCATCTTCAGACATTTTATCATACGGATGCAACAGAACTGGCAAACCTCGTGTAGTGAGTAACAAAACATGTGAAAATCTACAAAGTTTCAACAATTAAAATTCACCACATATCTTTAGCAATTAACGGTAAGAAAAAATTGCCAATTTTCAAAATGTCTACTGGAATTTTATTTTATTTATTTTGTTATCAAAGATTAATAACTTTCTAAATGAACTGGCCATAAAATGAATTCCTCTTACATGTCAAATCAAAGCTAACAAGACGTCAAAACTGCATGAACGCGCTATTACACAATGATTTTACGTTTGGAATTATTCTAGGTTTGCAATAGTCAGACGCAGATTAGAGAATTAACGTTCATTTCTTTCAATCAACAAACCTTAAATTATTGGGCAAAGGTTCTTTTCGCATTAAATGTACCAATTTGTAGACGTCATAAGTGGGTGTCCTTAAGTTCTGTTTCTTTTTATTTTCAGATATAATTCACTAATTTTGACAGACTATTTTAAGTAGTCGATAGTCAAACATCGACAAGACTTGCAATGGTTTAAAATAAAACTCATTTACAACATTGAATGCTTAATGAATTCAAAAAACCAATTAATATTAACAACGATAATGAAAGCATTGGTTATATTTGGAGTACAGATATAAGTAAAAGACGAAAGTCTTCTAATTTGTTCAAGTTTCGTCATGGGAATCTGTTCTTGAAATATTAGCTCCGTACTAGGCGTTCCATTGAAATTATAATATATTAATCACTAAGATTTCAAAGCTGTAGTAAATGTTGATTCTTGATAAATTTCAAGAGAAATTTGAGATATCCTTACTATTTACTCATCAATTATAATTAGATATTATTAGAGACTGAGTAAGGGTTTGTGACTAAATAATCACGTTATTAAAAATTCGCTTATCGCGTTATTAGGGATTACATAATATAAATTCAAACCCAGCGCCTAAGTGTTTGCATCTTTGTAGTAAGGGTCGCAGAATGACGGCTTTGGAACAGCTGGAAATCAATAGACATCAACAAAGGATTCTTAACGATCAAACTAATATATTGTCTTCCCCATTAATTCAACCTCTCAATCGCTTAATACGCAAATGTTAGTTTAAGCATAGATCTGACGATGGTGTGAGCAGAAATAGCAATCAACCATTTTTTTTTTAAATAATTTTGTAGAACTAAATACATTGCTATTTTTTTCACCGTGTTATTATGGAGTTCTACCAAGTGAATGCCAATTCAATCAATCAACAATTTATGACTAAACTTTACATTTGGGTGCAGCACGTAACGTCAATAAATTGTTTCCTTGACATAACATATATAGGCGACAAGAAAAAATTGCCAATTTTCAAAATGTCTACTGGAATTTTATTTTTATTTATTTTGTTATCAAACATTAATAACTTTCTCTTTCCATATTAATTCCTGAAGTGTGGCTTCAAACGAATATATATATATATGGTTAGCCAATCTTTCTATATGATTCATCAAGGAAGCGGATATTTTATACAAATAAATAAATAGATCATTCACAGTGTGTTCTGAAACGGGTTTCAATTAATTTAGAAAAAGTTTATCTACCTATATACAATAGCTATTGATTCCAAGTCTTCTCGAAGCTTCCGATTGAATTCACATTAATTTCTCGAAAAAATCGTCCGTCGTTATTTCATTGTCTTCAAATACAATGCAGATGTTAATTTCACTAAATTGCGGAGGTAGGCATAATAAAAACTACAAACAACAATTAATAACTTCGCCACTATTATTAGTTGATTTGATAATAGAAGAAGCCATTCAAATCGCATCCATTGTTTTAACCGATTTCTTCTGGTCGTCGTGACTTGCAGTAGGTATTGACTTGATGACTGCGACATTATTCAAAAGCCAAGTAGGAAATTATCGAGTTTTAAATAAACAATAGAAAAGAAAGAAAGGGGTAAACACTTTATTAAAAGCTTCTCTATCAAGAATTTTTTTTAATACAATCTTGGATTATTTACGATTTCATACTCATCGTGTGTAAAATTTGAATTGTTAAACTTATTTATGATATCGACTGAAGGTGCTTGATGGAATTTCAATATCAAATTTGAATTTTTATCACTTTGTACTTTTTACTCCACATGTTCACGGATACAACAGAACTGACGTGTGATAGAATGCCTGAAGATGCCGAAAGGCGAAATCCGAGTCGTTAGTGTCAAAACAAGTGGAGTCGTACAAAGTTGTAACAATTCAAATTTGTTAAAATTTTGTAAATTTTTAATATTTCGTCATGACTCAGGTTTTGCCTTTCGGCATCTTCAGGCGTTTTATAACAAGTAATGCAATAATATTGAGTGAAAAAAATGACAAATTTGAAAAATATCTTAATGAAAAATTTGCCGGATTGGTTAGTTGATCTTTAATTTAATGCATATAAATAGAAAGTGTAAAAAAAACCGACAAAATTAAGCGTTTTTATTCGGAGACTTGTTTTTGTTCAATATCGGAGTCGTAGTCGTTTTTTTTGTCAATGTATGATTCGATTTTTTGAACGACTCAACAGTCACCTCAACAGTTGAAATGTTAGCGGTCTGAGAGTTACGCTTACGATTAATCAAAGATACGACTAATTCGGTATGCCCGTCGGGATAATAATCCGGCTAATATTCGCATCATTTTGAGCTATTTTTTCCGTCCGTTACCCACGTGTAGACATTCCTACAGGAAGCATCATGAATCAGATGTTTTTAATATTATCATTATGGACTATTTACTAACCATAAAATAACAGATATAACGCGTAATGAATTTGCTTGAAAATGTTGACAATGCAAACAAAAACGATTAAACTAATCATCATCGATATGAAATGGAGATAATAATCATTATAAGTAAGCATGTTTTACAACAGAGCTATTGTGAACAATTCCAAATAAACGTGTGTCACAAATAATTTAAATTTCACGGAAAGTTTAAAGCGTGCATTCAAACACGTAAATTCAAAGAAAGCAGAACACTTAAAAATACGTGCTTTTTAAATCTTCCAGATTGCAGCAATCGTAATGCGACAGTTCTGAGCCTGGACGCATCATAAAATGCATTTATTTTGATGTTGCAAGTAAAGTGCGTTTTGATGACACTGCAATAAATAATATACACGAAAGCACATTCAAAAAACGCATTTCCTGTTTTTATTGCAATAATAATTACAGCTTGGTATTTTTAATATAAAATTGTATTTTTACCTTGTATAATTTTCGTATTATTTGATTACAGTTTTGAATCGTAGAATAGTATAGAAGAAAACTAGCTTAAAATTATTTTAATGTTTCAATAAAGAAGATTTTATATTCCATATATTCACAAACAAAATCACTTCTAATGTACATTTTAATCAACACAGTTGTAATAGAAAGTTCATAATGTTAATGATATTTTGTTTTCATCACAACAAGGTTATCTGATGTTTGTTTTGTTTGTGAAAGAATGCAAGAGGGCATTGTTTTAAATTGCATTCCATAGATGCATTATGCACTATATACTATCAGTTAAGCCAGCCGGTAGAGCAAGTTTTTCTTATCACAGAAGTAAATAGACAAACAATTCAATCTTGACTTGAGACTTCAGGCCGATGGCTTAATTACTTTTGAATTTTGGTTTAATAAAAATATGAATATATCGAACCGTACAATATTTTATAATAGAGGAATGACAATGCGCAAACAGTAGAACAATAATTTGAAAGAGTGTAATGAGTATTATTATCAAAAAATGGTTTGTCTACGAATCGTGTTTTTAGTTTAATGATTTCAAGTGTTCCTCTTTTACTGTATTTTATCTGTTACACACGAATTCCTTGATTTTTTTTACCATGTTCGCCTCCAATGTGGAAATAATAGAGTTATCTGAATTGAATCTATTCTTCGATATTTGTATGTAGTCAATCGCTAAACTTCTGCTTTTTGGAGGCAATGAAGATAAAAGCATTATCTAAGATTAAAGGTGGGATAGAATTAATAAAGACATCAAATAAAAACATAGCTTTTGTTATTGTTTTTGGTTTTTATTGCGGTAAGTATGTACATATATGGTTCATTTGATGCTTTTTAAATATTTTTAAAATCTTGAATACACCGTTTGCGGAAGATATGTGGTTCATTAAAGACATATACATTTTAAAAAAAGGCGCCTTCCTTTTTTGGTGCCTTAAGGACGTGCATATTATAAATAAGGGTTAGTTTATTGATCGAATTGGCATTTACTTGGTAGAACTCCATTATGACACGGTAAAAAATGGCAATGTATTTTAGTTCTATATCTTATAAAAAAATTTAAAAAAATGTAGAACTTAAATACATTGCTATTTTAACAGCGTGTAATAAGGGTTAGGTCTAAATCTATGATATCATGCATAAGTCCATAAATCGATTGAAAAACTAAAAACAATAATTATAGTTTATATAAGTATGAAATTTATGAAGTCCGTATTGGGATATGAGCCTATCATAACAACGATATTGCATATTTAGCTATAAGCCAAATATCTATATAATATAATATTTTATTAACGCAAAATGAAATGTTCACTACAATATGAAATGATTAACGTTTAAAATCTAGACATAAATTTGATTAAATATATATTCATTGATAATCTTAACGAATTTAAAGTAATTCGTCATATGGAAGCATATAATAGTTTAATATAATTTTGTGCTTAATTCTGCTTATTGTGCGAATTAGTAACGTAGCCTCCCATAAAAGTACCTCGCTACCTCGTTTTAACTTCATGGATTTTTTTGAACTTTAAATTAATTAATTAACCAAGAATTTTTGTCTCATAAATAAAGTTCCCAGACGCAATAAAACATTTTGATAATCCAGATGCGTGTATATTATTATCATAAGAAGACTTTTTAATAGCAGCACGTTTAACAGGTAATTAGAGCGCATTCGTGTCAACGTCAACAGTGGCATGAATTTAAATCACGGCTGGGTTTATTCGTTGTTTACTATCGAAAATATTCATTTATTTTTAGGACACTACAATCCGCGGGGAAATTTTAGCGTTTTTAATTTGGACGTCTTGTTTAATTTATTTGTAGGGTATAATTGTCAATAAAATGTATTTCGCAATACTGGTAATCAATTTTCCCTGCAATATTCCGAAGGTTATTTGCGCAAAACATTAGCTGTGCAACTTTAAAAGGAAACCATTTTTGCGCTACATGACCTAAAAGTAGAACAGTAAATTTTTAATAATGATAATAATAATTATTATTTACTAAAAACACTATATAAAGTCAATTAATGTTATATAATGCATATATGTGTTGCCATTGAAACTCAGTAACTTATCCTAATGTTCTTCTATCTTAATTCTGGTGTTACTTTTATGCGCTCTATTGTAACATATGTGCGCGTGCACAATTGCATAGCTTAAAAGTAACACTGCTGGGAATAATTGCCAACATGCTAAATACTATGAGATATCAAATTTGTGACTTGAGATCAAACCGATTTCAAATTGAAATTCAATATTGAACTCAATAAGATATCGCAGGAGTGATATTTCAGCTGAACAACAAGGTGAAAAATAGCATTCATAGTCAGAACTAGTTCTGACGATGGCGTGAGCCGAAATAGCTATCAACTATATTTGTTAAAAATAATTTTGTACAACTAAAATACATTGCTATTTTTTCACCGTGTTATAATGGAGTTCTACTAAATGAATGCCAATTCAATCAATATATTTCAGCTGTTTTGATACATAAATATCAGTAAATAAAATTTTATAAATATAATTTGTTTTTTACATTGCGTTTAGTCACGTGTTGGTCTATGCAAAAGATTAACTTGTTATCATAAGTTAAATAAATAAATATTAATATTTTCATTAAATAATTTTTTCCATATTTTTTTATCTATTCGTGTAATACTGTTATCAAGTATTCTCGCTCCGTTATGATATGATAGAATGGAATTTTTGAATAGACAAATATATCGCTAGACATATAATATATAGTTGATAAATCGAGGAAGATATTAAGCACACCAATGCTTAGAATATTTTTTCGAGTTGAAAAAAAATAATTAGTATATGGTATTTAAAATGGATTGAAATATAACCAGTGCGCGTCACTGCAATGACAGAGAAACTAGCGTCAATAAACTAACGACGAATGTGATTATTGCCAATTTGTTTTAAAAGTGAAAATGACTACAGAAGCATTATAAAATCATTACATTGCCTGATACTCAACCATTAGCGATTTTTACTTAGTTTCAATTGATAACGGGAGAGATTTTTTCATGAGTGAACTTTTATAAAATTAATTTATCAATAAGTTCAAGATTTAGATGTAATGATTAATAATCGCGAAAGGTATTTTTACAATTTATTATGGCACACGATTTGAGAATCTCCACTAGAAAATTTACATGTCACAGCCGTGGGTTATAATGTAATGGCTATAAAATATGACTGAAATCGTTCTTGTCACCTCTATTAGGAAAGTTTCAAGAATTTCAGAAATATAATTGAAAAATTAAATATTAGTATAATTATATGAGCCAGGTAATTGTTTCCATGTGTAAATACCATCTTCATCTAAAAATGGTTTTGACCGTCAAAACCTATACTGATCATTGTAAAAATAAATAAATGGTACAAAACATACTGCGTTTTTTCATATAATGTCTTTAGACCAATGTTCGACAATTAACCCTTTAAAAGTAGCCTTAAAATAAACTTCCATAAGTGAGGTTAATCCGTCTGAGACGCCCATATTTATATGATGTCACTCCCTAATGGAGAGGGGTTTAAAACTATGATAATTTGGAAGATTTGCGACGACGAGGAATTAGGGAGTTGGTAAAATTTTTGTTCCAAAAAACCATCATAACCAAGAAATATCAGGGGCGGAGAAAAAAGCGGGGTTTTTAAAAATGACGTCAGTTAGACAGTGAGTAAAAGATTTTGTTACGAAATATGACATTGGGAGTTTTAGGTAAAAAAAATCTTATAAAATATTGGTACCATCTAAAAACAATTAGTAGACTACGAGATATTGCTGTATGACAAACGATATTTATATTATAGTTTTTAAATTAAACGATTAGCAGATTACGTGTTATCAATAGAAATAATAGAAATTGAATTTCTCTTCATGACGAAATAATCGCAGAAGAGTCACGCGACTTTAGCAGCGACACGAATCAGAAAAATGCAGTCCGGCAAACCGAAGAACTGAACTGGCCATAAAATGAATTCCTCTTACGTGTCAAATCAAAGCTAACAAGACGTCAAAACTGCATGAACGCACTATTACACAATGATTTTACGTTTGGAATTATTCTAGGTTTGCAATAGTCAGACGCAGATTAGAGAATTAACGTTCATTTCTTTCAATCAACTCTCAGTTCTGTTTCTTTTTATTTTCAGATATAATTCACTAATTTTTACAGACTATTTTAAGTAGTCGACAGTAAAACATCGACAAGACTAGCAATGGTTTAAAATAAATCACATTTACAACATTGAATGCTTAATGAATTAAAAAACGAATTAATATTAGTAACGATAATGAAAGCATCGGTTATATTTGTAGTACAGATGTAAGTAAAAGACGAAAGTCTTCTAATTTGTTCAAGTTTCGTCATGGGAATCTGTTCTTGAAATATTAGCTCCGTACTAGGCGTTCCATTGAAATTATAATATATTAATTACCAAGATTTCAAAGCTGTAGTAAATGCTGATTCTTGATAAATTTCAAGAGAAATTTGAGATATCCCTACTGTTTACTAAACAATCATAATTAGAAATCCTTAGAGACTGAGTGAGGGTTTTATGACTAAACTTTGCATTTGGGTGCCGCATGTTTTGTCAACGAATTGTTTCCTTGACATACATAGGTGACAAGAAGTGGATTGTCAACAAAATTTTACGCGGAAGTGACAATGGTCGGTCGCTGGAGTAACACCCCCACAAAAGTAATATTTTCTATGTTGTGGGATATTCAGGACATTATGTTAACATGTTTATTATATAAAACTTGCTGACTGTTATATTCCGATTGTGAATTCTTATCGCTTAAGATTTTAGGAGCACATTTTTTTAGCAAGATAGCAAATACATAAAGTATTAACTCATTATCTCTTTTTGAAAAATCTGCACTCCTTGGTACGTGCGTTTAGAGACATTTTATCATAAACTAGAGACAAAAATAACGACGAGAAATGCAGCTTGTAAGAATGATGTCAAACCTATAAGTAAAATGTGTTTCATTTAAGGACTAGGCATTGAAAAATAATTTTAAATGTATATTCAAGAGTTTTTTGTGGTATATGTAAAAAATATTATGCGATTGAGACTAACTAGCATCGTACCAGTCCCGCACTGTTGTCTAATGTGATTGATTAATCTTCACGAGTAGAATATAGCTAGCTACTAATCACTTCCAATGTAAAACTCAAGCTGGACTGACTAGACTTATATATCTTCCACGCAATTGTAACGATTATTTATGTTATCATATATTGCTTTCGAGATTGACCATCCATTAATAAAAAGAGGATTTTTTTAATTTGAATAGATAAACATTTTATTCAAAGGGAAAGAAATATGATGCAAAATAATTAGATGGAAAAGTTCCATGAATTAAGGAAAGGTAATATTAAATCTATTTAAAATAAAATCTACGTAATTCATGATACCGATTGAAGGTGCTTGATGGAATTTCAATATCAAATTTGAATTGTTGAAACATTGTACGATTCCACCTGTTTTTTCACTAACGACCCGGTTTTCGCCATTCGGCGTCTTCAGGCATTCTATCACACGGACGCAACAGAACTGACGCACAATAAAAAGTTAGCAACGTCTATATACCAAAGGTATTAATTAAGGGAAAACACAGACCCCAATACAAAGTTTTAACAATTGAAATTTAACAATCTATATAACATCTAGTTTCCTCTTGTAAAGTTTCAGCAAGTTTTCTTAGGGGCGATTTTTCTTAGCATGATACCATACAATATTTGGTTTCTTTGTATATTTTTCATATTGTTTTTAGTAATTTTGTCTTGCTTAATATATTGTTATAATATATTTTCTGATCGTTCGTAATAACTTGAAAACAATAAAAAAAACTAATTTCCGCTGACATAACAATAATGACAAAATCACGGCCTTCGAAGAATCTTATTTTATTATTAAACTTAATAAGAATTAACTACTTAGTTATAATGGGTGACAATTATCATCAAATGACACATGCGTATAAATGAACACAAGGTGTTATAATGTGCATCCGAAGCGTCTATAATAGATGCATAAAAACGAAATTAAAAAATGATATAACCCGATAAGGTGCTGCGTGGGTCTCAAACAGGTTGATCGGCAATTCGACACACATACATACTTATTAAAAGGATATGAAATGTCCTTCTTGCAATCTGTTTACGTAGAAGTTTCTTTTTAACAGGCGTACTTAGCAAAGTGTGTAATTTTTAATTAGCATAGTTCGTTTCAAATATTTTAATATTTAAAACAACACGTAAAGACAATTTATGATAAACTAGTTGTGCTAAATGTTGTTATGTCGATTGACAAATCAGTGGAAATCAAGAAAACATAATAAGCCACTCACATACGTCCCGTTTTAAGGTTGCCAGTACCGTTGTACCCCAAGCACTACGACTTGGGACGCCAAAATAACAACGGGTACATATAAAAATAAATTTATTTCACTGAATATAGCACCAAATCAAATCAGATTCACTGGTTAAAAGAAATGTTATAACACGAGGATACCTTATTTTGATATCACTACCGTCATTGCTTTCTCCATCACTAAGTTTATCATTAAATCTTGTCAGAAATTTAAGAAAAAATCAAAAAAAATAATAATGTAAAATAAAGTCAAATTTAAGTTTGATTATGAACAAATTCAAATGTAATATATAAAAAAAACAAATTTAAAAACAAAAAAACTCATTAAAACATTATAAAAATAAATTAATTTTAAATGATGTCAAATATTGATGATTTTTATAAAAACCAGATTTCTGTTTTAATTAGATTATAGAATTTGATTACAATTTTGATTTTAACACGGTGAAAAAAAAGCAACATATTTTAGTTCTACATTTTTTTTATAAGACATAGTTGATAGCTATTTCGGCTCACGCCATCGTCAGAACTATATAGTTCCGACGTAGAACTTAAATACATTGCTATTTTTTCAACGTGTTATAATGGAGTTCTACCAAGTAAATGCCACTTCAATCAATGCATTTTTTTTATGTGATTAAATATATATTCAATTTTCTATTTATTTTATTTCGAAATATTTTTTTATTACTTCATATGTTTTTAATTACTATTGTTTGTTTATTTTTGATTAGATTTTAATTTGAATTGATTCGACACCTCGCTAGATACGTCGACCCAATCAACAATAAGCACTCAAATCAGTTCATATTTGATTTATATATAATACTTTCACAAAACGTGTAGCCATTTCGGTACCGCATGTAAAATTTGGCCGAAATGAAAATTAATATGAAGTCAACACTCTTATGTGTAACATCATGTATTTTTGCTTGTATAATGACGTTTATAATGTTTGAAATAAGTGTTGTTTCTAAAGAAATGTTTGTTTATTTTGACTTCAGTTTTATGTGATTGAAATTTAGTTTTTATAAGTTTTTAATTGTTATATGAATTAGAGATTAATTTGAATTGAATTAATACTAATATTATGATCTCAATAAAATCACAGCTTCGTATTCTGTTAGCAGACATTGCATTGCATGATATGCATAGGTGGGCGGAAGCTCGTGTCAGGAAAATAGGTAGGTGTGTTCCAGAATGATAAAACTAGTTGAATTAATTCGGCACTAAAAACACAATACGTAAAGTGCAATGTACAAAGGTACATTTTTTGTTAGTAAAAACTTTATCAATAAAACCATCGCTAGTTCCGACTGACTACCAATTAAGATTACTATACTGCGTATCAATTATTGAATTAATTATTTGAAAGACTTTGATTGGCCATTAATATAACGCGACAATTTATAGAAGTTCGATGTGAAGTTACGCAAATAGAGGGTGTTAGAAACACAGTTAAAATTACGTTTGTTTGTTAGATACAATGCAGTGCAAACTGGTGGTTGATTTTAGGGAATGGCCAAAACCATCAAAATTATTTTTTCTTTTAAATATGGGATGTTTGTCTGTTTATTTATTGAATTGGCATTCACTTGGTAGAACTCCATTATAACACGGTGAAAAAATAGCAATGTATTTTAGTTCTACAAAATTATTTTTAACAAATACAGTTGATAGCTATTTCGGCTCACGCCATCGTCAGAACTATATAGTAGTAGAACTATATGATATGATTTTTTTGTAAACAAACACCCCTTTTTTACATACATAACTTATTTTAAATTTTGGACGATATCGCGTATATTATTCACGACATCGTTGCACAGTTAATTGTTTGTGAATGCTCATTATTTTTGTTATATTTCGGAATATAAAACATAGAGTGTGTCAGATTGCTTTTTTATAACGAGACAGATTGAAGATGAAGCATTGTAGCTTTTAGATAGTATAAAATGAGTTGTGTATGCCACCCGCAAACTGCAAAATATCGCCATTGAGATGATATTGTTTATATGACGGCATGCACCCACGGTGACATTGCAAAAACTCGTAAAGAAATAATGGACTTTTGCAGTGGCGTGTATAGAGAATATTTATTATTTCCGTACAATCTAATACAGTGGTCCGCAACCTACTACCCGCGGGTAATTGAATTACACACCATGACATTTTGAACTACCCACCAAGAAAATATGATTTTAATTTTTTTATAAAATCATTTAATCATCGAAAATACCAATAATTTAAAAAAAAGAAGGTACATAAGTAAAAATGAGTAAAAAAGTAATAATAATAACTGTAGGTCATTTTTTACACTGTTATCATCGAACGTGAAGTGGTAACACTCCCTTATTTATATATATATATATATATTTATTTTACAAGATAAATTTGTATTTACACATGCATAAATGTATATATTTCATTGTATGATAATAAAAGTGTTTAAAAAAAAAAAATTGTTAACTTTTACCCACTTATCAAATGAAATTTCCAAAATTGATTTTTTTATCAAGTTTCTCAAAAGGTTGCCGACCTAATACAACGATCTGATCTAATACAACGTTATTTCTAATACTATCCACTAAATCAGCCTCCTGTCAAATGTCGCTAATAGTTTCTGACGATATTATTGTCTTCAAATAGCTATCGATCCTTTCCCTTAACATAAAAAAAACACATTTTGAAACCTAACGAGTATGAATGTTTACTACAGAAAAATACTTAACACATTATCTCTATGATTATTCATGCTCGATTTTAAATTATGACATCGTACAAATTGGAGACTGTTTTGTTTTGCCGAACGCAGAGTATTTAAAAGCACGGGGTTGAGTTCCAGCCCTGCTCTATTTCGCAGCTTGTCGAGTCGGCCATACACAGTAAGTATGTAAACAATCTGTATTTTATATTAAATTTATTGGTTATTATGGAGTATTTTGGATGGTAAGTATATTGTCACACTGTAGATACAATATATATATATATTATTTTTAGATTTAAAAATATCATCACTACAGCAATCTTAATAGGGCATAATTTGAGGTGTTCAAACAACACAAAAAATTCGCTGAATATCGGGAAACATATTTATAGTTCTGACGATGGCGTGAGCCGAAATAGCTATCAACTATATCTTAAAAAACAATAATTTTGTAGAACTAAAATTCATTGCTATTTTTTACACCGTGTTATTAAAATATATTTCCACATCAAAATAGTTAGCACAAAGCTCATGTTATCAAAATTATTGATAATTTACTTAAAGTTAGTGAAAAGCTAGTATACACTATAACGATCACTTTTAAGGTATTAAATGTCACTTCTTGATGGAAAGGCATGATATTTTAAATAATAAAAACACAATTTTTAGTAATTATTTCCACAAAATATTTTGTGATATCATGGCCAGTCTCGCTCATTGCGAGCATTATCAACTGATCAGTTAAACTAGTCCCGACCGTAAAATATAATGTGAAAATAATTAGTAAACATATGTTTTTATTATTTAGAATAAAAGTTTTGTAGAATAGCCATTTCATGACGCATAAATTCGCCTTAGCTATATAATAGAAATGGATGTTCAATATTCTTATATTAATTACGTCACTGTTTCCATTTTTTTCTGGATTGAATTATGTGTCTGCAATTCAATCAATTATAAATGTATAACCATTTCATGATTTTAGTATGGCAAGAGGGAAGGGGCTTCAGTACGATTAAAAAACACGATTATAGCTAGTAACTAAACTTTTATTCGCACGCCACTGCTTGGAGGAAATAGCAGAGCTGCGCGGGTGACGCTTGCCCATTTATGATTTTATATAATAGACACCAACTTCCACTTAAAAAGTTGTGTTGATTTGTTTTAGCTGTGACGTAATGAAAAATATTCAATGTTAAGTATTGAATGTTTTTGCGGAGCCATTTTATGGTAATAACCGATAACAAACATTAGCTTTTAAAAATAATCTAGAACCCAATATTATACTGATAGTCTATCTGTCATGATTTATCTGTAACGCAGTACAAAAGTGTGAGTTTTAAGTGATTTTGGACAGACATTACTAACAGATGGGATTTTATGATTTTTGTACTTTACATAATATAGTGAACGTGAAAAAATAGCAATTTATTTTAGCTCTACATTTTTTTAGAAAATATAGTTGATAGTGACGTGAGCCGAAATAGCTATCAACTATATCTTATAAAAAAAATTGTAGAACTTAAATACATTGCTATTTTTTCACCGTGTTATAATGGAGTTCTACCAAGTAAATGCCAATTCAGTCAATATATAGTGAACGTGTTGGTTGATCATTTATTGATAGAAAGGCAATATATTGGATTGGCAACTAAGTAATTGCGGATTTCAATAGATGGCACCAGTTGAATTTTTAGGTTTGCGACGTGGTCCAAATGTAAAAATTTTTTTTATTAGATAGTTGACAATTCAGCTGTCAATCGGTAATAAAAGTTTTTTGATCGGTTGCGTAGTTTTTGTTTGGCGTTCGTTGAAAAATGGAAAATCAAAAGAAACATTTTTGTCATATTTTGCTATTTTATTTCCGCAAAGGGAAAAACGCATCGCAAGCTCACAAAAAATTATTTGAATTGACAAATCGAAAAGGTGTTGTATTCCATCATGACAATGCAAGGCCACACACATTTTTGACCACTCGGAAAAAATTATTGGAGCTTGTTTGGGATGTTTTGCCACATCCACCTTATAGTCCTGACCTTGCACCATCTGAGTACATTTTGTTTCGATCTTTACAAAACTCCTTGAATGGTAAAAATGTCAACAATGATGATGATGTCAAATCGTACTTGATTCAGTTTTTTGCTAATAAAAACCAGAAGTTTTATGAACATGGAATTATGATGCTTCTTGAAAGATGGCAAAAGGTCATTGATCAAAATGGGCAATACGTTACAGAATAAAATTATTTAGTTCCATGAAAAAATTGTCTTTGATTTTCTAAAACAAATCCGCAATTACTTAGTTGCCAGCCTGTTATTTAAATAAAATAAAATACACTTATTAGGTACTATTTTTTAAATGTTGGAAATAATTCAATTTGTGTCTTAAATATTTAATATTATGTATTATTTTATTTCACTCAAATCTTCGAATGGATGGTGTCTAATTCTGATATTAATAATGAAAGAGCGATTACTAATTGTCTTTCTTAGAACCAGGGCTGAGGAGTCGTGGTGTTTAGCCAGAGTCATTGTTCAAGTCTGACTCAATACTATATACTACAGTGGAATATCTCAATAAACAATTTGCCAGGTTGTTTGTTTGATCATTAATTTAAACAAAATAATAAGAAAGGCAAGGAAAAAACCAAAGTCTTGGAGTCGCAGTGTTTTGGCCATAGTCGGAATCGTGTTGTTGGTCAATGTCGGAGGTGTATTTTTTTTTACAACATCACAGCCCTGCTTACCACTATCGTTTTATATTTGCTCGAAAAAGAGAGATTGAATAGCTCTTGTAAAAATAAGCAATGGAGAGATTTTAGAACATAATATAAAAAAATCACGAATTAATTTTTAAATGTTTTTTAGTATCTGAAAATAAAGGCCTCTAAATTACCTCTTTCTGGCCTTACGTGTCTATAACCCGTTACTGGAACTAATGTATATAAGTATACAAAATTTCATATTTATTTTCTTATAAGTCACACGAAAGGTATCTTTTTGTTTTCGATATTATTAGTATGCAATGAATAACGAGTAAATGGGTTAGTATGACAAAAGCCAAATTCTTACGCATTCAATTATTTATATCCTCTTTATTTATTGACAAAATATTCGAAGTTTGTGGTTTAGTCTATAGATACTAAAACCCCCTGTTTCTATTGGTTATATTAATATAATTTGCTTTATTTATGCAACAAAATAATATGAACAAAGAAGTGGGAGGTCAATGTTAAAAGGTCATAACATTATAGTACTAAATTATAAAATATAGCTTTAATAAAATCCACTTGTCTCACTAGATATCTAGATATAAAAACTATAATACCAAACGATGGTGACTTATGTAATTTATTTTTGTGTTGATTTGCTGTTTTTTATTGTCCTAATTATAATAACAGGTTACTGTTTGATAAATAAAAACAGTCTTTATTCACTTAATTGTGTTTCTTTAATATAGTAAACACAATTTATTCAAAGATATTTTCAATAATGCAAAAAACATTAACAGTTGTGAAATATTTATAAATCTCGTAAATTTTTTGAACAGAAAAACATAGGTTTTTTAACGACCGTGTATGTGTTGGTATTGTGTTATTTTATATCGTAATAATGGTATATTTAGGTTTTTCAACTCTTATTCAACAATGACAGTGAATGTAAAAGAATCTTTGATTAAATTCGTTTTGATTTGTTGCTAATATAATAATTGTCAAATAAAATACAAAAATGTTAGCTAAAAACAATTTGGGTCAATTTTCATAGATGAAATAAAACATTTTTATTTTCCTATGTTAAGAACTTACATTGAAGATCAACATGGTCTGACAGTCTTTAAATGATTGAAAGTGATAATATAGAGCTTATTTACTGTAATACTAGAACTTGCATAAGTCAAAAAGAATTTGAAGACAGTTCAAACAAAACCTTGAGAGGTGTAAACTCATAAATAAATCTTGCTTTACAACACATCAAAGTTTTAAAATTTTAAGAGTGCAAGTTATTTTTGCAGAGTTGTTACTTGTATCCAAATCCAACTCCAACGATAATATCAGTATATTAAAAAAAAACATTGAAGCATAATATAGCAAACATACATAATTTATGATTTCGACTTAAGGTGATGGATGGAATTTCAATTTCGAATTTGAATTTTTACAGCTTTGTCAGTTCTGTTGCATCCGTGTGATAGAATTCCTGAACATGCCGAAAGGCGAAACCATGGTCGTTAGTGACAAAATATGTGGAATCGTACAAAGTTGTAACAATTCAAATATATATATATATATATAATTTAGCAATGTTAGTGATATAAAATAATTTATATAGTAAGAATAATTGTCCGAAGAGATGGACACTATGGAATTGCATACAAGATAATATAGATTGTCAATTCTTGACTCTTTAAGTCATTTTTATAATAAAAATGAAGACTTAGCAGATTATGCGTAAATGGTGATCGAAAATGACCTAGAGTAACGAAGAGACTTCCTCTAGATATGTATATTTATATTTAAATCAATGTATGTGTGTCTGTTTGTCCTTTATGCATTATTACACCATTAATCCGAACGATATGAATTTTTTAAAAAAATCCTGAATACACTTCCGTGAGTGTTTTTAATATATCATTCCCTCCCCAAATATTAAATAAATGGAATTAAAACGACAACGACCCTATTAACAATTAAATTGTTGGTTATCATAACGAGTTCCCTCGAATTTCGTTACACAGAGATCACAGCAACGCGCGACGGGTCAGCTAGTACAATAGTTGAATAAAAAAAGTTTGAACAGTATGATTCTACTGACTTAGTTTGATTCGAGTTGATGTGATATGCTTAGATTACATTGTATTTAACAATAATTCTCTGCTATTACTAGGTTTATTAATTGTTATGGATTATAATGGCATGTTATTGTGTTTCAGTCCACGCACTTTTTTTGTGTGTAGGCGAGTACGCCAGTAACGTTGTGATGATTTGTTAAAATGAGGATATTATCAATTGGGAAATAAGTAGGTACGCAATGTTTTCAAATACTCATTGAATTAGACGTTTTGTGTCTGACCGTTTTGGTAAAATATCAATCATATTTACTAATCCGCTGGTCTTTTATGGCATATGACATTAGTATTACATTTGAATTGTTACAACTTTGTACGATTCCATATGTCTTCGCCCTTCGGCATCCTCAGGCATTCCATCGCACGGATGTAACAGAACTGACGTAAAACAAACAGTTAGCATCGTATATATAATACATTAAAATCATTATTAACAGGAATCTACTTACCAATAGGCAAGCAAAAGATTGCAGCTGAAAAGAATGTAACAATATTAATCCAATAATAATTAACTATGACAACTTTCATTAACGATCTTGCTAATGAGTTGTCGTTATTGAAATGGGGTTTTCAACAAATTTAAATCAAGCAATCAAATTATAAACGTGTCTTCTTTTATTTAAAGGATATCTAATATCAAACATCTAGTGATGAGACATAAGAATTATCGTCATGAGATAGTCGATTCATTGAAACGATTTCACGTAAAGGGTATAACAAGAGGGAGTTGGGAAGACTGAGTTGATCGTTGAGAATGAAGTTTGAATTTAATAACTGGCCTCTATTAATTTCTAAAATCTCCTGATAAAACAGTTTATGGTCCCCTGTGTTATGATGTAATAATTGAACCCTCTCATCCGCGTCAAACGAATGTCCCTCCGACAACAAATGGTTTGCAAACGTAGAAGTATCCTTCTTCAATCTATAAGCAGCTAAGTGTTCTGAAACTCTAGTATTATTTAAAGGCATACTAATTTCAATATTAATCATATAAATCAAATACATTTTATCTGAATGCCTTTTGCAAAAGACACCTACTTTATTATTTATTTTGTTGAATTATTGATTACAAAGCTTCTATCGACTCTCCTACTATCCTCTCTTTACTATCGATGTTCCCTATTTGTTAACACATTAGCAATGTGTTAACAAATAAGGAACATCTTTAGTGTAGTTCATATTTAAATCAAGAAAAATATTTGTAGATTTTTTAATAATCTGTTACAAGACTAAATCCGCTATCCGAATTGTTTGTTAACCCGATCATAGATTTACTATATTTAGTTCGTTATCTGAATATGTGTTTGTTATCCGAATTGTTTTTTTTAACCCGATCATGGATTGGCTATACATTTTTAATATAGATTAAAAGTTTTTGTTTTTGTTCGTTATCCGAATATGGGTTCGTTATCCGAACTTGTGTTCGTTTCTGAACACAAAAATCTTTCATGATACTGTTCGTTGTGCGATTTCATTAACCGATCACCCACTGGATTTGGTGTTGAAGTTAACACGACATATAAACATCTCAATAGTTCATACGGTACAAAGAGAGTAATGAAAAGAATATAGGCATTTTCATCACGCTGCGATAAAAAAAATCTTCTACGTTTGACCTGGGCAAGGTCGTGCAGCACTGGCGATCGCGAAGCACCAGTTAAGAATTTCTGATTTTGCGGATAAGGTATAAAACAGTATGTTTTTCCTATTACCAAAATGCGGAATTGTTTGTGGGCACATATTGTTTATGATTGTTAACAGTGGGTGCTGTGAGTTATGGCAATTCAGATTCCAAATTTTGATTCCTACGTCTATTTACAAAGCTAAAAATAATGAAGTGCTAAAATTTCGAACAAGATCTAAATTTGTTGTATTAAATAAATCTAAAATATTGTATCACTGCATTGTTAATTATAACAGTCCATTGGAACATCTCAAGAATCGAAAATTTCTTTACATAATTCCGACATATTATATGATACTAATACAATAGGTGATCGGCTAACGAACAGTTCATACTGCGAACGAATCGGATAACGAATACTGTTACGAAAGATTTTTGTGTTCGGACAACGAACACATATTCGTATTACGAACCTAAAAATCTAAGTCAAATCAATGATCGGTTAACGAACTATACGGATAACGAAGCTGTCTTGGAACATATTCCGTTTGTTAACAGATCATCCACTATATTTAATGCAAAGCAAAGCACAACTCATCGTTTGTTATTGTCGATACAAAGAGTTATTTAGTCGCTGTAGCCTTTCATCCTAATATGCACCAGGGATAAAGGTTGCCTAAAATTAAATTAAAGTACCCTAATAGATTTTTTATGTAAAGTCATAGATCTTAGCCTAGGTCCTCTTAGGTCCTATCAAGTTTGCAAATAACGGTATTTTTACTGTGATAGTAAAAATTCAATATATCATAGAAACTCGCATTAATCGTTTTACATTGTCCTGATGAAACACTCGTACGAACAATATGAAATTATCCCGCATTCATAGTTCCCCTATTTATCGTTTTCTTCGAAGATTTGTAACCTTAATTGGAAGTCCGAATTGCTACAACCAGTTCCCATTGCTACCTCATCACAAATTTTACCGTGATCTACTGTTCATCTGAAAGATTAATTTATCATGCGACAGACAAACAAGAGCGAAAACATCTTATGAAAATCGCGACGTCTCAGGGAATTTCTTCTAGATTTTGTCTATAATACAAAATATTTGGTTAAAAGTCACCTACTTCTGAATACAACCAAACCGCATAAAAAAAACTTGATACCCAAGTCTTCACAGATAAATAATAAGCAATAAGAATCATATTTTTATAAAATCATGTTACTAAAATCCTTTCGATGGCGCTTTAAACAGATTCGCTGATTGGATGTATATTTTGTTTGCGTTTTATGCTGAAAATGAAGACCCCCTGTATTTTTACTAAAGAATAAGTAATTGTTTACAAATTCAAACAAATTTTATCTCAATAAAATCTACTTAGTAACCGAATATTAAAAAAAAACGCCTACTTATTTTATTTTATAGAAACTATGTACTTTTGACAGTGATAAATAATCTACGCCGCCAAAATTATCAAATGATGAACAGGTTGAGAAGGAAGGTAATGTTTAATTGATTTTATTTATATGAATTGTTTGTGTGTGGCATGAAAACTTTCGCCCAAACGCGATGCGTAGAACGTTAAAAATTTTCAAACAGAAATGATGAATTACATAAATCGATTAAAACTAAATAATATTTTACATTTGACAAATAATATTCGTGGACTAAATTTACTACCAAAGTGATTTTTTGCTTATATAATATATGTTTCCTGTATAGGCAATTTTATAATGTAAATTTTACAAGAAAATTAATCTTTGTCAATTGTTTAGTCTAGACTCTAGATCATAGGTTCTCAAGATTTTCCGGGTGGCGATCAATGGCCTTTTTATAAAAACTATGTGATTTGCGACCCCCACGCAATTGAAAAAGCCATTTATAATAAGCTGACTGTATAAGTTGGCGACCCCTCAAAATCTTGTCACGACCCACAGATAGATAAGGATAGAAAGATTTACACTGATAATAATATAAGGTGATAGGCGATGCAAAATCGTTGTTACTTCAAAAGACGAATTGACATAGTTGAAAAGTTTATTCGAAAGCACAAAGGCATACAGATTTTGGTGTGTTGAGCTTTGAAAGTCGACCTGCAGATGGCGTCATCAACGTCGTGGATATTTCACACACGGCTAATACTGAAATGAAACTGAATCAAACTTCCAAATAAGACTATACTCTTCGGGCTACCAGCTTTTGAAATTATTGCCCGTGGTCTAATAACATTAAAGATAGTAATTTGAAGCCAACAATAAGACAACTCAATATCAACTTATTTTAATAACAGCAATTGACTTATATTTTTCCGCAAAAATAGACAAGATAAAAAAGCTTTATCTCGTCTATTTTTTTGCTTTTTATTATGCTTTATACGAAAGCGTAAGAGAGGAAACTACTCGTGTCAGAGGTAGTAAACTACTGAAGACCGCGCATCGTGCGGTAGAGGACACTGTGTAAGCTAACGTTGACTTCACAGAAATAAAAAAAATAACGCAATATTTTCTTTTATTAGAGTTAATTAACACAAGCAATATGTGTATTATTACATAACAATTCTAAAATATTAAATATTTTATGATTTATTATATCATTTTTGATATCGACTGAAGGTGCTTGATGGAATGTCAATATCAAATTTGAATTGTTGTAATTTTGTACACCCGGGTCGTTTGTGACAAAACATGTGGAATTGTACAAAATTACAACAATTCAATTTTTTTTATTAAATATTTATATATTATATTATAGTATCAGAGGGCGCGATGACATTTAAAGTAATATTTTATTAAGGATGGACATAACTATAATATAACGAAGTAATTTATGTATATATGTACGGAAAACAAAATGGATACACTTTTGTAAATTAACCAGGGAAAATTGCACTGTATTTTATGAAAACGAAAAAATAAACCCTTTGCACTCCGTAAAAAAAAAATAAAAAAGCGTTGTACCAACTCCTTAATTAATTTTAACATTTTCATAACATTCGAACGTCATTGAATCAAATGGACGGTATACACGCTATAATTAATAAATAACATATTTTATTATTTGATTCGATGCATCAAGTAGGCGGGCGAATCGAAATGACTATGCGGTCGATCGGTCGAAGTTTTGGTCACCCTTGCTCTATCGTTTCAGAGATAAATGTGGAAAGAATTTAACAGTGGTTTTTAAATAAAATATAAATGCATATTGAGTTGTGGTGAGGATTTCAAGAAGACAAAATAAGAGTGTTCTGTGTTCAAAGAGTGATGCTATTTAGGCATGGTATCGTAAAAACCACTTGGCAAACAAAATCAATAAAATTCGCTTGTAATCATGTATTAGTAGCTTAAAGATTTATTAATTTATAACGTCAAATTTACACCGTAGCATTCGACAATAAAACTTGTTTGTGTTATCAAAGAAGCCTGGTAGAACTTTAGCTAATTTGCACAATTTATTATCAATAGTTTCAAGCACTATTTCGCAATAGGTTATCTGTAAACAGGTTTAACTTACGAAACGTGAGTTTTATTATTTTTCTGAGACAAGAAAACACCAAATATTCATTTTTTCATTGGTTTGAATTCTTTTAGTACTAAAAATAATTTTGTGTAAACATTCTTCTCAGCACATTACAAGCGAAACATATTTTTTTTATCGAGTTAACTGTCATTTCTTTGTGGGAAGGTATTACAATTTTTTTTTGATACTATTCCCACAATACATTTTATGCTCTGGACCGATTTTTTTAATTTTGAGCATTATTGACCAATTTCTTCTATAATCACAGTTAATAATATTTGCAATGGGCGAAACCGACCCTGATCATAAAATATGTTGTGAAAGTAGTAATAGAAAATTTGTTTATATTATTCAAAAAAATTAAAATATGTGTAAAATATATGAAAGAACAAATCCAGTTATGTTATGTTTGCAACTAATATATGTAAATAGAATTATGTCACCATATGCGTTGACAGATTATTGTACATAAGCACATCACCTCATGATATGCCAGTATACTGTGGGACAACAGTTGGAAAACGCTGGTATAAAAGAAACTGTTAATTGCAGTGAAGGTGAATTAACAGATGCAAAATAAAATAATAATTATTGAAATACTATATAAATACACATTTTTAATGTGAAGCTGACGATTATGTGTGAATTTTCTTTTATCAAGTGTAAACTGGCAATTCTTGTTGGAAAGTACTGCATTCACAAATAAAAGACATTTTTTTTTTTGTAAATAATCCACAATATGTTACAATACATACTGGATCGTTGCATAAATTTTTAACCGATTTATTTATTGATAATTGATTCCTTTTAAGGTGTTAACTGTCACTTCTTGATGGATAGGCATGATATTTAAATAATAAAAACACATTTTTTAGTACTTATTTCCACAATATATTTTTTTTTGATCAGGACCGGTTTCGCTCATCGCGAGCATTATCAACTGATAGAATACAATTTACTATTATTGGATTATTGATTTAACATAATTGTATTTGAAATTCTTAATAAGTGATTGTGAACATTTAATTTTTATACTAATTTACTTTATTTGTATCAATATTGTATGATTTTATGTAAATTTTTTCCTAGTTCTTGAACCCATGGTTTTGTACACCTGCTACCTTTAACTCAAATTAATTTTTTGTTTTGTATAAATAGACTTGTTTGTAAATTTTATTCTATCAGTTGATAATGCTCGCGATGAGCGAAACCGGTCCTGATCAAAAAAAAAATATATTGTGGAAATAAGTACTAAAAAATGTGTTTTTATGATAATTGATTGTTATTAATTAATACAGAAACCTTTTACAAGACTTAAAAAATGTTATCAGTTCGACTTGTATGAATTTTTAGTGTTTTTTTTTCCGTTGAAAGAAACTCGCATACAAGCTGGTTAATATAATTCTCAAGTTCAGGGCAAAGTAAACTTTCAGTTCTATAAAATTGCACATATTATCATTTTCACAGCGTTATATTTTGCAGCAGTGGAGCGTTAGGCAATTAAATATGTAAATAGTGTTGCTTATTTAAAACCTAATTTTGGGCATAAATAATAATAATAGACGGCAACATTGGAAGAGTGAGAACTTTTTTATTGCTATTTTTATATGTCAAAACTAATATAACGATGGTTTCTTGTTTTCCAAAGCAAATAATCATAAATTATTGATGGTACATTGTAAATACTTAAAATTTAAATTGAGAACATGTGATATAAAATTTGGTACATTATGTTGTTAAGAATGTGATACGCAGTTGTATCACACATGTTGACAGCCATACACTGCGCAGACGGAGTGTGTATATGTGTTGTGTTGCATTCTGTGTCAGCGCTCTTTGGGTACAGCGTGTTTTTTCTGGAATCGGGCATAAAGTAATAATATGTCTGTTTATTATTTTTTTTTTAAATAAAAATATCTTGAAATCGGGGTGCGATGCTTATTAGATTTCAACTGTAATTAAAAAAAGGACTTCTTTATAAGCTAAAAGACTATTATTTTATTATTTAGTATATGATAGATGGAGTTGTTTGCTATAGAAAAAATAATTTTTATTTTTAAAGGCTCCGCACAATTTTGGAGCTTGGTCCCCAAACGTTTAGACCTTTGTTGTACTGTGCGTTATATATATATATATATATACATCAAAGCAGATATATTTTATTTGATCTGTGAAAAAAAATGGTTTAGTGCAGACGGTGCCCAGAAAGAGGGTTATGTGTGTGTTCTGTGTAATAATATGTCACAGATTCAGGATAAATGTAGCTAGCCTTATAGCATATCTGTGTTGGAATATTAACAAACATATTATAGGGTGTACACACTTAGGGGGATATATATGTTCTTGAAATGTAGCACCGCAATAAAAGGACTGCTGATTATTTATTGGCTTAATCTCAATATACATTGTTTTGTCTCCAATAGATGTCAGTATAACAGAAAAGCCAGGCTTTTCATTATCATTAAGATCATCAATTTGAACGATTGGCGTCGTTGAATATTGTTATCTATCGAAAAAATATTTCTAGATATTTATGTTAAATATCATTGAAGGAAAGATTATGTAGACATTTAATTTTACTATAATAATCATGGTTTCAACTTCTAAATTAGTACAACCACAATAATATTTATTATCTGCATTCAAAATAGCACACTAAAAACCACAAAATAAAATACATATTAACTTCTTGGAATTTACTGTATAAATATTAAAGTCGTCAATAATAAACAGTATTTAAATAGTGTTGTCAGCATATGTGGAATCTAATTTTTGCAAAGAAAATATCTAAGGCATTACGTGCTGTGGTATTAATTCTGCGGATTAACCTGTTGGTTTCGGGCCCATATTTTCATGTGAATTCGATCTCCCTAAATCTTCAAATATAGTCGTAGAAATCACATTTAGCGACATCCATCAGAAACATTTCACGGAAAACTAAACATTATATCGCATCGTCCCCATCAATCAAAAGTGTATGTATGTTGTATTCTTATTATCAATAATAAAATTAAATTATATGCGAAAAAAATTTTTTGTGCGTACCAATTTTGTTTTATAGATTTTTTTATGATATTTTAACGATATTTTGATATTTGGAACCAAATTAACAAATTATATGAAAGTCAGGGTTTTTAACGCGGTTTTTATTTACGTACCACTTTCTGGAACCAATGAATAGCGTAACAAAAATTGGGTGTAGCCCATATGCCAATAGAATATACTAATCAACTTTGCTACGAAAATATTTTCGTGGGATATAATGCGTTTATTAAATTCCTTTTTTTTAAACTATAATCAGATAAATCGACGATTTTTCAATCTCCATTTGTGAGAGAATGTGTGTGCAATCGCTGGACCAAGGCGATTAAAACATGTATGCCGTAATAATAATCGAATTGGGAATCAAATATGTAATGAAATAATATTTAATGAGTGCTGTTTTTTATGAATTTTATAACATAATAGTCAATTATAAATAACTTGAAAAACAACTGTCTAAACAGGGTTCTAATTTATGCAGTAAGAGTGGAAAAATATTTTTCTCTGATGGCGCTACGACAGACGGCTTGAATTGGGACATGACCTTCTTCATCCTCCGCGTCGTTTTATCCTAACCTCCAAATGATTTTCCTTAAGGCATTTGTGAGAAAACATATTGAAACCCCTTACGAATACTGATCTGAGTGTTAAATAAACGAAAGTGTTGCCATGGTGGTGCATCGATATTGTAGTCAAAAATTATATTTACAGTAAAGAAATGAATCATTTTCTACAAAAAGATTTTTTTTTGACGTTAGTATGATTTGACATAATTAAATGTAGAATAACTTTAAATGTAAAGCTTAATATTGTTTAAAGTTAAAGGTATGTCTACATATTGCATTCCAAAGTACGTTATACTTTTTTTTATCTCACTTTGTCTTCCTTGTCAACAAAGCGAAGTATGTTCAAATCGCGTCTGAGCATTTTTTTATTTATTATTATTATAATCCAGCGTACAACAACAAACGTAACCAACTTCAGTTGACCTTCCTTAGCATGTTGCAAGTTTTGATTCGCATTGGATATATATAATATGATGCATCCAAATATTTACCGTCTCAAGAGACAAAGATGGAGCGATGTCTTTTTCTACGCCAGGTAATGTTGTCTCGCTTTATCGAGACAATTTGTTTATTAGCGCTTCTCAACCTAATCATATTGCTTTTAACAAAAGTTTTTATTGGAAAGTGTATAATTTTTGATTTTATAAATGAGGATAGTAATTTATACTAATATGCTTAGACTCGCCTTTATTTTGTTTTGGTTCCAAATACTGAAATATTTGGTAAAGTTCGAGGAAACATTTATGAGAAATATAAGTATTGGTCGTCTGGGCCTGCGAGTAAATCACCACATTGTCGTCCTGACTGTATTCGACTTGAAAAACGACCTCAGAGAAAAATATTAAACACAGAATAAGTAAACATGTATTTTACGATTATTTCGGCATTCTAAATCATGGATGCAATAGAATTGAAACATAGTAAACGATTTTCTTGTTTATATACAAGTGGAATTGCGCAGAAAAATATTGACCCTGAAGCCATAAATTAAAAATATATACTGAAATTATTTTAAATAACATACATATATATATCATCATCAGCCGGGGTCAATCCACTGCTGCATGAAGGCCTCCCCCTGCTACATATATATATATATATGTATATGTGTGTTATTACACATATTCCGTACGCACTAATCGTGTCTAATCTTGACTTGTGAAAAAATGTCACTAACGTGATTTTGGTGATTCATTTATGCGGTGTCGATATTTTATTTCAAGTCATCCACTACGGAATTATCGAGGCTCTGTGGCCTCTAAGGACAAGAAGGTTGAGAGGCACCTGCACTTTTGGCCAGAACGAGTGACGCAACAGTCGGTGCAGTCGGGATTCGTATTCAGGCGGGCATTCAGGTGTTTGAAGTAAATCACAGCCAGTGTTTGTACGGGCGTCCGTGTGGCGGCACTGTCGCACCTACAACTTTATTTTACGAACACCACTTTTGACTGTCAACTTCTCTGGTGAACTATTTGAAAAAAGAACAAATTTTTTGAATAATAACGAACACCTCCATCGAACGAACGATTTCATATATAAGCTGTCAAATCGCAGTTAGGTTTGGCGGCAAACGCGTTTTGTGTATTATATATTTTTGTTTATACATTTATAAAAAAATACAATAATAATTTTTTGTTTCAGTTGATCGAAATATTATTTCATTTTATAAACTTTTTCTGTTATAACTAACTAAGTGGCTGAATAGTGAAAAAAATATTTGTTTGAAAAAGTGATTAGTTCTGTTTCATAACATTGCTGGATAAGTAGTAAGTACATAACATTTTTTTTCTATAATACGTTGTAAAAGTATATTTACAATTCATTCTTTATATAACATAATAAGATGATACTTCATTATACGATAAATTATTCATTACAAAAAAAGCATCATTAAAAATTGAAATCTTTATCACAGATTTGATCAAGATGTATTGATTCAAATAAATGGCAGATCATTATTTTAAATCGCTGTGATTGATTTTTATGTTTAAAAAACTCACCTTTGTTTTTTCTGTGCGATTGCAACACTAATAAACATCATTGAATATTCAAATATCGAATAACATAAGTTTTATGTGTTTCTGAGAAGTTTTTTGAAAAAAGACTTTAATTTATGATATATCCGTAATAACGGGTTTTCCTCAAAATTTTTGCGCAGACCTTTTTGTAAATTTTCTTTTTTTTAGAATTTATTTGGAACAATGGATTGAACACAATTATTGCTTTGTTTTTTTTTTGTCGAAAAATGCTATATTTCAAGATCGGTTAAGTTACTATTTTTATGATATATTTTGAAATAATAAAATTTCAGAGAAAAATAGAGATTTATGAGAGTGATATATATAAAAATTACTTTATTATCTTTTCTTGTGTCGCTATCAGAATTCCGTATATAACATTATTAAATTATAGTATTATATATAAATTATTCTTTGTAAAATGATGTCCATTATTGATTTCTTATTAAATCAATCAAACATTTTAAAGAAACAAGTGTTGTCAGTTGTCATTTGTATATTTTGGCAGCTGAAATGATATAGATCGAATGACCGAAAGAAACATTTTTAATATACACATCTTAATTAAACAACGTTATTTTTAATGATTGTTTTCACATATTGTTTTTTCTATTTCATTAATTCATTGAATTTCATTTGTTTTATAGACATGCACACACATATGTTTCTTTATTTTACATGTCTTATTGGAAATTCACGATTAATCTAATCAATCTCATACATTATAGCGGATTTCAATTTTGTTAATTTTAACATTTAAACAGATTAGCTATAAAAAAAAAACTTTTTTGCGTAATGTACTTAAATAATATTATTTATTGATAATTGGTATATTATCATAATTAAATACAACATTTTTTTTCACTTCGAAAGTATTAACTGTCACTTCTCCGTGGAAAGATATAATATCTGAAATAATAAAAACACTTTTTTAGAAATCCTTCCAAACTTGACTGATAATTTTGTATAAACATGCTAGTTTGTAATTCGTGTCCAATCAGTTGATAATGCTCCCATGAACGTAACCGGTCCTGATCATAAAATTTATTGTGGAAATATTACTCAAATATGTGTTTTTATCATTTATCATTATTAATTTTTGTCAAGAGAGTTTAAATGCAAAATCTAGTTTTAATTTGTGCCGTATTTTTTACAATGAATTTGAATCATAAAATCCAACAATAATATAAACATCAATTTGGGTTAAAATTAAAATAAATTATCTTATTAGATCCATAGAAAACTTTTAAAACTAATTTATGCATTTGACTCTAATTTTAATTATACGATAAAAAATCACAAAGCATTAAATTAGAATATGTTTAAATCTATTCTTTTTGATCATTACAATCTTAAAAATGACACAGTATATCACATACTTTGAAATGGAATAAGGTTATAAGCTTATTAAGTAAGTTTAAAATTTTCAAAATTTATTTAAAAAAATATATGAAAACTTCAATATACAGTTATGCGGTATATGATTATTATTTATTAAATATAAAACTGTCGTCTTTTTTATGGTATTTTATCGCGATTGCGAAAATTTACAAATGCCAAGATAATAATTAAATTTATTAGATAAACTAAAAATGTTTGATAAACTCGAAGAGATAATCTAAATCATTCAGTTTATAGTTTTTATAGGGTTTATAGGGTTTAATAGTTTTTGCTGTTATTATAATAATTTCACCGCGATGCGAATATATACATCGTGTAACATACACACCAATTTTAATAATGTGATGTTAGCATTTACCGTGTGAGAAAGGTTAATAAGAATTGCGAACAAAAATACAAAAATTTAGCTTTGTTTAGTTCTTCTCCCATTTCTTTGCGAAAATGTTTTGCTTTGCCAATAGTAGTAAAATTATTCCTTCTAATATATTTCTAATAAATTGTGATAAATCGTGGCCTTAACCCTTTGCACTCCGTAAAAAAATCAAATAAACGTTGTAGCAACTCCTTAATTAATTTCAAGATTTTCGTAATATTCGAACGTCATTGAATCAAATGGTCGTTAAACACGATTTAATTAATTAATAACATATTTTATAATTATTTCATGTTTGCAAAGCTTCAATCTATCAAATAAAAAAAATTACATTTCAAAATATGGTATTTTAAAAATAATATGTACTATTTAAAACATTTGAAAGTGTGGTATTTTTTAAAATATTCCTCTGGGTGAAGGTTTGGTTTCCTCTCAGAAGTTTCACAGAAGTCTGTGGTCTCTTTTTTCCTCCTGGAACCCTTCTGTATCATGTTTCCCTTGAAAAATACTATACCAGAGTTTCCCAAACTGTACGCCGCGGCGCCCTGGGGTGCCGAAGCTGTTATATAGGCGATGTAAATATTTTCATATTTTTTCAAAATTTTATTTCGATATTATCCACTTGAAAGTCTTCGAAAAATTTGTTCAAGCAGATAATATCGATAAATTATCATGGATTTCCATTTAGAGCAGTGGTCGTCAACCTTTTTATTGCTACCGCCCACTTTTTTGTCTCTGAAGAAATAATATATTCTAATCTAATGTGTGAGTTTGTAACTAAAAAACCCTGTAGCAACCCCTTAATTAATTTTAATATTTTCACAATATTCAAATGTCATTGAATCAAATGGATGATATGCATGATATAATCAACATTTCAGAGTGTGATATTTTTAAAATATCGACTATTTAAAACATTTTAAAGTATATTTTTTAAAACATGCCCCTGGGTGAAGGCCAGGTTTCCTCTCACAAGTGTCGCAGAAGTATGTGGTCTCTTTTCTTCCTCCTGGAACCTTTCTGTTAGAATTATGCAATCTTTACGTTTTTTTTGCGAAAATATGAAATGGCGTCCATTCAAGCGCTGTTCAGCGTCACATGTAGAAAGACGCCCTGGTTTTGATGTAGGTGCACAAACGTCTCCAATTGTATTTATATGTATAACCTTTCTAAATGTTCTATGTGATATTTGTTTTATGTTTGCTTTGATAGTATATTCCTTGTACAATATATACGAGTTAACTATTGAGGTTTCTAAGCCACAGAAAAATAGTTTTCTCTACCATTTCAACGTCTTCCGCATGAAGCAATACGATGTCGCATATTGGTCAGCGACATCCACACCGCCCATAATCAAGAATAACATTTGGTTTATCTATGTCATCCTGGCTTACACCTTGAAGAATGGTTCTTGGTCGTCTCCTTGCTGACTTAGAAGCAGAAATATGCTTTGTGCTGAACATAGTAACAACCCTTTTGTCACGTCACACTAATACTAATGTATTTCCTTTCATATGCATTTTTTGTGTCCAACAGCTAATTTTGATTTCTTAATTTGTTCCGGTAATCATTTTCGATTGGTCATTATTGTACCGCTCAGGTAACATTTATTCTGTTTGTAAAGATATAATATCCTGTGGCATCCGGAATTGAATCTTGCAATTTGTTGTAGAAATGAATCACAATCTGGCCTGTAAAAGAGAGTTCCGGTCTTATCAGCCCTGCGTGGTGATTTTACCATAATATGGTAAAAATGAGTCACTTTTAAGGTGTTAACTGTCACTTCTTGATGGAAAGGCATTATATTTTAAATAATAAAAACACATTTTTTAGTACTTATTTCCACAATATATTTTTTGATCAGGACCGGTTTCGCTCATCGCGAGCATTATCAACTGATAGAATACAATTTACAAACAAGTCTATTTATACAAAACAAAAAAATAATTTGAGTTAATGGTAGCAGGTGTACAAAACCATGGGTACAAGAACTAGGAAACGATTTACATAAAATCATACAATATTGATACAAATAAAGTAAATTAGTATAAAATTAAATGTTCACAATCACTTATTAAGAATTACAATTACAATTATGGTAAATCAATAATCCATTAGGAGCTCTAAACAATCAATAAGGAAGTAAGGAGTGGGAAATTTTTAATGACAAAAATAACCCACAATCACTACTTAATGGAACAAAATAAATTAATACATGAAAAGTCGATTAAAGATGAATCGATGAGATGGGAAGATATGGTCAGTCAGGGGCGTTCCAATATTTTCTGTAAAAAATTAAGTAAAGGGAGGCAATATCATTTTTCAAAAAAAAAAAAAAATATTTATTTGAAATATATATTTATTACTCTAATTTAATGAGTATAACAATGGTGACGACGCAAAAGTAGTTTGTTCATTTATAAGGTTAGAATTAGGCAAAAATTTATATCGATTAATTTCAAGGATTTCTTGTTTATCTAATTTCAGTGATTTGTTATTGAAATGCAGGATTTTGTAGTTTATAGTAAAATCACATGAATGTTTATTTTGAAACAAATGGTTTCCAAAAGTAGAAATCTCATCGCCTTTTTTGGCACAAGCTAAATGTTCCTTAAATCTAGTATGAAAGGATCTTCCTGTTTCTGGAAACCATTTGTTTCAAAATAAACATTCATGTGATTTTACTATAAACTACAAAATCCTGCATTTCAATAACAAATCACTGAAATTAGATAAACAAGAAATCCTTGAAATTAATCGATATAAATTTTTGCCTAATTCTAACCTTATAAATGAACAAACTACTTTTGCGTCGTCACCATTGTTATACTCATTAAATTAGATTAATAAATATATATTTCATATAAATATTTTTTTTTTTTTTGAAAAATGATATTGCCTCCTTTACTTTATTTTTTTACAGAAAATATTGGAACGCCCCTGACTGACCATATCTTCCCATCTCATCGATTCATCTTTAATCGACTTCTCATGTATTAATTTATTTTGTTCCATTAAGTAGTGATTGTGGGTTATTTTCGTCATTAAAAATTTCCCACTCCTTACTTCCTTATTGATTGTTTAGAGCTCCTAATGGATTATTGATTTACCATAATTGTAATTTTAATTCTTAATAAGTGATTGTGAACATTTAATTTTTATACTAATTTACTTTATTTGTATCAATATTGTATGATTTTATGTAAATCGTTTCCTAGTTCTTGTACCCATGGTTTTGTACACCTGCTACCATTAACTCAAATTAATTTTTTGTTTTGTATAAATAGACTTGTTTGTAAATTGTATTCTATCAGTTGATAATGCTCGCGATGAGCGAAACCGGTCCTGATCAAAAAATATATTGTGGAAATAAGTACTAAAAAATGTGTTTTTATTATTTAAAAAAGTAAAAATGAGTACATGTTACATGGAATCAGCTAAAACATAAACTCGAAGACCCCATTTTGTTGGTTTTTTAAGGTTAAAATGAGAAAATTTATTTTCTCTTTGAAAGATACTCTTGACTCATCAACAGATATATTTTTCTGAGGTATATAATGCTCCATAAATTTGCTATTGAGATAGCCAAGAAAATTAGCGACTCTTTCTGTCCTTGTTCTCATAGCTACTAACAGGTTTCATAACTCTTCTTCTTCTTCTAGGAAAATTTCTTCCTAAAAAGTCCGAATAGAGAGTAAAAGTTCTAGTTCAGAAATTGCAGTATTATCATAGTCTTCCAATACATCGATTTCATTTTCAACTTGAGACATACATTCATCTTCACTACTTTCAAATTCATTATTAGTTATGGCAATTATTTTTGTAATTCGTGGCATCTTTATTATTATAAAATTAATAATGTGAAGCAAAGAAACAAAATGAAATAGTTCAATCGAAAATCGACATCACACAATATTGCTTTTACGTATGTTTTTTTTATCACATCTGACTTACATAATACAAAACATAGCTCTAAATACTTATTTTTTTATAAGTTATCAGTGTTACTACTAGTATATGTTTTCGAAAACACATATGCAGTACAACTGCAGACTGGGTATCCTTTATGGATCTAGAATAATGGGAACACCTGCACGTGTAAAGATTGTTTGTTTATGTTCGGCATTCGCACTTAGACATTGCCGCTTTGATTGCTTTATTGCCATTATAATATTAATGTTTTATTATACCTAATGTTGTAATCGGACAAAATAAACCCTGTACAACGTGAATAAATGGTTCTTGAGAGAAAAAAAAGGTTGTAAATAATCGTTACTTCATTTTTAAAATGTGCCGTCAAATGTCGAGTCAGACTCGACATAGGAGTTGTAGCGGTTAATTGTGCTTATCCTAATTAGTTTTCACATTTTTTTTATATTATCATTTATAAATAGTTTGATATTTTAGCACGTAGTCCGCAGGAAATCGTAAATCTTACTGTACAGTAAATACGAATGATTTATTTATTCCGTCAGTTTTCACACATTTGAGAAACCTGTTCCATAAAAAATACAGTTTCACCACAAAATGGCGACGATCATTTTTGTCCCCCGTTTCCGTTGTCCTAAAATGGCCGCATTTCGTATGAGACGATTCGATAAAAGAAAGCATAATCTGCTAATACGAATAAAATGGTTATGTTGTCTATATTTCGAAACAAATTGCCGATTGTCGCGACCGAATCATGGCGATTCACTTTTCCAGATTTTGTGTTTGTGAATGTTTATATTCAATACTTTTGTATATTCCTGTAACGTTATGTAAAACAATATATCGCGAAACATACAATATCAAAATGTCAGTTACTTTCAAAATATGGGCTAACATTTTTGAGAACAATATTTGAGGGGGGAAGATAAGAAAATGGTTGCAATCGAAAGTAATGTGGACTATGAATATGCAATATCTACATCATACATTTGAGTAAAGGGAAGCATATGTTACAGTAAGTTACCCACTAACATAAATAATAAATTACGAATGTTTGCACTGAAATCGAATAAATATAATTTGATACGTAAGATCTCAATCAAAATTTATATTTTTTAAACATTCAATACGATGTCCACCAAAAGAGCGTGCGATATAATATTCAATTAGCATCCTGTGAATATTTGGTACTGGAACAATGTTACACAATCTTTTTACATTATCCGGTAAAATTTATAACTGATTAAAAATATTTTTGTATATTGGGACAAGGTTATGAAGAAAAAGCGCCGGCCTGCGAGCCATCCGTTGAAAAACACTGCTATTCATCATGAGCGAATATGGTCGAAAAAAGATTGTTCAGCTTATTATTGAAAAGAAGTCATTCGTTTTTTACCTGAAATTTCAACATAGCTTCCTCTCAAGAAGGAAGTCGTATATTTTTAATTGGTTTAATAATATGCACAACATAACTTTTTGCTAATTCACCAATATAAATATATTACATCATCAAATCGTCGAATTCCATTTACTCCAGAATTGCATTAGCGTCGATCAAAATCGTATTTTAAATGTCAGATCACGAGCGCATTCATAAAAACGAACTGTCTAATCTTAATAATTTTTAAAGTTTAAATATTGTTATGAAGGCATATATCATTCTTTTTTTTATACATATCTATATTAACTGTCAGTTCAAAGTATTTTTTTTTTGTATCGGCAAGCTTCAATTGAAATACTTCAGTGGGACTTTATCTCAGCCTGGCTTTGCTTAATTTTTTTTTTATTATCATCCAGGATTTTTAATTCCAGTTCCATAATATTTGGACATTTTGTATTTATTAATGTAACTTAATATTTTCAATCGAATTTTATTTTGAATAATTGATCATGAATACATTTTTTATGTCCTCTACGTCAGTGTTCCGCAACCATTGTGCTACGGCACACCAATGCCGCCAGACGATAATAGGTGTGCTGTGACCAATTTTTCTATCAGAAGAATAACAGAAGAGCAGAAATAATTATTTCTTTATTGAACTAATATGAAATATGTACATAGATATTATACACACAATCAATAATATATAATGTAAATTTATAAAAAAAGTGTAAATAATACAGAAAGAATAATTCATTTTTGAAGGCGTCGATTGTTAATCATTCGCGTTGTTATAAATATTGACTTGTGTTGTGCCGTGAAATGTTATATGAAACATTAGTGTGTCGTGCAAGACAAAAGATTGCAGACCACTTTTCTACGTGATCATGATATTTTTACTTTTCCAATTGCCAAAAGTTTATTTTTATGAAATAATTTATAACACCTACAATATGTTTTGAATTCATTCTCGCGTAATCGACATTCAATTGTTTTTATATTATATTTAACTACTAACTACGTATGGATTTTTTTGATACGTATCTAAATATAAATTATTTCTAGTGATCAACGCGTGATACAATTCAAGTTATTTATAAAGATTTGTAAGCCTGTGGGTGTCAAACGGTGTCCTGTGGTACCGCAGAATTATTGATATGCATTTAAAATTGACTCACCTTGCGGTCGAGCCACAACAATGGCGCACAAACAAAATGTGTTTTTGCGAAATATGCCGGAATTGAGACACCCACTATTATCATTTCGATGGCGTGATAAATCGAAGCAAGTGTCTCTCTGACATGTTTTTGACAACGTTATTATAGTTTAAAAAACACCCAACCTATTAATAAATGACGCTATCGTATACTACACTATCAGATGGAGATATTGATAGGCAATCGGAATAAATATGGATTGATTGGTTACCTATAATTTGAAATGGGGCATTGTTTGTTCAATTAAATGTATGACAATTTAGTTCTACCTAGCTGTCAACAGTGTCAATCTGTCAACCATTATTTGATTGTTTTAAATACATTCATGACTGATGGCTTATCGATCGAACAGAACATAATTTATGTTTTTAGAATTTGTCTATGGTTGCCCAAAAAAGGAATTGTTTATTAAAAATTATCTACATTTTTAAATTGTTAAAACAGCTGAAGAGTGTTAACTTAAATTTAAACATATATGCATGTTTTTAATGTAAATGAGTATCCGAGTTAACTTGGTAGTATAAAAACTAAAAAAGCACATAGGCGGATGAATGTAAGTTTAATGGCTTTCTACTAAAGTTTCATTCGAATTCATTCATTCTGCAAGTATTAATTGTTTCATATGGATAGTTTCGTATGGTTTGATTGAAGTTTATCCCTCAACCTTCTTCACCCTCTTCTAAAAACTTTCTACTAATCTCGAATCATACGTGAGATATATATCAATCTTCAAAAATAGTTTTAAAAGCATGCGTAGGCACTCGTTATTACTCGCCTATCAATAATGAATAGATGATTGTTAATTAAACATTGTTTTAGAAAAGAATTTTTAGCAACATATAATATAGGTATAATAAATCGACTTCTTTTGTAATTAAAATGCCGGTTGAATACATCCGGGAGTTCGTTCGAATCTAATATTTACGCTGACATTCAATATTATAAATGTATATGAAAAAGTAAAATATTTTTTGTCTACTGTCGGTCTCTAGTGTAGGGATTACCTTTTGATAGTATAAACGGAAATTCGTGGTTTTGTTTTTACGACCGCACAAAAGCGAAATGTCAGATGACGTTCGCTTGCAAGTTTTCCATATCAGCTTCGAAATTTAATAAATTGTATCTATTTTCTTTCTTTAGACCTGATTTTTTTAAAAATTCTATAGAAAGTAATAACAAACAATGTAATAATTTATTTCCGTATATTTATTGTAGCATTTGTATAAAATAAATTAACAGTCGTATTGTGGCGTATAAAGGGTTAATTGAATATTGTGATGCTAAAATAAAAGAAATAGATTGGGTACATCAAGATTACGATATAGAATGCCATATTTTGTTTATCCAATATATGTATATTAATTTATACACCGAACACAAAACAATAAATATTTAAAAAAAAATATTGAATATTTAATTTTTTGACCACTGCTAAAATACAATACATATGCGATTCTTTTCACTTACAAATACATATATCGTTTTTTCAGTTTTCGAGTGAAAATTGTAAGTTTTACTAAAAAATCAGTCTTGGCACAAAACAATATGTTATTTCATAAAATTGTTTAATTTTATAGTGTAACAAACTTGAATTATCTGTATTCAACTTAAAGTAAGAATTTCGTCTCGTATTCCGATAAATTTGACATACTCGTAATAAATACTGATGATAACGTAACATGTCTCTGTACAACACGTTCGAGTAGATTATTTCTTTCATGGTACACCTGAATGTGATATTGTCAATGTCTATACTAGCTATACATAGAAATTAGTATAATATACACTACAACACAGTGAAAATAAAAGTGGAATAACATGTTACATAAATGATTTTTGAAAATTTATGACAGCGATGTCCGCTTTGAAATGGCGTCCTTCGTGTATTCGGACACCGGTGTCCGCTTGGCATTCAACTGGTTAGTATAATAACTTTTATTCTAGAAGTGCAAAAAAAACATTATCACGTCAAGTGAATATGGTTTATAACTTCTGTTGTCGGGTTCCTCGAAACACTTCGTCGCAATTCATTCGAGTTACGTTGACCTACTCTTATTTTGTTTTCGCCTTAATTATTCAAGATGAGAGCCATTTATTTATTTAATCAACATAATTAAATCGTTTTCCAGTTTTGTTATTTTTAAAGTTTTGACATTCAAAAATAAAAATATAAACAACTTTGTGAAATTACATTTATCGGAATGATTTTCTAGATATGTGTACATAGTTTTAACATCGGCAACATTGCATATCTAATTTTCACGGTCAAATCACTAATGGGATAACGAATTATTAAAAAATTCAGAGGTGTGTGACTGATGGGCTTTGAGTGGATAATTAAATCACAATAAAGTTATTTATTGTTTCACTGCGCTGAAGGATATGATTGCCATTATTACTATTACCCCACAATTGCTTCGTAGTAGTAAAATTCCACAAAATGTAGGTAAAATACCCGCAATTTGTGTAATAAGTCTGACGATATAATATATCTCTTCTCAAGCTGTTTACAAATTCAAGCTAATTTTTTTTTGTTTTTTAATTTTAACTAAATCTAAACTTTTTCAGAGCTAAATAATTTGATATTTTTTTGCCTTATCATAATGGTACTCTTCTACAAAGTAAATGCCAACTCAATAAATAAACTTAACTGATTAATTTATGATATTTAAGAAGGTCTTTGATAGATAATTTAATATTTTCAATATCAAATTTGGATTATTGAAACTTTGTACGATTCCACATATTTTGTCACTAACGACCTGGTTTTCTTCTGTTTGAAGATGCCGAAAGGCGAAACCCGAGTCGTAAGTGACAAAACATGTGAAATCCTACAAAGTTTCAATAATTCTAATTTTTGACCAAGTGAAAATGACAGAAAACTAGATGAACATACGTATCTCACTGGGTTGACTCTAGAATGCGTAAACAATGCATTTTGTTTATAATCCTGTTCCTGATTATTATATTTGAAATTGTGGAAATATGACTGAAAATTGTGTTTTATTAATTTTAATATAAAATCTTTCCACCAAGAAGTGAAAGTTAATATATTGAAAGTGACTTGAAATCTAGATCGATTTTAAGTCATTTTATGTAGTAAAGTGGAAATCGCTTTTTATTTTTAAACTTAATACTTTGATATTTTTATCTTATTACAATAGAGTTCAAGCACGTAAATGCCAATTCAATCACAGAAATATAAAACGAAAATAAAATATTATTAACCCAAAAAATGATAATATTTAGATACATTTTTTAGATAACCTCATCTCGCAACGACCTAATTTATCCTTATAATTTGCTTTATTGTTTCCATGAAGCAATAAAAGAAACAAACTTGTTCACCTACGATTGACAGTTTTTTCTGATTTACTGTCGCAATATAATTTGGCGTGTTCATAAAATTAACGCAATATTGTTGTTCATCTCTGTATAATAAATTATTATTACTGTTCATGATAACGCCTGTTCGTATTTTCGAGAAAGCCTCCCACCGGATGACGTGATCATTGGCCAAGATGTATTTTTGAACAACAATATGCAGTTTAATTATTTATTGTCTACTGCAGTAATACATTGCAATCATTGCATGAATATAATATTGAGATTATCAATTGAATCGTATGCATTTCGGCAGCGATGAAGACTCAATGTGAAACCTCTGACGTTTTAACTTTACAGGCGGTTAATTGCTGTGTTGATATTATTTGACACTTAAAATATATCAGTGTTAACAATGTCAAAAATCAAGTAAGAGTTAGTTTTTTTCTATTTAACTAAATCTTACTTTGTTCTGATAATCCACAAGTGTGGTAACACCAGCGATTGAGTATTAATTTTTGAAATATTGGATTATCGAATACGATAAATTGCCCATTAGGTAACAGCTTGAAATTTTCACAGTTTTACAGTCCTCGGATACTTTCTGTTTTCATGTTCAGAAATACCCGAATTTTCTAATTTTAATCGTGATGATAATTGATTGATAATTTTCAATATTCGTCCAATATATGACAAAGCGAAAATTGAGTATATATCTGTTATTCAATTTTTTTTAAATCTTATGGAATATTTTTTTGTAACTTCCAATTGATAATCGAAAGAGCTGCTGTTGATTGGAGCTTTCTTAATATTACATCAATTTACGATATATTTTTTAAGAAATAAAACATGGTTTTTTAGTTGAGAAAATATAAAATATTTATAAAATATAACATATGTTTATCCACGCGCTCTTTTCTGCGGTTAATTAATAAAACAGCATAAATAAATGTGGAACATAAAAAACACTGACGTAAAAGCTTTCAAAATTCTACCCAGCTAGGTTTTATTAGTTAAAAGTTAAATTATTTTTTAAATATTATGTTGGTTTTCTCGTCGATAGATGTAATTTTCATAGAAATAAAAACATTAAAAAAATGTATGAATTTTATTATAACGGATATTTGACGAGCAAATCCTATGAAGAAATATAACACAAGTTAAAAAGTCATTTCTTCTATAAGATTTAAAGATGTTTATAAAGCATTCTTTCAACAATGTTTTATTTTTGTATTTGAATCGATATTATTTCTGGGTATAATACTATATAGTATTCGTTAAAACAAAAGAAATTTCGAATCCAAAGGTGTCTGAATTCGTTCCGCTCAATTGGACGACACTTTACGTGTCTTGCAAAATTCTTCTCATCTCGGGCGTGACATTGGTGCAGATACAACCTTCTGCTGTGGGGTGTTAGCGCCCCCTTTTAGTTTCGGCTTTGTAGCCGAGTGGAAAAAGAACGGAAAGAATTTTTATTTAAAAATATTATGACACTTTACTGTCCTGGCGTCATTTTTAAGATGTTACGATCTTCGGATACGCGCAGCTAGACTACCAAAAATTAATATGAATTTTAATTCTTACTCTCAAAATTGATCGATAGATGGATGAAGAATATACACGAGGTCTAAAATCAAAATATGACAAAACTATTTCGGTGTAGTTATTTAGCGAAAATGTGCGGACCGTAAAGTGTCAACAGTTTTCTAGGTGGTATTGTAGAATATATTGTTTTCGTTAAAAATAAAAAATATATTTATTTGCTGCATTTCAACCCACCCCATCGCCATTTTACTGACTCGATTACTGTCTTATCACTCTCGGCGGCTGTTTTTTATTACTTATGGTGTAGTCGTGTCAAATGTCAATCTCCATTATTATTTTGGCTTACCAATTGAACAGTAAAGATGCCAATTAAAATCACTTTGTTTGGTTTCTTCGGTCTGCGCCTGCTATTGTTTCATTAATGTTTGTACTTTGATAAGGAATTATGAAAGCTAAGCGTATTGAATTACATTCCAGTAAATGTAAATAATATTCAGGGTTTCTTGAGCTCCCACGTTGCATATTATTCAAAAATTATCTGTATATATTATATGTAAATGAATGTTTGTTTGTATGTCCTGAATGCATTCCCATATCTTTCATCCGATTGAGATGAAACTTTAGTGGGTTATTGTGAATATGCCCGCAAAAGTTTTTTTTACAAAACTATTCGAACATGACCGGTTTTGCTCATTGCGAGCATTTACTTTTTCATCCGATTGCGACAAAAAATATTTTTTTGCACATGCTTGCAAAGGTTTCTGAATTAGTACAACCATTAAATTAAAACCGGTTGCGCTTACCGCGAACATTATCAACGCATACACTGGACCATGTAGATATGCTTCTCACACGGACAGCTTAATGTGGCCTGCTCACGCGTCGTAAAGACGTCTGATTTATTCATGTGCGCAACAGACGGAGAATAAAATGTGTTGTGTATCCAAAAGCGCTTTCTTTCATTGAGTGGCATTGCAACGCATGCCGATTATTCACTGATGTATTATATTATACGTTAAAAATATCGCCTATTATTCGGACTTATACGGTAAATAGTAACTTCTGTCAAGTAGCAAAAATATAGTGAATTATTCATCTATAAAATTGAATGTCATGAATCTAAAAGCCGCTTTGGAAGACTACGCTCTATTTTCAGAGGATTAGTTAGAATCAGTAGAGGAAATAACAATATTATTTCAAATGTTTGCCTCATTGCAGTAGAAGCGTTTACAATAAATGCGACAGACTAAGAGTTTGGACGCGTTTGATATGGTTTTGGGAGTGAATTTGCAAGATTCTATGAATTGCCAAACGGACCACGATTAGACAGTTTAGTTTGCAGACTCGCACAATCTGCCTGAGGCAGAACCTCCAAATCTTCATCCATTAAACTTAGAAACATAATAACAGTCAAAGAAACTGGTTATACATAACAAAATGTACAGATAAAACAGATCTCTTCTATCAGTTTTAAAAAGATTTAGCTTATGTGATTATTATTGGAATGAAATAACATGAATAAAACAAATTTTAATTTATTTATAGCAAATTTTTCACGGCACTTTGTCATGAAGGCCTGAATAAGCGCTAAGTGAATCAATCCCACGAACACCGGTTGTGTTTTTTTGCCATTACATCAAACACAATTTGGCCCCCAACGTGGGGCTACCACCTCGGCTCATGCCGCAATAATTAATTTTAAAACGCCCAAATGTGTATCTAAATATGTTTTGTTGTGCGCACGGCAGGATCATATATGAGCGGTTTAAGTTCGTGTTCATCATTAATTATTCCTTCAAGCACTTTGCTAGTTACTATGATTGATAGCTTGTTACAACGAAAATCATTTACACCACACATTGTTGCAGTAGTTAAGATTATGGTGATTAATCTCAGCAGGTAAAGAGGCACAGTCAGCGGCGAGAGTATTTAAATGTTGTCTATATCAAAACACTTTTATTACTAGTACATTTTTTCATCGACGTTACTATGCCTAATGAAATACTATATATTAGTATTATTTATGAAAGGTAACATACATATATTAAAGAGAAAAATTTATTAATAGTTTTCTTACTAAAATTTGCCAAATTGATGCAGTATAAAAACAAGATATTGATTGAATTGGCATTCACTTGGTTGAACTCCATTATAACACGGTGAAAAAATAGGTGAAATAAAAAGGGGAAGTAAAAAATACAAAGGGGTGGTCTGATTTGCTTCCAGAAGGACCACTTCCGTCCCACATATAATCTTATTGTCATAGACACCTATTGTTTCATTTAGAATTTTGGAAATTTAGTGTCATTGTGTTAAAGTAACAAGCTAGGCCGTTGGAACAGGAGAGAGGATGTGTTGTGTGCCTTTTCTGCACAGCTATATATAGATAAGCGAATGTTAGTTTAAGCATAGTTCTGACGATGGCGTGAGCCGAAATAGCTATCAACTATATTTGTAAAAATAATTTTGTAGAACTAAAATACATTGCTATTTTTTCACCGTGTGATAAAAACAAGAATTGTACATATTTGTATACTGCACCCCCGCAATCAATATTCGTAGGAAGATTTGTAAATTGTTTGTTCCTTGAAATTAACATAATATTTAATAGAACGAAGCTTAGATTAAGCTAGAGATATGTAGGAATATCGTAGACATAAAAATAGGAAACTGAGAGCCCACTTTATCAACACTTTTCAGTAAGTAAATTATGTGGCGCAGTGATCAATGTCGTTGGATTCCGTTATTGATTTCATCGGTCTGAGTTTTAATATATATATATTTGGTTTACTTGAATGGACTTGTAGATTTTGGGTCGAAGGAATGTCTAATTCCCTTCTAGATAGATATCCAACCCTATAGAACGTCTTGTCTTACCTCTTTTCTTGTATGTAATATGTCTTAAAACAAAAAGATATTAAGCAAATGAGTAAAAAAAGTTATTTTAGAAAAAGCTTCTTCATTTGTAGGCCATATATTCCAAATTGGGAATGTATAAATTTTCAATAATGGTTTTATGTTACTTGTTCTGTTTTCTTAATATTATAATACAGTTTTTAATATAAAATATAACTCAGGGATCTAATTTGTGAACGTTTTCATACATTTCAACTTCAAAGTTTGTATTTTGAGAGTGTTTTATTATATAACAAAAAAAAATCAAAAAGTTTGTACGATTAATTGCAGCTGACTGTACAAGATAGTTTTGTGGCATGCAAAAATCGCCACTCTTTTGTCGACATAGCGTTAGACATTTGTTTTGGAGGTGATGCAAATTTAATTGTTGACTATGAATTGAATCTATTCCGGGTTATATTTTCGGCGGTAATTATTTTTAGATTAATAATGCATTTTAGATTTGCGCTTTATATTTTGTACGATAAATTTAACTCGAAATCGTGTTAATTTGGCATTTATGTTTCAAAACGGCGGATTTTTTGCTGAATGAGTATTCCGTTTTAAGGTGTTAAAACAAAAATAATACGTTAAAATATAAATTTGTTTTGTTATGTCATTTTCCATATTTAAAAACACGCAATTTGAATATTATTGTTAGTACATGAGTCATGAGGAAAAATCAGTAATTGTAAATGATTTACCTTCAGCTTTGAAAAATATTAAGCCTGACTTAATAGTTTAATGGTAAAATTTTCGCTTTCCGTAACCTTTGTAAATTATAAAAATGATTTTTTCTTTCTCTTCTTCCACTATAACTAGAGTGGAGTGTGTGAAATGAAATTATCCTTTTCTAGCGATCGATTTATCGAGTTTTTCCGTTCGCTTTATATTAGTACTGCAATTTCTGCTACATAGCGGAAAATATTGTAGATTTATACCTCGTGTTAACGTCATCTAGACTTGTGCTCCGCAACCGGTGTGCCGTGGCACGATGCTAGGCGATGCTTGGTGTGCCGCTGCGCACTTTTCTAATAGAAGAAAAATCATAAAATTCCTCAACATTATAAAATATTTTGTGAAAATATAATCACACGGAAGCAGAAATAAATATTTTTTGTCGTTTTTATATGTCATAACAGGAATTCCCAACTTTTTTTGTATTCTAGAGCGTATTCTAAAATATCGGTAGGGTGGCGGGCACCACTTATTATTTCTAAGGATATTTATGATTGAACATGAGTAATAAATTAAAAAAAGACTCATACATAGAATATCTCAAACATACGAACCAATATAATAAACCTAGGTACTCAAAAAGTTTAAAACTCAAACGAATAAATAAAAATAATTTACATTTTTAATTAGTGTTAATAAAAAAATTCTGTCACGATCGAATAGTGGCGGGCACACACGAATCGCCCGCGGGCACGGGGTTGGAATCCCTGTGTTATAAGTACGTATATATTATACACACGATCTATAATATAAAACGTAAATTTACAAGAAAGCATAAAATAAACAATGCAGAAAGAACGAGTTTTAAGAAATATATCGGTGCTGCATATTCCGTTTTTTTATAAATATTTATTTGTAGAAATTTGTTGAAGACAAAAGATTTCGCATAACTGATCTACACAAAGCGAGGCTACGTTATAAATATGTGTTATAACATAAAACATCATAACAATGTAACTCTGTTCGCTGAGTTTTGCAGTCTTGCTGAGCGATATATTAAGCATTTTCCTTCTTCATTGGACCAGCATAGTTGTCGGCCAACTCACCAATCTGAGCCATTTTCCAAACACACTTGCCCGCCGACCGGGAGCGGAATCGAACCGTGTCCACATTGTGTTTATTGTACTACTCCACTAACAGGCGTAAGCAACGCAATTTAATTAATTAATTACCGTAACTCGCCATCATTACTCGAATGCATGATAATTTTTATTCTGTTTTAACTTAATTATACGAACCCCACTTGTTTTTTTTTGATACATAAGTTATTTTTTTAAGCTATGCCTCCTTCCACTGTGAAGGATATTGACACCTAATGACGTATCTCAAGTGTTTTATTTTCTATACGAATGTCATTGGATCGCTTTTAACCGTTTAGTCGCCAGCATTTGATATACACCCAATCGTTTTTTACGCGATACACTGATCCAGATAGTAGCGCGTATAAAAAAGTCACATAAAAACCGTTTCATATATCTCTAACTTTTTCCATCTTTTCTTATTTTTAAATGTGAATCAGAAGCCTCTAATAAAATAAAATATGTTATTCTCCCCATTGATTGGTCGATTTTAAATCGGAAAATGGCGGCAATAATTACGTATTGGAAAATTAATTAATTCATTTTTAATGACTTCGCAGCATCGAGCAGAATTTATCATTATTTTTTTGATATTACAACATTTTTATACAGTGGAACCCCGGTCAATCGTTCTCGCATAATACGTTTTCCTGGATGTTTCGTTCATTTTTTATAGTCAAGTCAAACACCCATAAAAACAATGTTAAATAATCTCGCATTAACGGTTCCCCGATTTATCAATTTCCTCTATCTATCTTCTAAATATTATCCCGATTGACCGGTTTTGGTAGATAAATATTTCTATCCAATACATTTGTTTTTAGTTTGAGCACAGTATATCTTATATATTATAGTAACCAGAGAAATTAACGATGAAATAAATATATGCTATATATAGCTATTCGATTATATTAAAAAATAAAATCTAATTGAATAAATAAAAAATAACTTTTACAAAGCCCTCTAATATTTAACAATTTTTGTAAAACCCCATTTTTGGAAATTAAGATTTTTCTATCATTCCTTGTTTCACCGTATTTGACGTTTTTAGAGTCCCTTGAAAAACGTAGAATCGAGGATTAACTGTGTATAATAAAATATTTTTTTATAGAAAGTATAATAGTATTACTAATGCATTGAAACATCAAAAACTAGTAAATAGTTCAAACTGTCTACTCAAAAATTCAGATCGAATATTGATCTTGAATAATATTATACTATATAAGCTAGTAAACAAACTAAAAAAGGTGTTCAACAACGAATAGTGAATAAGTAAATTTACCTACCCAAGTAAGCACGTAAGTAAACAGAGCGGATCGGAATTCAACAGACTTTGTTTATTATCTTTACTTTACCCTTTCAAGAGCGCGGTGACGTCACATCTAACAACTATCAACTAAGAGGTTTTCTTATTTGTTAGATAATACTGTCATTCTGGTTATACTCAATAGCACACAAGGTAGATAATAGGCAATATCGCCGCCATATTGCTTAATGCTTTTAAGTCTACAAAATATCAATTGAAAGTTATTCCAACTTTTAAAGTTATACAGCTCACCACAATAAAATGTTTTCGTAAAAAAAAGATATCAAAATTCGTAAACAGTTCATGTTTGGCTTCACTGGCGCTTAAAACCGCTGTTATGTTAATCGAAATTTAAAGTTTTTAGTTATCTACACACTAAAATAATTTCTTTGATTTTTTTCTTTTGGTTGTTCTGCCGAATTCTGTATTCCCCGCCAAATTATAGCAGTATTGGTCGATTTTAAGCAAGCGCGATCGGGTAACTTGTGTGCTTTAAAACGGAAACTTTGACTTGGTCATTTTCGATAGTTCGCCCTTAGACCGCTAAAGATTGTTGCAAAAACACATTAGTTTTATTTGCAGAATAAAATTATCAACACTTTCATATTTCAGTTAATTATCCAAGTCGTTAAACAAAACATGAATCCAATTCGACATAAACCAATAACACGGCTCAGACTAAAAGAAGTTAATTTTTGACAGTCAGATCAACCAAAAATTCCTGTAAAATTATTCATTGAGATATTCTTCAAAACCTTCTAATAGAAAAAGACTCCGACTCTTAAGCCTTGATTTATTTAACATAATTCCATTAGTTTTTATTATTTTACGCTTTCTAAATTTTTCTTTATAATTGTTTGAAACACATTTGTTGTACAATTCATTTTTTTTTCGAATAGAAAATATCTTGAGAAAACATGTGAGTTATTTTTAACATACGCAATAGAATTATCTGTCATCAATTATATAGAATATTATGTAAAAAAAAAACAAAATGCACTTAACAACTGTTCATGACAATGTAAAGTGTTCTTTATAATAGACGTCCCATCTTATTGTCTCGAAGTTTAACGGTGGGAAAATGTTTTATGTAATATAAACAATCAACATGCCAACCTTAGTTTGTTTAGAACTTTCATTTTTCTTAAGAAGTCGCTCAACCGAGTATCGTTGTCGCGCCCATACTGTTTGTTGCCTTCGCCGTGAACGAGTTATGAATACATTCATTCCAGAAACATGATATTCAGGGAAAAGATTATTGTTATATTTCAAACGAGTTGTAATAAATGTTATCATTGAATGTATACCGATTCGGCAAATATAGCTATAATTTTTTAGGGGTTTATTTTCATTCAATGTTTATATATTATTGTTTTTAAAATTATTCGCCGAATCCTTAAATCGGAATAATATTGAAAGAAAAATTCTGACTTAACCCAAAACTTTTTTCATTACATTTTTCATCGAATACACGAAGAAATCGAATGACTAAAAGTTTATGCACAAAATCTTCTGTCGAAATGCTCCAGATAAGGTTAAGACTTGTGTAAAAAAAGTCTGAAATTATTATATTATATACATATAACATTAATATAAGTATATTTTTTTTTATTCAAAATAAAATTTCTATGTTGCTTTGTTATGTAAAAATACTGCTCAGATTAGCGATGTTTTCACGGAATTTCCTCGGAAAAATGTCCGCTTTCATTACAAAAAATAACAATCAAAAGCACGCATGCGTTTTCGCCTTATAAGGAAATACAATATAAACACTTAATTTCACAATAGAGAGAAGAGAGATTGAATTCTTTCGAAAAGATGAAGCGAGACGTAATCTATCTTTAATTTGCAAGATTTTTTGTATGATACTTCAATATCTTTTTATATAATTTTTTCCTTGAAATGTGCTAATTGTACAACAATATTAACACATTTAAATTTCACACGTTCGTATAAATTATTTATTGATTTCAAAAAATCAGAGGGGAATCAATCTTTAGCCCTAATATATATGATTTGAATTTTTTAAAATAATTTATATCAACATAAGAAATATAAATGTGATAATATTTTTTTTATTATTTAAAATGCAATTTGTAAAAGTTAAAATGTCTAAAAAATTCTGTCAAAATAAAATCTCATTTTATTTCATATCAGAAGAAAGTTTAGCTAAAAAATATTTTTTGTCATAATTATAAGGTTTTTGGAAACTTTCGTGCATGAAATAGTCATGTATAATTGATTGTCTTCTACGTAAGAAAGTAAATTTAAATATTAACAATTATTAGAGAGTGAGATCATTTAAGTTGCACAGTTAAGTAATTAGGTACTAAAAATGTGTTTTTATTATTTAAAATATCATGCCTTTCCACTAAGAACCGACAGTTTACACCTAACACCTTAAAAGTGACAAAGTTAAGTATTTTTACAAAACGAAAAAAAACGTGTTATTATTTAATATAGACAATGATATAAGAAAGCTATGTGTTTTAATTTCATATTAAAATGAATTTCCACAAAGTTATCACCGATTTTATTCGAAACAACTGCAATTGATGTATTTAAAGTTTAGAATCTATTTAACCTTTGTTTAAAATTACCAACAATAGTGGTCTTCATTAGGCGAGCGTGAAATTAATTTAAAATTAAATGATGCATAACTTAAGTCATCGCCGCTCTGATGAACTGCCACCCGAGTGTTAAGCGTTTAAAAACATACAAATACACCCCTGTTGATAAGAGTTTCCCAAATGGCTTTATACTGACTTATAATACTTGAGTGCATATTCAAACAGAGGTTTGCTAAATAGTAAATAGACCATATGACTCAAAGCAGTTTGCATTAAATAATTTGAGAATTGACACGTCAGGAGCGCCCAAGGCGAAATTTCGCATAAACACAATATTTACTAGGAAACTCAAAATTAAGTTCGATACATACAATTTTCGAAATTAAATATTGACTGACTGACACAAACGAATTTTTATTCTTTTTACTTTTTTAAGCTATGTTGAAAAGAAAAGATTGTCGGAACTTTTTTTAACCGTGTTATTTGGGACTCGTGTAAAACGATGATCGGCTGCTTAACTGTTCGAATATATTAAAACATAAGGCATATTGATTAAAAGATTCCAAAAATTATGTAATAAATACAAGTGAAGCAATCATTTTTAAAATTGATTCGGATAATTTGATATGCAAGAATTATGAAATTATGTTCACAAAGTAACATGGAATTTGACATATTTTGACACGACGAAAGTATATTTACATAAAACGTCATTTATTAAAACAAATTGATGTTATAACCAAAATCACAGTGTCTTCAGCCGTTCATCTTAGACATGGTTCTGTGAGTGCAAAATATTTTTTTTTTGTTCACGAAAATAGTTTTTTTTTGCCGAGTTTGTGTTCAAAGAACATCAACGAAAGGGTAAATAAAAACCCAATATATAATTATTGTGTACAAAGTTTCCTATTGAATTTAGATCGACATTTTCGATGTACTATGTGATTATTAATAAGTAGTGGATTATTTAGGACTATTTATGTGAGTTTACTTGCATAAGGTATTTATTTTAATTACATTATAAATGTCAAAAGCTTACAAAAAAAGCATTCATTGAAAAAATGCTGTAATTATTACCCATTTAAAAGATTTTTTGCGAAATTATAAAATTCCCATGTTCAATAATAGTCGTATCCAGAATTTAAAAATATGTGGTTCGCATATAAATTATTTTCTGAGGTTTTTGAGTTACGCGGTTCCAAATACGTTTCTTGTTATTAGGGAGTTAACCGCCACTGTTTTTAACTGTTAAATGATAAATCTTAAATATCTAAAATAACTATAATTTATTAATGATCAAAGTGGTTTCACCGTCAAGTTTTATGAGCTTTGCCGGTTAGTGGACAGACAAACATGAAGATGTAGTACTTTAAATTGGGAAATTTAACACATCCTATGCGTGTATTATGTAATGCATGCAGAAAGGAAAAAGCTCCGTACGTCGATTCAACCTTCTACTGGACCGATCGGATATGCTAAATTTCTAAACAAAAATACAGTAACCAGCCGTTTTTATAGTTGAGACGGTATCGGTTAAGTCGCTAAAAACGGAGTAAAATAATATATCTTATTGCACTATTACCCACTAGACCATAGGCTCCCATCCTGGGGGTCGCCAACTTATACGGTCAACAAAAAATTTTTTTTGTTGTATGCTTTAGGATTGTATGGGGGATCGCAGGTCGTATGGATTTTATGAAAAGGGGTAGCCGCCCGAAAAAGGTTGGGAATCTATGCACCAGAAATTTGATGAATGGAAGAATATGAAATTGCGTAGAATTATATGCGATGAATAAACAATATACATATTCATGTATATCGAATATAAGTTATAAATAATAACTTCAACTAATAACTTCATATATAAATAAGTAAGTAGTGTCTTACGATTTGTTCTCCCGCGGTCGCATTTTTCTGCGGTCACTTTCAGTTCTTTGATCTCTTGAAAACACTGCGAATGCACAAAAGCAGCGATACGCCACCAATGGTTTCTGCATTATCACTAAAGCAAACTCACGATTAAAAGATAAATAATATATCTATTCGAACGTGCGTTAATAATTTGTATTAATTTTTTATACAATAATTTACGCCTCAAAGATTATTAATAGCGGCTTCTCTTTTATAAATTTACTACTTAGAATATAAAATGTATTGGCAATTAACTACAAATTGGACATAAACAATATTAACCTTCCAATGCATGTCATCATGCAAATTTGGTGCTATAAACAGGGTGTTGACCTCATCATTCGGGAGTGTCATATTTTTCGATGGATGAAATATATTCTATATATAATTTCCTCCTACCAATCAGATTATATGAACGGAGTGCATCAAGAGCGATTAGCTTACATCTTGACCTAAAACAGTCGTATAATTATTTGCCTATTTTTTTTATTTAAAAAAGGTTTATTAACTGAAACGTAGAAAAATCTAACATTTGTTTATTTGAGGGCGCACATATGGTTAAGCGAAAATATCTCTTATTTAATATGCTCATAAGCATTTTTTTGATTCACTTTAAACAAAGCAAAATACTTAATTATCGTATGTGTATATTTTTACAAATTTTGGAAGTCACAAGTTCAACCGAAAGTGTTTTTTAATAAGATCAACTTAATTGATAAAAAAATGTTCACCATATATGAGTTATTTTTGCATTTTGAAACCAGGATAATTTTCAAGCTTGTCAAAGCTATCAGCGCCTGTCATATCTGAATTTTTCTTGACCGCAAAAAGGTTGGTGACCGCTGTAATAACTTTTATTATTACTTCATTGTTAGACGGTAAGACATAAGAATGATGAATAATATTTATAAATATTTGACATTCAAATAATTGCTTTTGAATTTTATTGCCGAATTGAGTTTTTTGTATGCTTGTCGATTTTGTATTGAATTGTATTGAAAACGATTGTAATAAATTTGGAAATGAAAACAAATGCAGAATTTAAGATTCTAATGAAATCCAATTTTGAACGAAGAAACATTTAGATTACTAATTTATTTTATTGATGAATTGGCGTTTACTTGGTAAAACTCCATTATAACACGGTGAAAAAATAGCAATGTATTTTAGTTCTACAATTTTTTTTATAAAATATAGTTGATAGCCACTTCGACTCACGCCATCGTCAAAACCATGGTTCTTAAAATTTTGTAGAACTACAATACTTGCTGTTTTTTCACCGTGGTACTAATTTATTATTAGTAAAACTGCTGTGGTCTGATTAGTTTTGCGACTATAATGGTCATTTTTTTAATAGAAAGGATTTAAATGTATGAAAAAAAAGCTTTTATGTATCAATTTCATAATATTTTTTTTCGACAATGGAACAATTTTTAACAAGCACAATCAGCACTGCAGAAATTTCACGACACAATGATAAAACTGAAACATTATTTCAAAATTAACCCGCTATTTTTTTAACAAATCTTAATCTCAAAATACACAACTTTGGCATATGAAAATGACTTTCATAGTTTATTTCCTAACATATTGTATATACATACATCTGTCTATGTTTGTGCTTGTATGCATACGTATGAGTGTGTGGGGAGATAAATGTTATTATAATGCGTGTGGTGTCCATGTAAACCGGATTCATTGTGAATTGCTCAGCTCCGCAGCGACTTACGTTTGTCAATAATGTGACAAAAATTATACAAAAAAAAAATCTATACATAAAAGATGAAGGAGGCCTGAGACGCGTCATAGATCTTATCGTTTCATCAATTTGATATCCCAAAATAAACAGCATTAAGTAAATTTTCGCAGAGGAAGATTGTCCGGTTATTTATTTAGTAGTTTGTGACGTCTAAGAAAACACTTCCGGTCCACACATTGTAGGAAACAACTTCATAGAGAAAGGAGTGACGTTATCTTCCTTATTATTCCAATGTTACATTTCTAATTTGCTGCACTGTCTCTCGGTGACAACTATTAAACTATAATATTATACATCATATATTCTTCTATACTGTCCTAGGAAAGCGCCTCGTGTAGTTTCCGTCAGTAAATCACTCATAGATATGGAAATTTACATGAGATTTAACAATGCAAACATGTCATTTATTTTATGTACTATTCAATGTTAGAAATTGTATTTGGGCTTCAACAGAGATGTTAGAACAATACAATCATGCCGTGAAATAAGTCAGAATTATTCATGATAATTTTAAGCCAAGTATTCGTAAGTTTTGTGAAAATTTTGAGAGTATAAATATTGAAGTATCTGTCGTTGATAAAAATATACACATTCGTGCCTGAATACTATGTTAATTTATTATTTCATTTGGTTAGCCGATTTCTCGATTAAGAGATCAAGTGGTAATCCATATAAAAATGTGGCAATGTATAATATTATTATGTGGGGAAGGGTTAAGGCCAGGGTTGTTTTTTTTTTTAAAAACAAATTAGAAATTAAATAAATTTTATGAGTAATTATGGTACTTTAGATTTGTTTGTAAAACTTTAAAATGTGTGAAATAGTTAGTTCATTTGGGGTAGGGTGTTAATTGTGACGAAATTTGTGAAAATTATTCTAAAAATATATTTTTTCAATCTCTCCATTCGTTCGAAACACAACATATTTATAAAATATTGCAAGTACGTACTTATGTGATGAATTGTTAATTTTTTATTTTATGTTCCGCAAGAGAGAGTGCATAAAATACGGTTGTTTCTACTAGTTAAAAATAAATTTCAATAATTACTGCATACCGTAATAATTATTTACGAATAACTTTTCACTTGGCGTCCATCTTGTCAGAGAAATTTACATGTAAGGAAATAAATACGTCGCCATTGCAACTGTGAATTGTATCATTGAAAAGCAAATATTGACGTTTTTATTTTTCATATGTTCATGAAAATGTTTCAATATTACTTTATAATTGTCGTTGATAAAATTGCGTTATAGATGAAGGGGATATTTTTTTTTTTTTTTAATTATCAATTTAATCATATTACAATAATACACGTAGGACACGACGTTTGTTATCATAGTATGAGTAAATTGTGATTAAGAATTCTCTAGACATTAGTAGTCTGATGCTCCTTTCTCGAGAATATATCGAAAAAGTCACGTTTTCGAGTGAATCGTATGATTTTTTTTGAAATTCGTTTAAAATGCAAAATAAATGTGCATTATAACACGTTCAAATTTCATTCGATCCGTATTCATATTTTTGTCTATGGTTTCTTTTGAGTAAATCATTTTTTTCTATTGCAATTATTTTGATTTGAATTGTTGAAACTTTGTACGATTCCACATGTGTTGTCACTAACGATCCGGGTTTCGCCTTTCGTCATCTTCAGGCATTCTATCACATGGATGATATAATGCCTGAAGATGCCGAAAGGCGAAACCCGGGCTGTGTAATTGTACAAAGTTTCAACAATTCAAATTTGATATTGAAATTTCATCAAGCACCTTCAGTCGACATCATAAATTATAGCAATTTTTTAGATTAAAAATATAAATGTAACAAAATAATACTTAATGAAGCATAGAACGAATGAAATAATACTCATATTAAAAATGGTTACCTGCTTTATTAATTTTACAAAAGCATTAGTTTTCTCGAGAATAGAGAAACTAAGCTGATTTCTTAAGAAATTAAACATTAAAATATCGAATACACAACAGCAAATGGTATTTATTATGTCAATCCACCTTTACTTAACATCTGTGTGTTCATACACATTTGTGAGTAAATAGTTGAAAACAGTTTCCTTCAATGCAAAATTGAACAATCCATTGACTGAATGATACTAATCCTATATTATTAATGATTTTTCTTTTTTCAGAGGCCTCAAGATGTCGGAGGGCGATGTGTCGCTCATCCAGGACGAGGACGTGCTGCGCAGAATGGTAAAAAAAAAAAATTAATCAATAACACGGTGGAATAATAGCAATGTATTTTAGTTCTACAAAATTAATCTTTTTTAATTAATTAACGATTTTGTACAATTAAAATACATTGCTATTTTTTCACCGTGTTATAATGGAGTTCTACCAAGTGAATGCCAATTCAATCAATATATTAATTAATACCTTATGTCATAGGTAAAATAATCGAATACTAACCTAACCAACCATAATTAAAAATGTTTTTTGAAGATTTTAAATAATTTATTCTACTGACTGTTATTAAACTAGATTTCTGTCTTATGATCAAAAGCTCATTATTAAGAATGGAAATATTCAAATAACCAAAAGAGTGTCTCATTTTTTATGTTTGTAATCAAGCTTCCATACATCATAATTGAGATAAAAGGTTTTGAAAAATAACAATAAAATAAGTTTATAAATAATATAAAAATCAATTCTAGTGATAAATATAAAATTGAAAAACTCATTCTTTTCTGCTGCATAAGTTTCAAAATAAAAAAAATTTTTTATTAAATTAAATATTTTTTATTTTTTATTAGTGGCAGCAAACAGAAGATTTTGGCAAAAAGAAAGAAATCCGAGCCCATATGTACAGGCTACGTGAAGATAGACTCCGAGATCTGTATTCTGCGGGAGAGGGAACAGGATCTGGAGTAGTCAGCGGACCACCTGATGACGCCAAGGGTGGATCCAGGAGAGCACCACATTCAGACTCATTTGCCGATCAGTGCTTCCAATCTCTCAAGAGTAAGGAGATACGTGATTCGGAATCTCCTACCAGAGACTATAATTTTAAAATGCAAGGTAAGGATAAAGGATTTTTAGATTTAATTTTCGTACTGACATTTAGTCAGATTTTACTATTGGGGCGATTTATATATACTGGTATAGCTATCCTTGTATATTTGTTGTTAATATGAAATCTTGATTTAATAGCCTTGCTTTTTATTCCAGACGTTGACAACACAAACGCCGGATGGGCAGTGACTTCTGCCAAGGAGATCAGTGATGATGGCAGAACACAATCTCAGAGAACAGTCGCCCATACTTCTGGCGAGAAAGCAATCGACGGTGGCAATGCAAAATACGCAGCCATGAAAGATGACCAGAAATCGGTCACACAATACGAAGATGATTCCGGTAAACATTTCAGCGCTAAGAGCAGCCATAACACAGCTGCCCAAGAACACTTTTCTTCCAAAACGGATGACGGCAGTATGAGTTCCAGCAGAGTGTCTAATCAATCTACCAATCAGTCTTCTTACTCGACGAGCTCTCAGCATTTTGATTCGAGTCATGATTCAAATATTGCCAGAGAAATTGATGACTCTTCGTCAATCAATCAATCAGATTTCAGACGTCAAAGAAATGATGATACCAATTCTAATATCATCACAAGAGATATTGATTCAAATGAAAATCTTTCATTTATCAACCGCGAAAGAAACGAAGATTATAGCAACAGGTCGACAAGCAACCGTCGTCAAAATGTGACCCAAGAATCCAACGTTAGAAACACTGTTGTGACTAAAGAAAACGTTAAAGATTTTGCCGGGCAAGGAGAATTGATCTCTCGCAAGGTAGATCATCCTGACGAATTTACCAAAATTGTCACGGAGACAAGGGAGCTGCCTGATGGTACAAGAATAACCAGCACTAGCCGTCAGACAAAAGGATCCTTTGTAGCGGAAGCCGGTAAACGTACCACCAACCGTTTCGATTCCGATAACAAGTCTACGTCGACTAGCGAAAAATTTTCAAACAGGCATGTGACCGGGAGAGTTGAAGACACTAAATTGATGTCAGACAGCGTAACTGAAAGAAGCGCTGATAAAAAAAATGTCATCAGAGATAACTCGACTTCTGTAAGAGAAACTCGTGATCAAAAAGAAATCAGGGAAAGCACTCCGAACAGAACTAGGCGAGTAGATACTGATGTCGAAGTCATAAATGACAATCGTCGTGATATTGATAACCAAAATCAACGTACCACTTCTACGAATATCATCGAAGTGACGTCAGATGATAAACGTTCTGTTCGAAGACAAAACGAACATTCTACTACCAGTAATGTAGTTGAGGTTGTAACATCTGATAATCAGCGTTTTGTGGATAATCAAAACAGACGTATTGTATCTGATGTGACAGATGTAGTCGACGATAGACGTGTCATTGATAACCAATGTACACGTGACGAATCGCGTAATATTGTAACCGTTGATCGACAGGGTAAAACTGTTGTATCAAAGAATGTTGTCGAAGGGTCTACTGTTGATAGACGTATTGTTACAAATGAAGCTGTTGAGGTTATTTCTGGAGACAGACGTCCAGTTGATGATACTCGGACAATACAACACAACATTGTAGATGAAACAGTCGATGATTGTTTGAAACCAAACAGAAATATTGATCAACAATCCAGAACGGTGAAAAATGTCGAAACTATCATAAACAATGAAATAAGATCGGTGACTTCAGAAAATAATATCACAGACGGTAAAAATGTAATCATTACAAAAGAGCGTCAAACTGACAAAGTTGTAAAGCCCGTTGACGATATCGGTCAAGTGGATAAAAGAGTTTTGGAAACTGAATACCCGACACCGGTCACCGATAGACCGAGGGAAAGAACTCCGGTTTCTAGCAGACCCACAGAAGAATATGGCCATGTACTAGCCGCTGGGAGGCCGTCAAATGAAGACTCTTTCACTAAGCCAACTTCCGGTGAATACGTCACGACCTATCGAACTGATTATACAACCAAGAAGGTGAGTGAGAATGTTAGCCCTACTCATCAAGCTTGGGCGTCATCTTTGAGGGCCAGTCCTGACAGTTCACTTCGCGGAGGCTCTCCATCAAGGGGCAGCATGAGAAGCTTAAAAACAAGTACTTCCTCATTACGCAGCAGTATAAGTCCTGAAAAAAGACCCCAGGAGTATCCAAGAAAAAGAAGTGATAGATCTCAGAGCCCAAAAAAGCCCATTAATAGAAGCTCATCTTCTGATAGAGAATCACCGGTCCGAAAGCCTGTGACAGACTCTCGTAGATTCTCTACCGAGAGACATACTGATGTGACAACTAAAAGGACAGAATCCTACAATAATAGGAATAGATCTCCAATTAAGAGTCCTGATCGGAACAATAAATCACCTACAAGATACGGTTCTGATAAACCGCACAATACGTCTCCTCAACGACATACTTCCCCAAATAAGTTTCCTACTGACCATACTACAGTAAATCGGGTCAGTAATACAACCGTGCAAAATACTTACACCAGGAAGTATCCCGGCGATGATTCCCCATCTGCAAGTCCAACAAGGCATTCGCCTGCAAAAAGTCCCACAAGGCCTCACCCTTCTTCGAGTCCGGCTAAACCTGATCCACGGTTGAGTCCTACTCGTATACCATCATCGACGAGTCCCACGAGGTACTCTCCTCCAAAAAGCCCGACACGAGGATATCCGTCATCAAGTCCCAGTCGTGATTTTACACCAGCTGCGGGTGTGCCATCGCATACTGGCAATATTCCATCAGACATCAGCCCGAATCAATATACTGCATCGGGTCCAACTCGCTACCCTCCTACAATGAAGCCCACAGAAGATACTCCCATTGATCGTTATCCATCGAGGAGCCCTACACGTCCTTCTCCGTCGACAAGCCCTACCCGTGCTTCTCCGTCGACAAGTCCTAGTAGAAAATCCCCGACAAAAACAGTTCCCAACCATCAAACAGGAACTAGCCCAACACGTGGATACGTGCCGAAAATTCCATCGAGCCGCTATCCTACTTCGAGTCCCACTCGAGGCTCGCCATCGACAAGTCCAACTCGTAAAACTCCCAACACTCGTTACACCGGAGTGAGTCCAACTCGTGGTTCAACTTCTGTTCCATCGACTTACAGTCCAAATCGCGGTTCGCCATCATCGAGTCCAACCCGTAAAACCCCCAATGCTGGGACAAGCCCGACTCGCGGCTCGCCTTCTATTAGTCCAACTCGCCGTTTCCCCTCTAGTCCGACGAGGTCTTCTCCAACAAAATCGTTTACTGATCGACATCCTACAAGCAGTCCCACTCGAAGCTCGCCTACAGTGAGCACAGTAAAACAAACAAACACTGTCACAACGACAACTCATAGAACTACTGTTCCGTCCAGGACTTCGCCAACACGTACTTATCCAACAGATGATGATAAGTGTCGGCCCACTTCAAACTACCCAACTCGTGATTCTTCATCCAGTCCTGTGCGTAAACGTCCGACAGACAAGTCTCACATGAGAAGCAGAGACAGTTCGCCCACAACTTCCGTCAGCGAGATAGAATTCATTACTAACAGAAATAGCCATCTCGTGACAGATCTGGATGATGTTGAAATTGAATTAAGCACGAATGATGATGTAGATTTTAGATCCCACCCTGGAACGTTGAATGTGTCCAAGGAGAATCTGTCTGTGTCCACTGATAGGTCTGACACTTATCAGAAGGAAACCCTTTCGTCCATTCTCAAGAGAAACCAAAATATTACTACTGATGTGACAAATAACACATCACGGAAAAGTTCTCTTAAAAAATCTTCTATTATTGACTCGGATGATAGAGTTTCGCCGGATGAACATTCTCTTCCCAAGTCGTTTCGAATCACTCCCGATAGAGATTCCAAGCCTTCCATTACTGTGAAAAAGGATAATCCTGATAAGCAGCAGCCTTCCAAGATGAAAGAAAAACCACCGTTTGTGCGAAGCGAGACTTACGAAGAAAGATGTCGCAAGATACTCGGAATGCCCGATAAGAAAACTCTGGTCGAGGGGGCTGAAAAGAACCTTTCGGAGATTTTGGGGATTTTACCAAGCGATAAAGCGCCAGCTAAATCTCCGTCTGCTTCTAGAACCGACTCACCTTATTCTAGCCCCGAAAGAGAACTCGGGGAGAATATAAAATCCGCTGAACTGGTCGATCCAAATAATCCGACTCCAAGAAAATCTTCTCTGAAAAAGAATACTGAAAACCAATACAGAAATTTGGTCGACGCCGAATATATCAATGTCGACTCGACCGGTAAAGTTTATACCGTAGATGAAAACAAACTGGAGCTCGTAGACGATCATTTGATGGATCTGACAGATAAACGGAACGATACTACTAGATTCATTGAGGGAGAAGTAGCTCATGAAACGCGTAACCGTTACGTATCTCATCCTCAGAGAAGTCCTTCCCCCGCTAAAGGTGAGTTTGACAATGTTCCTCATAGAAAAAGTCCTGAGCGCATACCGAGCAATTTGCCTAGAAGATCTCCTGAAAAAACTCAGCCTAAAGATGTAACTGAGCCTGCGAATAAAAATTATGATATCGATTCTTCCACTATCACCAGAAAATCTTCCTTTAGAGAACCGAGCACCGATCGGAAACTGAGTCCAAGGAGAAGTGCATCGCCTGAAATCAATAGATCGACGAGGCCGGACCGTACTGATAAAGTACCCCAAAATACAACAATGACAAGTAAAACAACAACCACTACTGTAGTCAGAAAAGACATCACAGAAAAATCAGCTCCCAAAAGCCATCCGAGAAATGCTTCTCCTGGTCAAACGAGTCCGGATAGGGCTTCACCGAGATATATGTCTCCGAAAAGGATTCCTTCAAATAAACCTAATCAGACCAACGTTAGGTCTCCTTCTCCTGTGAAGAAATTACCTGCAGGATCACCAACGCAAAAGAAATCACCAGAGAAATTTTCCCCGAGCTACATTCCATCTGCAGTGAAAGCGCCTTCTAAAATCACTAAGATCTCGCCTGAGAAGTCTCCATCGCGTAAATCTTGTACCCCTGATAATAGGCCGAACACTTATAGAGATAATTTGAATAAGACTACCACCACGGTTCAAAAGAAATATGAACCGACAAGGACAATTCTGACAACTCAAAAATACGATATCTTTAAAAATGATAAAAAAAAGAATGATGACATTCATAAAAAGCGAGAATCGTCCTTTACTTCAAATATTACATCCAGAAAAGTAAATAACTCAAGGAATATAACAACCGAAAGAACCACTCATATTACGAGGAATGATAAAGAGAAGCGAGTCGTTAAAGATACGGATTCAGAAGATGACGTTGAAGATGATAAAGTGCGTCCAAGACGTAAGTCTATAGAGTTGCGTAGAAGAAACACGGATGATCAAAAATATCCCGAAACTCTTCCAACTAAAGTGACACGATCCACAACTCCCAGTGCGAAGGATAAATTCCCAAGTCACATAACAGATACCAAGATCACGAGAACAATTAGTGATATTACGATGAAGACCGTAAAAACTGCTCCGATTCGAGTCAAATCAAAACCCGAAATCAATGTGTCTAGAAATATCACAAAGAATGTGAATGTATATGGAACCAATGTGAATAGAACAAACCTTACAACGAACAAATTGAACACAACAACAGTAAGAACGAGTAAAACTCAAGTGACGAACAAAACTACAGTGACAAAAGGAAAGTTGTTGGGTGAAAAGAAAACTGAAAACGTTTTGATCGATATTCAACAGGCAAAATCTTCCAGAGAAACGTCTCCCGATAGAATCTGCCCAATGCCAGCGGGATATAACGGAGATGTGGGTAGACAACGATACCCGGATAAAGTGACTGAACCGGATGAGTATCAGTACAAGAAGAAACCGATCCGTGAAATCATATCTGAATCAGACACCGATTTCTCCGATAGGAAGATAGTTGAGATCTCCGACGAGGAAAATGAGCTGGATGAGAAATCTGAAGAAGACGATTGTCTTTTGAGTGTGAATGAAAAAGTCTCCAAGTTTACAAGTACCGCTAAGCATTCTAAAGATGTCAAGGTGAGCCCTGATGCTCGCAAGAAACCATTCAAAAAATTGGTTTCAGATGAAGTCGAAGAAGAATTGAAATCGGACGATTGCCTCTTGAGTGTTTCCGATAAGGTATCTAAATTTAAAAATGTTTCAGATACCAAAAAGAGAACGACAGATATCTCGAAGGAGTTTATAAAGCAAGAGAAAGGACTCGATAATGATCGGTCATCTTTGAGCGTTAACGACAAGGTGTCCCGCTTCTTGACTGAAGCTGAAAAAATTACCGAGCCCATTCGACTATCGCCCGCTCCCAAAGTGGACCGTCCTGATTTGACTATGGTCGATGACGAGTTGAAAACTGACGAATGCCTTCTCAGCGTGTCAGATAAAGTTAACAAGTTTATCAATACTGCTGAAAAGTTGATCGCCACTGACAGCTCACCAGGCTTAGTATCGAAAGCGTCACGCATGATTAATGATGTCAAAAATAAATATGAACAGTTTGAGAACACATCTTGTGATGTACAATTGAATGTTCAAAGAGAAACAGTGGCATCGCAAGCGAAAAAAGTGGCCGCTGAAAATAGATATGTCGATATAAGAAGACAGTCCACCCCCGAAAGGGCTAGTCCTAAAGATAAACAACCCACTCCGGACAAGGATACCCACTCACCATATTCTCAACACAAACAGCCTACACCAGATAGGCATACCGAAAGAGAACATTCACCATATGAAAAACAACCATCACCAGATCGTGGTGTGCGAAGGCATTCCGCGAGTCCGGAAAAACATCCTATTTCAGAAAGAGGTACTAAAAAGCCGCACACATCTCCAGATAGAGGGATTCAAAAACCTCATTCCAATGTAGAAAAACAAACAAAACCAGACAAGAGCGTTCAGAAATATTCACCACAAGACAAGCACACGTTCCCTGGTCATAAAGGTTTTTCCACTCCAGAAAAAACACCGAGCAGCACCAGACCCATCACTACCCTCAGAAGTAGCGAAGCTGTAAAGAAAGCCAAGGCTCTATTTGAAAATATTGCCACTCCTAAGACAGGTACCCAACCTGTTGAAATTGTATACGGAAAAGGTACGAAGTTGACCGATATTGGAGTGTACAAGTCTCCCACGTTAGAATCTGTTCCAGATGTAGTACCTAAGCGTGAGCTTGACACCTCTTCAGTTTGCACTGAGAGTGAAAGTGAGATCGACATTGCTCCAAATGTAAACGCTTCCAAAATTCAATATTCCAATGGAACTTACAATCGACCTGGAAATCATCCAAAAGGAACTGTAGACCGGGATAACATATCCAGAGATAAGGTCACAGTGACAAAGGCTACTGATAGACACGTAGATACTGTCAACACACAGAAGACGGCGTTTGACAGAGAGCACTCGTCCAGAAATGTAAAGATTACTAAAACAGTAGTGTCAAATAGTAAATCTCCTGAAAGGTATCAACCGAAATCTTCAACAAGGGAGACAGAAATGACCACTACAGAAGTCGTGAGCACTCGCCGTGGAAGTGGTAAGTTTGGCGTAGAGCTTCGGAGGACGAGCACGGATCAGTCTTTTGTCCCTGAAAGGAGACGTAGCAGTATTGGGGAACCACACCATCAACCGACTATCGAAGACATCCAAGACCTTACTCTCTTAGAGCAAATGGTAATTTATTTATCTCTTATATTATGCCTGAGTTATCATTTTGAAAAATATTGGCTTATAATATAAAATTTGAATTGTTACTACTTTGTACGATTCCACATGTTTTGTCACTTACGCCCGGGTTTCACCTTTCGGGATCTTCAGGCATTCTATCACACGGATACAACAGAACTGACGATGCAGAATGCCTGAAGATGGCGAAAGGTGAAACCCGGGTCGTAAGTAACAAAACATGTGGTATCGTACAAAGTTGTAACAATTCAAATTTGATATTGAAATTCCATCAAGCACCTTCAGTCGATACCATAAATTAACACTATAACGCAATATATTTACAATATTTACTTAATGCTGTGGATTTGTTTATTCTCTCGAATCCCAACTGACATCAGTGTCCATGAAATTTCTAATGTGTCGTATAGAAATGACAAGGATTACTACATTAAAATAATGATGACAAGCCTGTCAAATTTATCTCTATACGAGATAAAATTTGTTATTTTTCATCAAATATAAAAAATATAAATGGTTAAATTAACATAACTCAGTTTTGTAAGATTTAAATTAAAATAATTTTGTAAAAATAGTTTAATGGAATAAAAAAATATTGTATTTTGCCAACCCTGGTATTTTTTGAGAAATGTCTCTGAAAAATATGCAGTACTCAAAAAACACTATCTTATTGTACATATGGTCTTCAAACGGCTAATCTAAAGTATTGATATATTTCAGTTGGAAAAGGTCACAGGGTATGAGCAAAGACGGCGAATTCGGTCACAAATAAGAATTGTGCGCAAAAATATGGAAAACACTGGAAGATCGGAGGTTCACAGTGAAAGGGTTACAACATCTAAACAGAATTCTCATTTGAAAAACAAGTCTTACGTCACACGGGAAGATGCCAAGACGTCGAATGAATACAGGAGGACATCTCGAACAAAGGAAGAAGGAGTGAGGGCTGCCAGTCCGGAGAAGAAGCAGATAAAACAAACCACTGTCACAACTGAAAGAGTTATGGCTCCCGGAACAAGGAATATCATCACGAAGACAACCACGGAAACAACTTACGTGAGAACTCCTAGCCCCGATAAAAGGACTAAGACTGTCAGTCCCGACAGAAAAAGGGAATTCAGTCCAACAAAAAAGACAGTAAGAACCACCGTGCAAACAATCAGTCCAGATAGAAAAAGAGAGTACAGTCCTGATATGAAAACTAGAAGGACAAGCTCTGAAAGGGTTTACACAAGCTCTGATAAAAACATAAGAATTGATAACGTTGAAAAAAATCAGTATACAACTGAAACAGACTACAGGAGTATAAGTCCAGAAAGAACAGGCAGAAGACCCAGTCCTGAGAAGTATACGAGCCCGTCTCCGAAGACGTCGAAAGTATCCGAGTACACTACAGCTTATTTGAGGAGGATCGGAGCTTCTAATAACCTGAAACCTGAAGTACAGAAAATTATGAATGTGAGGAAAAATAGCGTAGAAAAAACCAGCACTGAATATCAAACTTCGTACTCCAGAAAAGCTTCTAGTACATCTCAGACCACTGAAAAGTCTACATATGATAAAAGGGAGTTTGAAGATGTGAGAAGATCTTCATCTCGCACTCCCAGTCCTGAAAAACATTCAGAAAGTCCTAGCGAAAGACTTTACAGAAGAAGCCCCAGTCCAGACTTAAAACGACCTCATCGAGAGCAAGATGTCAAATCTAAGAATGAATACCAGAATGTGTATTCCAACTTCAAGACAAAAGTGTCAGCCAAGGATCTGTTCAATAAGAGCGGAAAGCAAAAATCCTCTGAAGATAAGCCCGAATGGGCCAAGACTAACATCTTGCGAAAAACGTCTGCCACTGAAACAAGAAACTGTTCTACTAAAAAAATTGACGATAAAAATAAAACTATCAAACGATCTCAGAGCCCTTCGAAGTTGCCGCGCAAGCCGATCGATGTAATCACATCCAGTTACGGCGTGGGACCCACTGATGAAAATGGAAAGCCACTTTTTGGAATCAGAGCTCTGAGAAAACAAAATGGCTCCACTTCAACTTATGAAGGTGAACAATCATTTCTTTTCAACCATTATTTATTAGGTTATAAAAACACTAATCTTTTCAACAGATTTACTGATAAAAATGTAATACATTTATTATGCATGTTTTACATAGCCTAAAATCGGTTGTATTTTACTCTATAATTCTTGTAAGATAGTTTTGTAGGCGAGTAGTCAATACTGTTGGTTTATTGCAACTATTTCCAATCCTGGAATGGAAAATTTCAATCATCAATACCAAATGTTTTATGGATGTATATTCTAACCATGGATATGTGTGATGATTAAATACTTTCTTATCCAACGTTAATCTGGTGCAACAAATAGAACATTGGAAAAAACTTTTCCACTGTTCTTTTCTTACTCAATTTGAAGGAAGATTTTTAGTGAATGAGTTATGATCAGTTCATATATGTCACTATCTATTTACTTTGGGTGGTATAATGATTCATAGAAATGTTTAATCATTAGCACACTGCCTATCTTTGCCTATGAGATTGATGAAAGTCTAAGCACACAAAGACCCACAAAAAATAAGTTGATTTGAAGAAAAACCATTAAATATTTTAGAAACATTCTGTATCCATGAATATTATTAGTTCACATTTATATTTTGATATTGCATGACACCTTTTCAAATTCATTTCTCTCTTAGTAAAAGGAACGGTTGTGCGACAAGAGTTCCACTCTGAAAATGGAGGAGAGCCTGTTGGCCATGTGACCATGACAGCATACTCCACCAACCCCGAAGACTTAGATGACTTCGTGAAGTCCACAGGGGGAAATGTTACGCCCTCCAAGAATGCCTCTCACCGCACTGCTGGAGTTTCAAGCGTTACCGCCACAACGCGTTATGGAGCTTCTGCGGGAAACCCTGTGTCGCAAATCTATAAGGTTAGTAAATTCACCGAAATAACTATAATTTCAATAGAATCACAATCTATTGTTCTTGTATCACCGTTTTCCTACATGTATCTCTTAAGTTTTACTGTCTGGAAAATATTCAGTGTTAATTAATCCTCCATTCATATTGTCACTAACATTTGTCATTCTTCTCAGAAGTATACATTAGCATAACAGTAAATTAATCATTGAAAGTTGTTTTTATCAAAACCATGTAACAATGGTTTACTTTAGTTTACGAATTATAGTATATTTATTTGTCCGGAATGTTATGATATGCATTTATAAGAGTTAGATATATAATAAATAATATTGAATTTTCAGCAAAACAAGGCCATCGAAAATGTCCCATCCCCAAATCAGGCAAGGACAGTGCGAAGGGGTTCTGTTAAATCTCTCACAGAAAAATTCATCAAGAATGCTGGTATGTAATATAAAATCCTCAATTTTGTCTTATGTTTTATGTAAATCTCGCCTTTTGAATTGTATAAAATATTTTCCAATATTCATTAGTAGAAAAAATTATTTATGGAGATTATCAGGACAAATCAGACCATATTTTAATACAATAAAGAACAGATGGTGTATGATCATTTTAATCAATTTAATCAATCATTTGAATCACCAATTAGATCATTTGTTTCATTTTTTTTGTAGTGGAAACTACTAAATCTGAGAAATCATCGTACCCGAAAGCAGGATTAATTCTGCGTACAAGCAGTTTTAAAGACAATGATGCATCAGAAACATTCTCCAGCCGCTCTTCAACACCAGGTGAAAGAAACTTTAGAATTTACATATATTTTCAACTATATACAGTTATCTTTTTTAAATTGGTATCAAAATAATAAAGTGTAAGAAAATAGACCATTTTTTTAGAAAGACTTGAATAAGGAAGGCTTTAAGAAAAAAATATTATATTTATTTATCATCATAAAGTGTTACTGGAAAAATAAATTAAAGCAATAATTCTTTAACGACCTGGGTTTCACCTTTTGGCATCTTCAGGCATTTATCACACGGATGCAACAGAACTGACTGTTGTTAGTTGGGATCATACAAAGTTTCAACAATTCAAATTTGATATTGAAATTATCAAACATCTTCAATCGATATCATAAATTATATACTAATTCTTGTTTATCAGATAACATATTGTATCTTTATGGTACTGAATGCATTACCATGTGAAAAGAAAAACGGTGAATTTTTTTTTTTATCCTGATTTTAATAGGTTCAGTATTTTTAAAAGGAAATTTACTGCCTAATAAAAAATTGAAAAATAGCATTTTCTAAACCCAGCCTTCATATAATTAATTCAACAATTTACACATGTATTCTTGAAATAATAGCAACATAATATAATAATTTATGTGCCTAGAGATTAACTCTCTTTGCTGGAAACAAATAGTAAATTTGCATGTGAAGTGTCTATATTTGAAGACAAAGTAATAATTCAATCAAAAAACTGATATTAGTGAAATATTTATTGGTTGAATTGGCATTTTCTTGGTAGAACTCCATTATAACACAGTGAAAAAATAGCAATGTATTTTAGTTCTAAAATTTTTTATTACAAGATATAGTTGATTTTATTATAGTTTGATTTCGGCTATAGCTATAGTTTTGACGATGGCATGGGCCGAAATAGCTATCAACTATATCTTATAAAAAAAAATTGTAGAACTAAAATACATTGCTATTTTTTCACCGTGTTAGTGAAATATATTGTACAATGTGATTGATGAATTAAGAGAAATATGATTTTATTGTTGTTAATTTCTTTTTGACTATCTTTGTGAATTCAAAGGTATTGCTAGAACAGAGAGCAATTGCAGTGTTAACTCTGGTGGAGAAGTGTCCAGCACCATCGTTGAACGCCACCATCACTCACAGTCTGGAAACAGCTCATCTTTCTTAGATAACAGGAGCAAGGTTACTGGAGTCCATGACATTCTGACACGAATGAAGAATGCCGATATAGGTATGCTATTAACCTTTCCAGGAGTAACTAATTAATTTTAATCATGCTGTGAGGAGTGAGTTTTTTCACATAATTTTTTTTTTTAATAATATCATTGTAAAAAAAATACAATTCACGTTTTTTGGGGTTTTATCGTAATAAAACCAGTTGCATAATCCAGGGATCACAAACCATTGACACATAGCACTTGAATATGTTATCACAATAATTGTCGTCATATACGACAAGTATGTCCATACTCCTTAACAGAAAAATCGCGTTGAAGCACTAGTATGTCCATACTCATTTGAAGGTTGAAACTATTTTTGTTGATTGTAATAATATTATTTTAAGGACATGTTGTTTATTTTAAATAATAAAAACACATTTTTTTAGTACTTATTTCCACAATATATTTTTTGATCAGGACCGGTTTCGCTCATCGCGAGCATTATCAACTGATGTTGTTTACATCAAGATGAATGGAATGAAAGAAGGTGGTAAGAATTGAACTAGTAGTTGGCTTATTACTTTTAGTACGCCTCTTTTTTATGATTTTATTCACAAAGAAACAGTAAAGAGCTCTGTAAAAAATATTCCAGCACTGAATATTTCAAAAACGAATTCTGTTATTAAGTTGTGGTGATTATCACGATAAATCAGGCTATATTTAATCACAAGTATTTGTTTTTAATAAGCAAGTTCTGACATTAATAACAATTAACCGTCTCATCAGTTGAGACATAAGCAGTTAGAGATTTATATCTAGATTAATATCATTTATTTGATATGAAAGCTCTACTCAAAATGTTCAAAAACCAATTCTCTTTTAATTGGGCTTAGACAATATCATCCATTAATTTCCCGTGTAAATAATTATTGGGAATAATAAAGTTCAAATTCGATATTAAAATTTTATCAATAATCCTCAGTTATTTTGAATTAAACCAATTTAAAATTAACTAATTATTCCAATCATCAAATATCAATCAATTATACCTATCCCTCGATTTACATAGTAGATAAGTTCCTGAGAAAAACGTGTAAATCGTAATTTTATATCTACTACTAGTTCTGACGATGGCGTGAGCCGAAATAGCTATCAACTATATTTGTTAAAATAATTTTGTAGAACTAAAATACATTGCTATTTTTTCACCGTGTTATAATGGAGTTCTACCAAGTGAATGCCAATTCAATCAATAAATCTAAAAGATTCATAAAAATAATTATTGCAATTGTTGGTGTAGTGGGCTTTATCATTCATCACTATCACAAATCACTGTCAATCTCTTCTTCGCGACAGGTTCAAAGTCACTTTCATCACTCGAAATCGTTTGTGCCAATTCGATGCTTGAAGTAGAAACATTTACATCTTGAGATTTGGTAATAAAATCCGTTATTAACATTTGCTTCGAATTTATTGTTAGATCTTCATGGACCTCATCGTATTGAATCAAGCATTGATTAATATCACATTCGAATCGAAGGGTCAAAGCCACTTTCAATCCGTGTAAAAGCGAAAACGTGTAAAACAAGTACCGTGTAAATCGAGAGATAGGTGTATTTAGGTATTGTTGCAAACATGATTACACTCTAGTGTTAGTTTGAAGTCCATGTTATGAGATTTAGATGCTTCGCAAATTGAGAATCCGGTTGATTATTATGATATATGGCTAATTAAAATGATTCTTTCAGTGGCTGAAGATGGTGACACTATGGAGGACGCTGAAGCCAGAGCACTCCTCAACAAATTCCTTGGGGCTACTGTCCTTATGGCCGGCATGGAGGGATATGTCAACGATAATAAGTCAAAAGGAGGAAACTTCAAACAGGTATGATCCTTGCTTACTGAGTAATATACTTCATGACGCGTCCATTGGGTATCAAGGAAAAGTAGATTAAAATGAAACACGGAAGAACCTTGAACAAAATTTCTTCCAGTATTTTTCCATGTACATAATTTTTTCTGAGAAATATCTACGTGATTGCTTCCAAATGTAAAAAAAAAAAAAATCACTTACATTTTTGAGAATCAACATTTTCAAATCAACAGTCACACGAGTTGAGACGTTAGCAGTCATTGGGTTAATCACTTTGAATCTAAAGATAAGTTCTAATAATAATAATATAAATATATGAAACTAGATAATTGAAATAGAAATATGTCATAATAAATGTATATCGCACAAACTAGCATTAAATTTTATTTTACACATTTAAAGTCACACCCCAGAAAATACTTTTTACACTCTCATGGAGAGCATACATTTCATATCAAGGACCACAAACGTTGGGAGAAAAATAATACCAAACTATCAAAATGTCCCAAATGCTTTTTTTTTCTTTTAGGACGATCAAATATAATAAAACTAAATTAACCACATGTAATAAAATGCAAATTTGAGATCTACAAAAATATCGTGATGTGAAAACATATTCACAGCACTAAAAAAACTTTTTTTTTTCAAAATATTACGAAATCTTCTAGGGTTGCCAAAACTCACAAAATATTACTCCCATTCAGACTTAAACACTAAAAACGGGGGCGAATGATTGGCAATCCGGCTAAGTATTTCATACATATGCCAAATACCTTAAAATATTATACATTTTACTTTATTTACTCCGCGCTTTTTGTGGGTATCGTTGGAGATGTCATTTTATTTTCGGGCTCACGAATTCTAAATGTGATAATATTATGCTAAAATCAATAATGGTACACGAAAATAGCTGGAAATGTAACAAGCTTTATATAAACAATTAACTAAGTAAAACTGTAAATCAAACCTCACGCTCATAATAATAATATTATTATCTATACAACTTTGAAAATGGCAGTGAAAATTTTCTGCAATGGCCGATTTATATTAGTTTGCTTTAGAGCAAATTTGGAAAGGTGAGGTATAACTCTCGTAACTTTAAATTAATTGTTCCAATATATTAAAAAGGCTAATATTATAGCAAATCATCAATATTTGGCTGCATTCCGTTTTCACAAAATAATGAACTGTAATTAATTAAAGTATTTATAAAAAAGATTTCATAATAAGACATTCCAATTCATAGAGTTATTATTATTAGATATATTTATAATGTTAGTATTGCATTATTTATTTAAAACTATCTGTATATTATAAATTAAAAAACATATTTACTGAAATAGATTTATTTAAAATTGTATCATTTTTTTAATGAATTCCTATTTCATAAATATTTTTCTCAACTTTGGTGAATTTTACTTTATTCACTTTCCATCTTACCTATATAGGTGTTGCCTGAAATGAAAACAGGCATTTTGCCAAAAACCAGTTTCGTAATTAACTCCGACCGATGATTTTTGATGGGAACGAAGTTTACAAATCTCATTCGTCTAGAATAGGAAGGTTGTAAGTGACGCTTAAATCGTAAATGAATATGACCTTACTGAACCAAACGCTCCAAAAGTTTCACAGCTAATTTTGTGATATTTTTTTACAAAAGCGGCATTCAAAGATGTCTTTTTAAATCATTTCAAAATAAAAATTCTTCCGGGCGATTTTATTATTGGCTATGATAGAATATACGTATATATGTCCAAGAACAGATTCAAATTTGGAAACTAAAATTTTTTGACAAGCAACTTTTATTAATAATAGAGCAGGGAAGCATAGACAATAATTCTATGTACATTCCCTACGTCGTAAAATTCAATAATTTATTTTTGGCTCTATTGAAAATATTATTTTTCTTTACCCAATGTATCATACCATAGAGAGAAAGGGTAAAATGATGGGCTAGGAAAAGTGACCGTGAAACAATAAAAATAATACTTTTTGAGAGTATTCATTTAGAGAATGCGAAATCGAGTGTAATGAAACCTCTCACTCGGCTTTTTGAATACATATTTTTAATGTTTTTAAATATTTCCCTTTATGTCTCTTTTTCATTACGACAATCGTGGTTCATAAGACCTTAAAGTTTTGAGCTAGCGATGTTCGTAGCTATATTTTCTATTATCTGCTTGTGATAAATGCGACACAAAAAAAACTCAGAAACATGGCGATTATGAACCAATTACTAACCTTCTTCGTCCAGATAATATCAGGGAAGAGAAACTCACACTCTTTCAAGGCTGATTATTATCGTCTTTAGTTCCTGTTTACTTAAGTAAATCAACTAATATTTACGAACACATTACTGTATTTTGTTTTCTGTTTGCAAATTTTTAAGATGTTATTAAATGTCGTATTGAATTAACAGCGATTTTAATTTAGTGTTCAAAAGATAAACCCTTTGAGTAGTATGGGCGTATATATACGCCCAAGTATTGTATCATTTAAAAATTAAAGAATATAATAAAATTAATATTTTTGATTTAATTGTTAATATTTATTTGTAAGTGATTTATGATTGTCATTTATCTCAAATAAAAAGAGAATTTCGCAAAAATATTAATGAACGGAAACAAGTCTGTAGCTATATAATACTGAGCATAAAAATTCATTTCGGTTCGACTCCTGTCTGCAATCAACGTTAATAAAGAACAATAGGTCGAAAAACGATCGCAATAAAAATTTACTATCAATTCTAATCAAAAAAGGTACTAGATATTTGAAAGTTATACTGAATTATTTATTCATTCACGCGTTTGAATGTGTTTCATAATACAAAAAAAAAAATATCCACTATTAGAAAAAATATGTTCATATTCTGCCAAAAAGGAGGTAAATAAATATTTTTATAATTTATGATATCGACTGAAGGTGCTTGATAGAATTTCAATATCAAATTTGAATTACCTATAATACGTTTTACATGTGGAATTGGACAAAGTTTCAACAATAAATATTTTTATGTTAAGTAATAATAAAATTCTTTGAAATATTATGCATGCAAAATAAATCTAATTTGATTAAAAAAGTTGACTGGCATTTTCATCTTTCGAACAAATTTTTAGAAGTGTTTTTTTCTATAATATTTTTTATAATGTCTCAAAAGATGTTATTTTATCAACCTACAAGTGACATTACTTTATTTTATAGTTAAATTTTTTATCAATATACTTAGTAGTATTTATTTCTCACTATAAATTCATCATAAATATGTCAGAAATATAGATTGTACGACATAGTTTTAAGGGTTGTCATATGCATAAAATCAAAGCATAAAAATCTTAAAATAGTGCAATTAAAATCAGTACCTAATAAGAAAAATTTGCTAATATTTATTTATTTTATGATAAATAGCTCTAGCTCTGCCATAAAAAAGACCAAATGCTAAATTGGAATTCTGTGAATTTAAAAAATCGTGACGTCTGTTGCGAAAATCTTCCTGCAATATTTCTCAAAATTTACTGCTGTGTTTTTTCGCCAATTTTATTTAATCTTTATACTAAAATACGTCACAATGAACCCAGGAAATTTCTCGCATGAACGCCAAGCGTGAAATTTGTTTTCTTAATATTAACTAGTTACTAATTATTACTGAGTAGATAGATGTATTTTTTTTTTCACTATATTTCACCGAAACGAGATTCTGTCATTTCTGTCGTTTCTATCAGCCTTGTGTTGTCGGGCCATGTTATATTTTTGACAGATCCAGGTCGAAGATATCCACAAAAGTGGCTTTTGACCTGGGGTATTCTGCTTTGTCTAAGTGTCTTAACATATTTCTAATAAGTTTAAGTAGCTACGATAACATTTCAAAGGGTTTATTCAGTTTATATAGTCGCTATATTATAGCGGATAGTATCGGTAAATCTTCTAGTAAAAATATTAGATATATAAACGAAAGTCAATCAAAATTGTCTCTATACGTACATTTGAATGTTCCTCAGTTAAAATCAAAATTATTTCGATTTTTTTTAAATATTTACATTAACCCATTCATTATCATGAAAAATTCTCTTTTTTTACAACCCTTATTTTATTATATTTGTGGCACTTTGATTAACTTCCAAATTAGCTTAAATATTTAAAATAAATATACGACCTTAAACTTGGACGATTCGAAACAACATCAATATTATCGAATAATAAAATCACCTCTACATATATGTATGCCAGTTTATTTAAAAAAAAAGTGTCCATAGATAATTGCTTACTACCAGAATCCCATGTAACCGAATGCTGTTCACACACCGAAGTCTTTCTATTTCACACATTTATGACAGCACCTTACATACGTTTTCCGTAAAAAATATAAAGAAACATTTAATCTTATTCATTCAACTCTCAAAATTCTCTTTGTCACGGGATCTTGAGAAACAGATCAACTATCGGATTCAGTATCAACATAAACTGTTTGTCTATACCATATGATCAGAAATCGATTGTTAAAAACCGCATAATATAAAATTTTACAATTATTTAATGTAGCTTTTTTATAAACCTGTACATTCAAATTTTTATGACGTGACTGTAAGAATCGATTTAAAAGCTCTAAAATACGATTAGGTCTATTTTGTTAGTAACATTATCAAGTATGTTTACCACGATAAATGACGGATACTGCAGTCTTATAGAATGTACTATGTTTATAATAAAATATTCTCGGATATATTTACGTCGTATCTTTGATGTAAATTCATCTGTCTTAATGTTGGAAAAATCTGATGTGTTTAGATATATCTCATACCGTTACGACGTCAATACGTAGTTATTATGAAAAGATACGTTAAAAGCATTGTATAAATAACATGATATCTTTTAAGTGATGATGAGTCTCTTGCCGATATAATATTAAATAAACAATAACTAAAAATCAAGAAAAGTATCTGCTAATAAAATTTATTGAAATAAATCTACAGTAACTATGTGTAACCAGAACTGTCATTATAATGTAATAATAAACTGTGTTCGATTTTTAAAAATAATTAGTTTATTGCTTTCTCTATGACCTGTTTTCAAGATATATCATACGGCCGAAAGTAAATAAAAGATAATAGACATCCATTACATCAAACTTTCTGTCAAATTAATGTCGATTAACAAACCTTGATGTTCCAAATAGCTAATAATTTATTAGCAAAAAAATAAGGGATTACAAACCAATATATATTTTTAATTTGTCAATTTACCAAATCATATTTTTTAAAATACGATTCCCGCGTAGTTTGTTTTCCAGAAACTAAGAAAAGGGTTACAACCACTTATCATTGACTTTCTTGCTATCCTTATTATTTGTTATGTTGTTTATGTCTTGAACACTAAGTGTTTCAATATTTTGACGTTGCAAAGAAAAAAATTGAAAGCAACGAATTGTAATTTTTAATTTTTGTAACGTGTATAATATATAAGAAAAAAATTAATCAAAAGTATGAGAAAACAGAATATTTTATTTATTTATTTTTATAAAATAAGATATGTATTGTAGATAAAATATATAATCGTTTCTAAGACGAGTTAAAAAATGAAAATTTCTTTCTCGTTATGTTTAATACGTTCGTATTTTATTTATAAATTAATATTTATGAAAATCATTTGCACTTCGACACCTGTAGGGAAACGTAACGTCACTTTGTGCACTGAAATATTAATTAACATATATGCGCGGTATACATTTTGTTTTAGCAAGCATTAAACACAGAATATTTGTTTATTTGACAACTACTGCGTTGAATAAATATTTCACATTTCAATTCAATTAGTAAATACGTTTAATAAACAGGGATTATTTTTACGTCTACTGTGATCTGTGGAAAAGTTAATTAATATTCAACATTTTTTTTTCGCAGACATTCGACAAAAAAACATATTCTACGTAAATTTTTTCCGCACCTGCATAATGTGGAATTCGATTTTTTTTTAAATAGAACGATACAAATTATGATCAGAAATACCTCAAGCAGCGTACCATCTTTTTTACGATTTTTTACCAAAATGTTTTAAGTATTTTGATAAACTTTTAAGGTGTTAACTGTCACTTCTTGATGGAAAGGCATGATATTTCAAATAATGAAAACATATTTTCAAAATATGTTTATCAGGACCGGTTTCGTCAGAGCCCCTAATTAATTATTGATTTACCTTAATTTTATTTGAAATTCTTAATAAGTGATTGTGAACATTTAATTTTTATACTAACTTACATTATTTGTATAAATATTGTTTGATTTCCTGTAAATTGTTTTTTAGTTTTTGAACCCATGGTTTTGTGTACCTGCTACCTTTAACTCAAATATTTTGTATAAATAGACTTGTTCGTAAATTGTATTCTATCAGTTGACAATGCTCGCGATAAGCGAAACCGGTCCCGATCAAAAAATATATTGCGGAAATAAGTACTAAAGATGTGTTTTTATTATTTAAAATATTTTGATAAAAATCTAAATGATTGCAACAAACGTAACGTGTATTGAGATATCATTGTTAAACAGATTTTTCGGGTTTCATGGAAATACATGACAGTTTTAATATCATCACAGTTTTTTTTATTAGTTATATGAATTTATCGATTTTTTTCGTATATGAAGAAATATTGACTTTATTAGAATGTTGTGTCGTAGAATAACTCGTATTAAAACGTGTTTATACGAAGCACGTCGTTCGCTTGGTTGATACGCAGTGGCCCTCCGCATTAGCCAGCGATTTTGGCTTAAATTTTTGTCGACAAAAAAGGAAATGTTTGGGGGTCGAGTCGCGAGCTATTTCCGTTCACACGCCGACCATTTCGTTCCCCCTTCGCCGCAGCTTTTCCACGAGTCCGTCTTTCGTCGGCGGACCGCCGTGCCAAAGATTCCGTTTTCACAAAACGCCGGCGGAAAATCGCGTTTGCTTTTATTTTTTACACGTTTTCCAGTAAGCCTTGCGCGTACGTTACAATTATCCGTATCGATCGTTAGTATAGAAAATTACTTATTACCGCATCGTTTATAAACGGTCTCACAAAGAGATATATATAAGTATGAGCAAGGCGAAAGCAAAGTAAAAAGGTTATTTTGAAAACGATTTTACTGTTTTTTTTTTCCATTGTTAATTATAGTATTATTGATCGAATCAATCGATAATATCAACTAAAATTGAAAATATATTTCAATTTACAGAACGTGATGACAGCTGAACTTTATCTTGTGGCTACAAATTTCTTTTGAATACTCAATAATAATTATATCTAATATTGGTGGGCTTAAATTTACTTAGTAGATCTTCCCTTTATGTTGGCAAAAATAACAATCTTAACACTTTGAGATTCGAGAAAAGATTCTTTGAATGCAAAAAAAAACAGAATTCATGTTGTCGCATCATCCTAAGTCTAAATAAACATGCAGGCAAAAAAATCCTATTTTTAATATTTTCTCATGGTAAATTTCTTGAAATTTGGCATACTGTTTGAGGATCACTGCTTTAACCCTTTTAAAACTAACGACCCACAGGTGTGTCGCATTCGTACTATTATAGTTATTTGTAGTTTTTAAAAGGTTAAAAACAAATAAAACATTACAGGAGACAATTGTTACTGGTTCTACAAAATCTGCCAAAAAAATGAGATTGAATGATTCGGTTGAACCTGAAGATTTTTGATATAATTTTGGTAGTGGTTTAAGTATGTTTAATTATATATTTGTCGGATTTAAAATCAAAAATGTTCAATGCATTGAATAAAAGATACATTCAGACTCCATTATACTCACCTGTTTGAACTGTTGTTGTTGTTTTTTATAAGATACTAGCGTGTACCCTGCATGCGTTGCAATGCCACTCAAAAAAAAGAAACCGCGACTTTATGGAATCGCCTCGTCGGGAGCCTCTCGCCTTCTGATTGGATAAGTCAGACTTGAGGCGAGGCCGGAGCCAATTAGAAACGATAAGCTTAGGTTATGTTTTTCTTACCGAAATTTGACAGTGGCGGCCGTATGTGTTTTTATTTATTGGACTGCTTTTGGATACACAATGTTTCTTGTTTTTCTATCTGGTGAAGATGAAGATGAAAAAAATGTGTAATATTTGAAAACTGTTTTTTTATATTTTTTAAAAAAGACAATTCATCAATTAAAAAATAAACACAATCAAAGTAAATACTTACTCAATACAAAAACGTAAATATGAATTGATTATCGTCATATATAAATAAGTAGTGCAAAATATATAGTGGGTTTGTGTCAAATTAAAACTTTTAAAATTTTCATTCGCAATTTATTTTTCAATATATATGTAACTGTCATTTCAAATTCACTTCTGATAATTTATTATCGTGCTTTATTTTGTATTGAGAAAATTTTCTTGTGTAATAATTGAATCTAAACGTTTTTATTGGGACTGCTGGCTTATGTCAAGTTGAATGTATATGCGATTGCCAATCTTTGAATTCATATTGCTTAGCATAAATTCTGGACATAAGATTAAAAAAAGGGTCTTTTCCATCTACATATTTACTATTTTTACCAAGATTTCAACACACTTGTTCCAAAGCTACTGAAGTGTAACGTATCTTTTTTTTTTTTTTTGCACGGTCATTCTTCGTTATTTACTCATCCCACAGTGAGTTAAAGGTTTACAATTACTTTACGTGCGTGATTGTAGATTTTAATTCTTAATTAAATAGGGTTATGTGAATTTGAAGTCAAACTCATCTTTAACTCTCACCAATTCAATATTTACTTATATTATACGTTGTTAATTTAAAAAAAAATGGAAAAAATGCTTGCAAAAAAGTATTTCAATGATATTAAGTGATTCATCATCCATGTCAATGGTTCAAGTATTTCAGTATATTTTTCATTTTAAACGTTATTGATTAGAAATTTTTTTGAAGTTTTAATCAATTCCAATGTCTTTTGGAATCAATTTGACGAGCCGTATGTAATAGGTACAAAACCAAGCTCTACTAATGTTAACAATGTGACTATATTATAACATACATTGGTACCATATTCCAGAATCTATAGTTCGTGTATCCATAATGTTAATTCTTTTACAGTTATGTTTTAATAGTCTTGACAAATTAAAATAGAAACAACATTTGAAATTCCCTTAAAAAAACAGTTTTCCACTGTAGTAAAAATTTTCACGAACGCCATCCTGACGATATCAATATAATATTCGTCAAGGTGGCATTTCTTACATACAGACGATGTATTTATGTCACTTCTAAGATGACTGAAAACCAACAAATTATCAAAAGAATCTTTAGATAAATTCCTTTCGCTAAGCAATTTATCATGTTTTTTTCTGACAATAAAGTTTATTTGAAAGTCACGCGGGAAAACATTTTTAATTTTTCTCACACTGCTTGACCATAGAGAAAGAAACGGATAAATTATTTACCCGCATTATTTTGAATGAGTGCTCGCCGGACATCTGTTGCTTTTAAAAATAACTACTTTATACCTTTTTTTATAGCGTTGCGGATTTTTATTTAATACACTTCGAACGTTAATCTCAGCGTTATTTTACTTTCAAAAGATAATTCTAAATCGAAATAGACAAAAGCTATATGTTTTTATTAGTTTAATGTATTTTTCATCTACCCTATTTTCAATCGAATAGAACATATTCAAAGCACTTAATCGATGTCATTTATTCTGTATATAATTCATGTATAATACATATATATGTCATTTATCTAATTATTTCGCGTCATGACTTCAGCGGTATAGACCAAATTTAATATAAATACTCTTTTCAAAATACATATAAACAGCTCAACGTCTCTAAGAAAACGAAAAACATGGCTATTTTTATAAATACAGAGAAACGTTCATGGAATAAAATTGAAAAATTAAAGTTTAAAACATTTTAAAAGTAAAAACTCTTCCCGTTTATAAGTAGATGATTCTGTGGAAAACTTCAGCTAGATCACAAAAACCGTAAGCACTTTGCGAATAGATTTCCAAACCGGTATCCAAAGTCAAGGAAACGTTTGACTTATTAATTTGACGTCAGATTAATCCGAGTGGGGATTATGAAAAGCAAGGCCAACAATAAAGATAAATCTTGATGTCAAAAGATAGACACATTAATATATATGCTTAGATAATATCAAAATGTCATCGTGATGTTTATTCACATCTGCGACATTATCAATATTAAACGAATGATCACTCAAAAGATTGTAGTATAACTTTTTAATAATTTAATATTTGTTTATACATCCATATTACCAATGAGTATATACAGTAAAACCCCCATTTACACTAAGGTCAGGAGCGTGTAATTTGGAGTAGTGTAATTGGGGGAGTGAACCTCATCCAAAATTAGGAATTTTGTTTTTTTCTCACGGAAAATGCAAAACTCAGTTTAACTTTTAGATTTGCGAAAAACAAATATATGCGAAATGTTTAGTTACTAGGTGATAAAATGCATAGCGCTCTTAAAATCCTGCACACAGACAGTCGCCCGGCTTTGCGTGTATAGCCTGGCATGTGTTTAATACACAGACGCTAGCCAATATTTGACTGTATTCACCGCACAGACGAACGTCTGAGTGTGTATGTGCAGCCAAGCGATCGTGTAATTGGGGGATTTACAGCGAATATTTCGAGCCAACGCGTCATTATGATTATTGTTATTGGGTGTTCCACTGTAGATAGACGTTACTTGAAGAAAATGCATTTTATTCCAAACATACTCTTCGAAAAGGAAAAGCAAAATATGTATGGATTATAATTGCTCTATCTATACTCTTTTTAGGCATGTACGTTTCATTATTTTTTTAAACAAAAAAAATATTTGTATTTTTTTAAATACACATAAAATTGCCAAATGTTGACAGGTGTATCGGATATTATGCGAATTTATGTTTTAGGGTGTGTAAAGAAATATAATGCAATTGCGTAAAATCATAAGATGTGTGTCCGCTCGTAAACTTGTTTTAACACAATGCATTTATTAAATTCGTTGAATAGCTTTTCTCGGCCATAAATTTTACCACTTTGAATTATTATGTCAAATAAATGCCCTCCAATGACGTCCAAATATTTTAAATGTTAAATAATAAATGCGAACCGAAGATAAAAATATTACTCTTGAAGTAAAAAGCATTTAAAAATAAAATAATTTACACTTTCATGAGCATTTAAAAAAGACAGTTTTAACTTGGCTTTCATAAATATTCCGATATATACAACATGTATACGACCTGTATACGATCAAGAATCCGAGCAAAATTCAGATTCATACAAAATTCAATACTTTCGTTCAAAAAATCGCAAACGATTACATTTCGCAACCGAAAGTGACAGCAGCGAATAATTCATTTAAGTTAAAAAAAAAAATATTTTTATAGTCTCATTATATTTTTATAAGCAATAAAGACATAAAAATATATAAATTTTTTTGCACGAATTTTAAAGAGCAAATTTTGGTTTTTCATACGTTTCTGGGACTTTTTCATGCGATATTTCAATTTTTGGAAACAAATTGTCAAATTATATGAAAGTTGTGATTTTTACGCGATTTTTTTTACGCGCCGTTTTCTGGAACCAATATATCGCGTAAAAAAAGGACTGGGTGTAATCTATAAAATCGATAAAAATAAAACAAAACAACTTCGTTTTCTCAGTGTCAAACCGACATTTGCATTACAGATTTCGAATACAGTTTTTCAAAATTTATTTTCAAATCACATTCGACGAGATTTCAGCACAGAGATGTGTGATATAAGAAAAGATCGGCTTTCAGTAAGTGTGAATTTTGTAAAAAAAGCAAAATGAATAATCATTCTAGTGCATCTCTACATTTCAACGGTTATTCGAAACGTAGATTAATTTGAATTTGTGTGTTGGAAATTTGCCGCGAAAACAACTGATGCATATCACAAACTAACGACAGTGAAATAGCTTGTTGATGAATTGAAAAATAGTACATTTTAATATTCACAGCATTTCAGCATATCTTTGACGATTCACAGCTGCACAAATATAACAAAAGTAGTTGGACCTCAGAATTAAAAGTAGAATTCACGAAATTCCGTCTATTCTTCGTACTTATATTAAGTGTTAGATGTACGAAAACAAAGTACTTTAAAATAGTGGTCCGCAACCTTTTGTCTTCAACGGCACATCAACGTTTATTCTATGATAAAATTTCATGGCAAGTTAATATTTATAACAATTCGAATGATTTGCCATCGACGCCTTGGTCATAAATGAATTATTCTTTTTATATTATTCATACTGCTAACACTTTTTTTCTTATACATTTACATTGTATATTGTTGATGATTGATTGTATATAATATCTAACACTGTGAAAAAATAGCAATGCATTTTAGTTCTACAATTTTTTTAAAGATATAGTTGATAGCTATTTCGTCTCACGCCATCATCAGAACTAGTCCTGCTATTTTTTCACCGTGTTATAATGGAGTTCTACCAAGTGAATGACAATTTGATCAAAAATATATATTTATATATGCCATATTAATTCAACGAAGGAAAAAATATTTCTGCTCCCCCGTGATTCTTCTGATAAAAAAATGGGCCGCGGCACACCGGTTGCCGAGCATTGCTTTAAAATATTTATTTTATTTAGCACAAGTTTTCATTAATATTGTGACTGAATTGAATTAGTATTATCTCGGTAAAACTACATTATCGAAAATAATGTATATTGTAGGTTCATTTTTTTTTAAATTTTGGTTGGCTTTGACAATATTATAACTAACCATAATCCGATTGCTAAGGTAATTAAGTGTACATTTGCGTTTAAAAAACTCGATAAAAATGTACAATATTCTCTGAGAATGTGCGACTCCCTAAAACTGCGCAGATAAAATTAAATTTATTATATTTTCCTGTCAATTAGAACTTCACTAATTATTCGTTACTATTTAATAAATGTACAATTAGTTGTAACGATAAAAACCTCTCTACTAGGTCAAGTAATGCGCATTAAAAATAATAATATCGCATAAAAGTGTGATCTCCTGACGTGTGACATGGATATTCGAAATTATTTAGGTTAAGAAGAGTATGTGACTTTTTCTCATGTGTCTATTTCCGAGTCACAAAAAAATGAATTCCTTCATATGCACGGGTTATTTTTGTGCGAAGGTCTGACACTTCTATTTTTGTTTAAGTTTGTTCACTCTTATTCCACATGATCGCTTGCAATGTAAACAAAAAATAAATAGGACAATGGGAAAACAACACGAGTCCTTAATCTAAGCGATTAAATATCTTAACTTATTAAAGCTCTCTATAGAAGTTATCTCTTAAAATGATAAACTCTTTCTGGATTTTACACTAATTGGTTGCACTCTTGCGGGTTCGAATTCTTAAACAAAGTAACGAATAAATCACTTGTTCAATATGGTCAAAGATTATATCCAAATGCTATGTAAGTCTTTTTCTAACTACTATATGCGATCCCGAAATCGAAGATTAGTAAATTTTATAACGTAGTTTATGTATTTGTCACCTTCTATCGATCTCGCCATAACAAAATTCTTTAAAATACAGTGAAACCTTGATTTTACGTTTTCCAAGGGACCCTGAAAAAATAACGGAAAATGCGGGAAACGGCGAATGCGGGAAAGCTTCAAATAATAATATACAAGTAAAATCGTTAAAAATATTTATTTATTAGTTACTTGTACATACTGTATAAAAAATTTATTTTTTAAAAAAGTCCTTTACGTTAGTTTGCTTCTTTGTTATTTGGCACTTTAATTGGAACAAAGACTTGTTAATAAACTTGTGACTAAAAGTTTGTATGTACAGGAATCATTATTACCATGAATTCTAAACAACACTACATTTGCATCATAAACAATAATACGCGTGCGGTGGATTTCAACCCAAAAAATAGCATATGCGTCCAATGCGTTACGTCTAACATGTACAGCGGATTCCAATTTGTCCAGATATAACACCTGCACTCGGCTGTGTCAAATTCGCTTGCCGAGATACGGAGAAATATGCAATAAAAACGGTCAATCGGGATAATAATTGTGACGGGACCAAAATATTTAGACGGCTTATCGAGGAAATCGGGGAATCGGGAAACGGTCAATGCGGGATTATTTAACACTGTTCTTATGGGAGTTTGACGGGACTATAAAAAATAAGCGTTCCATCCGGGAAAACGTATCATGCGAGAACTGTTGATCGAGGTTCCACTGTATTGTGTTAAGAACTTATAAATCTTTACATTGTTTAGCTTTAAAAATTAAAAAAATATAATTTTCCAGTTTCGCATATTGAAAAGTTTTTTTTTCTATTTTTTTCTCTTCTTATTTGTAGTTATATCATAATAAAAATATATTTAAAAAACTACTAGAATTTTTTGCAAATTAATTACTCAAATTATATATTTGGTATAATCTACAAAATCGGCCGAGTGTACTGGTTAGAATTTCAATATCAAATTTTAATTATTGAAACTTAACATTTATGAATGATTTTTTACTCAAAACAGGGGTTTTGCTTTTCGGTGTCTTGAGACATTCTATCACACTATAGAACTGAAACAGTAAATAATTGGTATCGGTTATAAACAGGAGGAATTACACCGGAAAACACAGGCCGTAAAGTTGAAGGCCAAAAATATATCCGGAAAAACACTTTGATTATTATGACATTCGATTTTCAAAATGATAATTATATACACAATACAGCTGATGACTTTATAATGAAAGATTTTTCATCATCAAACATCAAAAATTGTAATCGGAACGGATTGCAACGTGATTGGCTTACGTTGAAATCTGCACTGCGTTACGGTGTTACATAATAATTATATTATATTGAATCTAAAATAAAGTCCAACATAAATAATTAAATGAATAGATACGATCACTGTCTATACATACTAAATAGAGAGTTTATTCGAAAGAGACTAGTCGTAAAAAATTGGCTTCAAAGATTGATTTCAGGAATTTAGTTCTAGCCATAAACTTCTGTGACTAAATTAATGTAAAAATTAATTCTACGTAATAGTAAATTTCAGCTTGTCATTTATGTCGATCAAATCCATTCCTTTTAACGTGCAATACCTATTTAAAAATATTCGCAGAATCGGTAAACCATCAGCTAACGCCAGAATCGATTCGCATGATGGATTGATAGGAAAAGCGTGGGTCGACTGAACTTTTTCGGTTCGTTTTAGTTTTAATTCGGTTATAGCGGGGCGTTGATGATTTGGAAATCGAAAATACTTCACGGCAAGGTCGCCGAGTCGATTTTGCAAAACACAACTCGAGCAAGTAGACAATTACCCAAAATGGACGTACAAAATCCCCACGAAAACTACAGTTTATAATATTTACGCCAATTATATAGTTACATTTTGACTACATTTGATAATGAAAAATTCGATTTTTTAAAGATTGATTTCAAGTTGAATTTTTGTTCTGCCCTGCAAAAATTTATTTCCTAGTAGCTCTTTTATTTCTTAAATACACCCCAAAATATTATTCAATATATTTTAAATAATAAAAGCACATTTTTACTTATTATTTAGTACTTATTTCAACAATATATTTTTTGACCAGCACGGTTTCGCTCATCGCGAACTGATGCATGACTGAGCACTATCAGTTGATAATGCTCGCGATGAGCGAAACCGGTCCTAATCAAAATATATATTGTGGAATTAAGTAATTGAAAAATGTGTTTTTATTATTTAAAATATCATGCCTTTCCATCAAAAAATGACAGTTAACACCTTAAAAGTTATTCCATAAATGTGAACTACCCGCCGATGAATCATTATATATAATATATAAATATGTAAAAAATGATTTTTATTGCATTCGTGGTAGTACTATGCCTGCTTGAAGATCCCAAAAGGCGAAACTCGGTTCGTGACAAAAACTTTGAAACTGTACAGAGCTTAAATGAATCAAATTCGATATCAAAAGTCAATCAAGCACCCTCTTTCGGTATCGTAAACTATTACAATTTGAACTATTATATTGATCTTAGTTTCCAAACAAATATTTCGTTACGTATCCGTTATCATATATGTGAGTTTATGTCGTAGAATATTTTCAAACATAAAATATAAAGTTCAAGGTAGAAGCAATTAAGCTTACAAAAGCTTTCAAGACACAATGAGAAACAATCAAAGCGTCTCCTTCAAACTTTAACAAACTGAAAACTTCGCTCTTTTCGCGGTTCTCCATTGTTTTCTTTGTTCGAACTGCGCAGTAGAAAATAATTTGACTTATCGTCAACAAATGGTGAAAGACAATGGTATTTTTAATCTCTTATAACAATTATTAAATATAGGTTTTGTGGAATAGTCAGTACGCTCACCGTTAAATCGATAGATTTAATCAAGAAACAATTCATATTGTCAAGGAAATATAACAAAGAAATTCTTCAATTGTTCGCTAGCTTTGTTTCCGCTCTTCTCTACAAATTTGCTATTGGCAGGTTGAGTATACTCTTTGGGAAAAGTAAACTTTAATCACTTCTCTCCTGAACTACGTATAGAATATTCCAACTTTTAATAATAATATATTTTAACAATAACTTTTACACGTAACTTGTCACTGTTACATTTTTGATCACATTACAATCAGCCGTCTCAACAGTTGAGGCATTCAGAAGCAAAAGCTTAACGCGTTATTATCTTTGGTAAACGAGCAGTTTATTTGATTTTTTTTAATCAACCAACCATTTATATTTGGTGATATACAATGTATAATTCGATGTCAACAAGGAGAAACTATTAACCATCTTGACTTATATTAATTTATTATTGTTCTATCGAGCTCATATTTATAATATACCCATACTTAACTAATAAGAAGTAAAAATCGAATTGTGAACTATTTAAAATTCTTATTAATAACATTCGTTTTGTTATTGACTCTCAATCTCTTTTTTCTGAGCGCTTTGTAAAAGAATAAACGAAACATAAATTTCAAAGTAAATATCGAAACCAAATCGATAAGATTCCAAGTATTTTGAGAAATAATTCATCACTCTTAATATAATATGAAGTATTTTAATATTTCTAATTTCAACCAATTGTTCCCACGTGCGTAGAAAGCACTTAACATTCGCAACCTACTCATGAATCCAACGTCTCCACTATTCGGCCATTCAAAAAACCCCATATCATCACGTGAAAATCGCCTCATAGTAAAAGCCGCGGCGCGTTTACAACCGGTGTCTTTTGTCTCGGAAGCTTTTTGGCCGTCGGTAAGGTCATCGTGCGAACGCAGCTTAAAAAGCTCCCCCCTCATTAACTTCGCGACAGTCTCGCGCGAGCCCCATTCAGGCAAAGCCCTACGCCAGAAGATAGCCAACATAACCTACCATCCGAACAATGAAAACATTCAGAATCGTTCTCAATGAAAAGCGACGAAGATATTATAAACAATCTTATCAAAAACGTTTCGCTGTCATTATACATTTGAAATAATTGTTCCGTTCAGGATTTCTTACTAGACTTGTGATAGTAAACGCTGAGTGTCTTCAAAAGGGATCAAGCCTCCTCTATAACAATCATCGACAATAAAGTTTACAAGCAATATTCGATAAAACGAACTCCGTAAATTGTGTATCGAATTCAACTCTTTGTGTTGTTTTGACTTTACAAGCATCATCAATGATTTGATTTTGCTTAAAAAAGCTTCCGAGTTAAAAATAGTTCTTTGTTGTATACAATTTAAACCAAGTGTCGTGCGTCGTTTGTGCTGAAGTCCTGCTGAGAGGTCTATGAAATCATTTATTTCTCCGAGTACCCTCGTCAGAGTTTCGTGATTTTTTCGAGCGCAAGCTTTGAATCCAAGCCAAAAGGTGATGTTTATATTATATTTTACCATACGTTGTGTTTATTTTTAAAAAATAGCGGCAGGAAATCAATACTCTGTTCATTTGACTAAAAAAGCTGTTCTATTTATTTTTCATTTGCATTCTTTGATAGTGTCATTGTATATTCAATCAATTATAGAATACATAACGTTATACCACATAATATTTATCAATAAAATCGTTTTTTATCGATAATCATAATTACGATTACGTTTTTCACGAGGCGTGTCAAACATACAGTATGAATAAAAATTATTTTTTCAAACAGAAATAAATATTTCATTGTCTAATTATATATTATTCCATACTTATCATATAGTTATCAGAGCTTTACAAGCAATAAACTTGATTTAGATTATTGCTTAGTGATTATTGTAATATTCAAATATTTTTCAACGATTTCTCTGTAAATTTAATCCATTGTTCTTCAAACCTTTTATATATAAGGACTGGTAATAATATCAGGAATATTTCACGGATAAAACTGTAATTTTAGTAATCTTGAAAAAATATCAAATAACTAAGCAACAATTCTACACTCTATATGAGAGAAATAATATATATATATATACATTTTTAAAGGTTTATATGAAATAGGTATGACATTTTATTATATCTAATAGTAGATCAGAAAGTCACTGACGTTATTCGTCGTTGTTATAAAAATATAATTTTTCAACATAAAATAATTTTCCATAAAAATGCTTTATATGATTTATACTACGTTTTTCGTTGTATTGTTAAAGTAAACGTAAAAATATTGAAAATTTTTTTCATATGTTATATAAAAATCATTTTAAGTTGTTAACTGCTGACTTATAAAATATTTTTTAAATTAGAGCCGCTTTCGCTAATCTCATGCTTTATCAACAAAACATCACTCAAACACTAAACATCGATTGATAATAAAATCGCCATGTTTAATTATTTGTTGTTGATATTATTGTAGTTTTAGAATAAATTGCTCAATCTATTGTAATATCATATTGCTAAGTAGTTACGTTAAAATTTCATGATATGCCTTTCAATTAACTATATCCCATATGTATATTAGTAACAAGATCCTTTTTTATTTAAAGAATAAGTTGTTCTTGAGATTATACTCTTCATATAAATTTATGTTAAGTGCTAGACTAAATCTTTCTGATTGCTTATTATGAAAGTTATATAATTAAAGATATATATACTGCATATGTGAACCTATAATAATACATCCACATAAAAAATATACAGTTTTGGTTTGGCGACATACACTTTTACCGCGAAAAATAGCTCCGATCTTCGGCTGTTCGCAATAAATTTCAAATAATTTTCGCATCAGTATTCCTGTTCAAAAACATGACATAATGAAACACTATAAAAATAAATGAAAATCTCTGACGTTAGCTTATTACATTTTTTTTATCTAACTCTATTTCTTAAATCTAAATAAATCCGATTGGAAGGTTGTCCTTCACTTGTGGTAATCTTCCAAAATATAATTCGAATCGTGGATATTGCTTTATTTTTGTAAAACGAATTACGTTTGGAATCATAAGTGATTTCTTGGCGTATTTTCTACTAACATGTATTATGTTTTATTCATACATTTGATCAAGGTTCAAGTTCAATGGTAAATATCTCTTAGAGCTGCGTTTTGTTTTATGACACTGAAATTAAAAATGGAATATTCCATATTTAAAATTGAAAATATAAAATTTTAACATTCCAGTAAGTGTCAAATTCTATCCAAATCGAACAATCGATCACAAAAATGTTGCCAGTTTAATCCACAAAACATGATAATATTTTTGGTATTAAATGAAAATTTCCTTTGATAAATATTGTTAATAACCGATTTCATTTTTGAGGATTTATTGAAGTTATTTTAAATTTATAGCTTCAATAAATAAAACATCGTTTGATTTCAGCTGACATTATTTACTACAACAGTTTAGTCTATGGAAATGAAATGTGTGAAAGAAAATAACATTTTTATTGCCGGATTTCCTATGATTCAGCGTGTTGGTATTACAGTAGACAAAAAGACTATTAGACATCTTAACGTGTCTTACAGAATTGAAAATATTTAAATTCGTCCCATTTCAACAAAATAAATCCCATTAAGTAGAAAATACAGGATAGTCTGTGTGTGTGTTTTTTTTTCAATAAAATATATATCAGTATGCGTATTTGTATATACAGCTTTACTGTAACTACAATAGTAAAAAGTGCAGGTGGCAGTGCCAAATGTCAAAATTTTCGAGCTCAGAAAAAAATAATTATTAACAATTAGCGATCTTGTGCATTTGAATTACCGGTTTGTACCTTTCCAACGCTGAACCGCTTGAAGGATATTTCAACTTTGAAAACTTCAAAAAACATTTCGATATTAACAGTGGGTTATTTTAAATGTTGAAACTTTGTACATTTCTACGGGTTTTTTCTCCACTCGCGACCCAGATTTCGCCTTCTATGCTATCATTATTTTGCTGATTTTTATTTGATATCATTGGTTTATTCGTCCGGTAGTGTAGTCACTAGTTTGATACTGTTAATTAAAAGCAAAATTATGGGATATGTGAGTAAGTGTAGTATAACTTTGTTTCCGGGTGTTTCAAATGAAACAATTATTTAAATTACTACAACAGTAATATAACAATGACCTATGATTTGCGTTATGTCCGTTAGGCAGTCGAATCACAAATGCGTATCAAATTTATGCCATTTCGCTAACATTCATGTTACATTTATGCTAACGGTTAAAATAATTATCAATTTAATTGTGTATCTACCGAATCATTCTACATTTAAACCAATTACTTGATTCAATTTAAATTCTCTTGCTATATTTGGTTAATTATTTCCGTGAATAAATAATAAGGTTTAAAGAGGTCATCAATCTTTTTTTTTTATTTAATTGTGTATTTTATTTGTTTACTCGTTAGCGCCATCGTACACGATGAATCTACAATTATATTTTCCTATAAGAATAATTAATTATTAAGTAAATTATGCGATTAGCTGTTTGCAAACAACTGAATTAGTATAATATAATCTAATTCATAAAAATGGTCTCAACGAAACAATTATTTTTCTGGTTTATTGTGGAATCCGATTGGCTAGATTTTGGATGTTCAAAAGAACGCAAGAGTTTTTAAGTAGTGATAAAATAATTTCACCTAGATACCACATGGAAATTTTCCTATATTTTATTGAACAAATGACATATCTGATTTCTAATTTCATATTGGTTATTTTTTGTTTACAAGTATTGCTTTAGCAAATATCACCAAAGACTTTTTGTGATATTTTTTAAATACTAAATAATATTTTAGCACTTTTATTTGAGCGTTTTTCCACAAGAGTTTTTCAAACAGAACTGCTGGTTATTCGGTTTTTCGAACACTCTATTTTTGAAAATAGAGTTGGTAGAAAAATACATTTTCAAAAAGTCATTTATTTGTTAGAACTCCATGATACAATGGTAAAAATATCAAAGTGACAGTACAATATTTTATGTTAGCTATTTCGGCTTTCCCATCGTGAAAACTATTATACAATTAAACTTAAAAAATACCTCAATATTTTAAGATATTTTCACCTTATTACAATAATTTTTGTTATTTTATTAAATTAAACCCTATTTGGTTAATTTCTTGGACGGCAAAGACAGTTAATCGATTGATATTATTAAAACATATAAATGATAAAGTTTAAAAAATATGTGATATTTCACACAAATGTTCCTTTATATCCTTTCCTTTTGTACTTGGTAATGAAGTGTTGACATTCTAAAATTTTCTCAAACATTTAAATAAAAATGTTGTACATAAATAGTAGTTGTCGCAAGATTTATTGTAACTAAAAATAAGTTTCAGTGTTGCTTGGAGCATCGCACTTTCATGGCGTTAATCTTTTATTAAAATAATTTTATAAATATGTCAAATGCGTATATTGCTTTTTGTAGTAATGCTGCGAAGTTGGCGGCGGGTGTTCGTGCGTCGAGCACTCGAGCACTCGATAATATTGCGCTTCGTGCGTCCTATTCGTGCACAGTTTCGTGCTTCACGTGCTATATTTGGGGGAGACTCTTCGATCGTTTCGTCCCCCTCTAGTCTAATCTTGTCGCATCGCTATTTCATCGACAGAACCGGCTCGGTCATTCAACAGAGCTTAATGAAAAATCAATAAAAAATACGAGAAAAGCACTTAATTAATTTTTCTAATACTAATTAATCTTGATAATATTCAAGAGTCATCATTAGAACTCCATAAAAAGAAGGTTTATGAAATAGGTTATGAAAAATTTATTCGTTATAATTGCAACAATATTAAATATATTGTATTTGAATATTTTTTAATTAATTACTAATCTTAAAAAATTAAAAAAACATCAAATTTCCTAAATCACGCTTTAACCTATTTGTTCATTGAATAGAGGCAATCTTATGAAATACTATATATTATATATTATAGCAGCGCCACCTTTCAACAATCACTCAATATGTTGTGTATTAATCGTCACATACAGATATATTGATAAATTAAGACATTTATTATTTATTGTAATACGCTAGATTCCGATAAAGTTTTATTGAATTTCGGAAAGTATGAATGAAGAAAAGTGTTTATTAATATATTGATTGAATTTGCATTCACTTGGTAGAACCCATTATAATACGGTGAAAAAAAATTGCTATGTATTTTAGTTCTACAAAATTATTTTTTTAAATATAGTTCTATCAGAACTAATTTTTCACCGTGTTTATTAATACTTCAAATTTTCAAAATAATACCGTTAACGTTACTATTTATTTTTATCTAATATTTTTTTTGTGTGATTTCAAACACACAATTTACTTGCAACATTGATTGACAATACCTCGGAAACATTGATTCCATTAAGCAGTTACAATACAAAAATAGTCAGATGAACATGGACGTTCAAGAATGAACGATTTTTCTGGTTACACTGTGTATAGATTATCCGACGAGTCGACTCTGGTCTCTCCCACCCTCCGGCTGTTGCTTTAGGCCGTCGGGGCATCCAGTGGCGTCGCGCCGCTCTGACTGCAAACTCGTTTTCATCGGTTCCCAACAGATGCCACCGATTTGTGACAAAAATACAAATCCCGCAACATACTTTATCAATTACTGTTAGTGTCAAATTAATAATACTACATTGGTAACTTATGATCGTTTTCAGCTGATAAAAAATCAGTTTTTCGGTCTGAACGCGAGTGTATTCGGGTTAAGTACACCGGCTAGGAAGAAACAACAGCAAATAGATATTTTAAATATTGTGAGTTTCGGATTACCGTCTTTATTGCAGCCGGTTTAAAACGCTGATTTCTGTCGTGTTATCGAGGTAAGAATTGTATTTCAAATGAAATCGATATATTAACACCTCTACAATAAGCAATTTAATATATTTCACTGTATTCTACTAATTACATACATAAATGTATAAAACACAAAAAAAACTAAATTTCTTTGATGATTATTGCGTAAAATCAAATGATATTATTTGATTTGTGTGCGTAATAATTATCGCATTTTTTAAAATTTGTGTGTGTGTGATTATTTCAAATTTATCGTTGATTTGTAGTGAAGTTCCTAATTCAAATTTCATTCAATTCAATATTATCTATTAACACAGTTATCGATCGACAAATATATTGCGATCATAATATGTTTCCATTTTTTTAATGTTTTAAATAGAGATTTATTATTACTAACACCTCTTCTAACGTCATCTATTTTCCCTCTAAAATTGAAAATGATTCATTGATTTTTTCAAATAGTTATTTAATGTTGAAACATTGTTTTATATTAGTCACAGATTGATCCTCGTTTATATAGAACATTTTACGTTTCAAACTGGGAGCGAAAAAAATACAAAATACAAAACACAATACAATATCTAACTTTGTGCAACATAAAATATTTTTCGAATGTTACTACGCAATTCATTTATAAATGAAATACGATTTATATATGCTATATATATGCCAAGACCATACCACGTTGAAAGCACCGGCTCTCGTGCGATCACCGAAGTTAAGCAGCATTGGACGCGGATAGTGCTTGAATGGGTGACCGCTCGGGAACACCGCGTGCCGTGTTCTCTTGGCTATGGGAAGAAAAAACCAGACAGAAAACCGAGCAGCAACCCGCATGGCCAGCGTGGTGTTGCTATGTCCAAACAAACCCCCTGAAAAAAAACCAGGGGGAGGCCTTCATCCAGCAGTGGATCGACCCCGGCTGATGATGATGATGATGATATGCTAAATAAAGTATGAAAAGTCGTAGATTCAAATAAACGTATAACATAATAGTGGAAAGCTACTATGTAGCTCTACAGTATATTAAATTTGAATTGTTGCAACTTTGTACGATTCCATATGTCTTATCACAAACGACCCGGGTTTCGCCCTTCGGCATCTTCAGGTATTCCATCGCACGGATGCAACAGAACTGACGTAAAACAAACAGTAAGCATCGTATATATAATGTATTAAAATCATTATTAACAACAGGAATCTACTTATCAATAGGCAAGCAAAAGATTGCAGCTGAAAAGAACGTAACAATATTAATCCAATAATAATTAGCTATGACAACATTTGTTGAGTTGTCGTTAATGTTTAATGTCGTTTACAAGAACGGCTTGCTTTTCAATCAATCTCATATTTTTGGAGGGAGTTAGTATAAAAAGATGTGACTACTGTATGGTTAAAGATCTCTACACATTTTAAGGATACATAACTCCATTGAAACATAAATTTTTGCGACACACTCTTTTGGGCTGACTACCATAATACGTACTGAGATCGAATAGCACATTCGGTGATAGTCCAGGAAATTATAATGGTAATGTATATAACTTAATCCTTAATATTTATGGACAAGCTCTTTATGAAAGCTTAGTTATTCAAGCAATAGACGGACCATTTCTGTTATTATATATATACACACACAACCATTTTTCTTGATATTTTTGCATTCGAAATATTATTTAAATATGATTTTTTTTATTGTTTAGTGACATAACTTTGGAGGTCTCAGTCACATATGTATCAGTGGATAGACTACAGTAAAGCCCTATGACAATTATGCTCAACGCTTGTACGCCGAGCGTAATGATTTTAATATTTTTCCTATGTGGCTTTATATATTTGACGTCTTAATGCAGGAGAAAATCGGTGTTGAAAATATGAATCATCATAAAACGCCATTAAAAACGACAGAATTAATTAGACATAAAAAATCATTATATTTATTAGAGTTCACAACGTTGAAGTTTGAGTTAACATCAGTGAAAATAATACCACAATTAAGCAAAGAATTAGCAGCATAATAATATCTGTTGAAGAAATATAAAAATCATTACAATAAACGTAAAGGATTGACACTATATACTGCCTAGGCTTTATTAGTATCTGGACACTAACATGAGAATAAGATTAATCATTAAAATATTGTTTTGATCTAATATGTTATTTCGTCACTAAAAAGTGAATTTTTATGTATAATATTACATTATTTAAAAATTATATATATTTTTATAAGTCTTTATAACAGGATGGATTATTCATTTGTAATTTGTAGTTTGGCCATCTGTAATAAATAATTTTCTCATATTGTCCAGTTTTTTATGAGAACTAAACCAAGAAAAATTAAATTTGAATTGTTACAACTTTGTACGATTCCACATGTTTTGTAACTAACGACCCGAGTTTCGCCTTTCGGCATCTTCGGGAATTCTATCACACGGATGCAACAGTACATGCGGAATCGTACAAAGTTGTAACAATTCAAATTTGATATTGCGATTCCATCAAGCACTTTCAGTCAATATCATAAATTATTCAAAAAATATTATTAAGAAATAGGTATTTTTTCACTGATAAAAATTATTAAATTTCGTCCTTAAAATATGACCTGTGTTATATAGCGACTGTAACTTACCTTAGCAAAAGCTTGTCTTTAGGAAAAGTCAAATATAATATGAATATTTAAGGGGCTTTTACATGTGACCAAACATTCAAAATATAATCCGTTTTTTAAAATGATTACAAAATTTCGACGGAATACAATGTTTTGAGACAAAATATAATGACTTGGATTATAAATAAAAAAGAAATCATTACGCTAAAATTTTGGAATCGGAGAATAGTTGCGTGTATCATAATTTAAATTCATGGAAAATATCTCAATGATATGATTATTAGAATATTCTAAATTTGAAAAATCGCATTATAATGTTCACTCAGACGTAAATTTGACATCGAAAAAACTTGCCAGAAGGTATGTGTGCCACAAAGGCGGAGTTCTTTTTCTTTTTCCGCGTTGAAAACAGAAAAGTGGACACGCAAATTAACCATTTAATTTCTAAAGGCACGAGGCGCTGCGACGAAAGATGAAAGTTACTTTATGCATACTGTTGCCAGTTTGTCAGTGTGTCCATAAAGCCCTGCTACTGCACACCAAAGGTGTTTAAAAATAAATCTCCGACCAGACTATTGAAGTTCAAATCCACAAAGAAAGATGTGCGTAGTTGCATTCGTTTGGCGAGTGAAATAAAATAATTTATTTTGCCTGCATGCATTTTTCATACGGAGCTATGGCCTCGGATTTTTTATTTTCCTTTGTGATGAATTCTCCTATGACGCTAATAAAATATTATAGTATACTTGTTTATCATGACCACTCAAATGCGATATTTCAACTAAATACAATAAACAACATATAAAAAATAATAAATCTGATATCTATTTTTGATCAATTATACGCAAACGATTCATGTTAATATTTTCTTCATCCGTTTGTCTGGCTATCTACAGTAAAAACTTGTAATGTGATTCAATTAAAAACGGAGCAACAATTGATACAAAACTAAAAAAAAGTTAAAAGTAAATCGGTTGTGATGTTACTTTAAAAAAATATATCTTTAATTTCGAGTTTCGAATGCGAGATTGGTTGACTTTTTATCGAAACGAAAAACTGTTTAACATCTATGTAAAAATAAGGAAATCGGCATTTAGATCTTATTTAAATTAATGAATCATATTGAATAATCGCGATATAGAACTCGCAAATCTTAATCCTGAAGCTAAAATTATTATTTAAATATGGAAGTATACAATATTTTAAATTGTATTCAATGTTTCATATTATTGTTTTAAGATTGGAAGTACAATTTTTAAATTCAGAAAGACGTCTCTTCGTAGGGGTGAAATATGCTCATAATCAGTTGAACTGTGGTTTTCTTTGATTCCGTGTTTTTTTCTTTCTTTTTTTAACCGACTTGTATTGAGAAATATGAGTGATGTTTTTAATCTTTCTAGTACCTAAATTGAAGTAATAAATACCTTTTAATTCCATCATTATGCACTCATAAGTCAAAGTATAATATATGTGTTGATTTTCGTCTTTATTCGTATATAATATTACTACGATTTGTCGATCTATGATGAGCTAAACTTATCAATATTAAAACAGTGTGCTCGAAACACTAGCTTACAACGAATAATCATTCGTATTCTTTATCATATTAAAGACTCAATAACTTTATTATGAACGAAAACTCTATTGATAGTTCATATATCTAAAATTAGATGATGTTTTATTAATACGAATATTATGACACGATCAAAAAAAATCGATTGGTTTAATATAGGAAGGAAACTTTCATAATATTGGCATTCCTGAAATTCATCCGTCCCACGCTAGCTCTGGGTTCTTATAAAGTAGGGCCCGGCCCGTAGATAAAACGGAAGCGTGAAATGTTTCATTGGAAAATGTCTCGGAAGAATGCGGAGAATATTTTTAGACGGTGCGTATTTCGAATTGTTATTATGAAAATAACGGCGCTGCGCCGCTGGGCATCGGGTCGGGCGTCGCGGTGCAGTCGAACGCCGCCGTCGCAACCAAATTATCACATTCATTTTCATAGGTCAAACGGGACAAATCTTCGAAACTTTTCTGAATGCGTTACTCTTGAATAGTGTTGAAGATTGTCACTTCTTGCTGGAAATGCACTGCTTTTAAAACGATGTCCGTACTCAAAGAGGAGCTTATCTCAACTCCAGTATTTTTACAAGAATTGCGGGTTATTCCGTCAATGAATTTCTTTTTATTTAGCAGAGAATTAGACAGATAAATGTTGCGAAGGCAAGATTTGTAAGAATCTAATATCATTTTATCTTTGCCACGTTTTTCGTATCTGGTTGTCGGAAAGAGTTTTTTCACGATAATAAAAAGTGACGATAAACACTTTCAGACTGGTAGACATTAATTACATTTAAATAAATAGAACACAATATTTGGTAGTGTTTTCACAAATTAATAACACAAATATTTAATATAAGGCTCAAAAATCGCCTTATATTTTTTACAGCACTAAGTCGTTATTCTTGAAATGAATTCACTTAAACACACATACACATTCATAAAAATTATAATGTTGGTTTCTTCAATATACAGTATAAATTTTGTGATTATAGTATTCAAATTCGAATATTTTGCCATACAAAATAGAAATTAAATGATTTTTTTTTAAAGCTACAACTGTAGCTTATAATATATTTTTTAAGTGAACTTCGATTTTTCTTTGAGTCTCTGAAAGATTTAAAGATAGTATCTGTACGAAATGATATGATAATTACGTTGGCCAGTATCACTTATAACCGTAGTTATATGAAAATTATTCAGTGCAGTTATGCGTCATCGTAGCAAAATTATCATCGTCTGCTCAGCGAAACTGACTGCGGTGTATCGGTTGATGCAGCACCTACATAGAGAATGCAGTTTCGGTTCGATCAACGCCTCTATGCTCCTGGTTGCAGTTGGAAATAATTTTCCGGGTTGGAGTCGAGCCAGACTATAAAATATTACACTTTAATTTATAGCTTAATCGTCTGTCTAAATCTATGCATATGTGTGAGACGTTGGTAAGTTTATTTAAATATAACAAATTGCAGGAAACGGCAAACAATATTCTATTCTAGCGTTTATTGCCTCTGTGTTGGCACATAGTCTTTGAAAACAATATAATTGCTAGTTATAACATGTTTCAAGACGCTACCAGCACAGTACATGCAATTTCTCAAATGTCAAGATATATAGGAAATGTATTTCATAATTTTCGTTGCGTATTATTATGAATTCAAATACGAAACGTCGACATAGAATAGTTTTATTTATTAACGATAAACCACAGTTTTTTGTCATCAACACATTATGTAAGCTTTGAATTTTCTATGTTAATATATGAATTTTAAACAATACATAGTGTAAAATAGTTTCACCCTAAAAAGTCTTTTCATCGACAGCCAGCATTTGATCGTCTCGTAATATATGATAGATATATTATTTACGTTGAAACTTCATTTGTTGAAACAATTCTAAATTCACTCATTTTTTAAATCTGTACAACTTACGCTTAAAAATATTTTGCCTTTGCAATTTTCACTGCATTACATTATTGTTTGTATATTTTAAAATATAGTTAAATATACAATAAAGTTTTTTGTTCAGCTATTATATAATAAGTATTGACGTGAACCTTTTCGAGGCATAGTTTCAAAACGGTTCAGTCCTTTCAAGAGAGTTTATTACGTTTTATAATACAAGACACCGTATGACGCCTATTCAACGTACACAAATTTTTAGAATATATAAAATGTACTCAGTAATGACATTGTAAAAAGATTTTTGATGGGTCTTTCGGCCGCATTGCGGAAAGGACAGGTTAATCACACCTAGCGCCAGTCCTGTACACATAAAACCATTGTATCCCATCGATTTAATTCAACTTAACTATCCCACGTATAAAAGTTTGATTTAAGGTAAGGTTTTATATTTTAATTCTAGACACTTAAGATATTTCTTCTTTGTTGTAATTCTCAAGTGATACGTTGTTTCGAAAAACATCTGGCCTAATATAAAATATTTCTTTTGCGCCAAATGTGTATTGTGAAACAAATTCCGGTTCTCACAATTCTTTCACATGATGTTTTTGAATTAAATATTTTTAATTAATTAATTCAATGTTTATATTTTCAAGAGTTGGTTCAATTTAGTATCGCTTATTGCGATTATATATGTTAATTGATTTTTTAGCAAGTAAACATTTGGCCAAACTTGAATCACGTATCCAAATCCAAATTTTTATTACATACGTATTAATTACATTATCAAAACGAGGATTAAAATATGTTGATCAATTTTATCGAGATTCGATTATTTTTTTAAATAAAAACCTTATTCTACTTTAAAACTTCTTGTGAAATATAATTATAATGCTCGATTCCATGTCACCCACCCATTTTAAATATTACATAATACTGCACTTTTTTCGCTTTAAAACAATAATTTTCAGAGCTTCTCTCATTTTTATCTTCTCTCAAATCTAAGAAATTTTTTGGCAACCGATATTGTTAAATAATAATAACATTTGACTCTACATTCTGATATATATATATTATGAAATTAACTATAACTCGCATTCCTTTAGTAGTTATCAGAGTTATACATATTGGATAATCAATTATAGACATTCATAATAGATAACAATAGATCATTCGGGTTTTCGAACTCCCGAACGCTCAACAGATGATGAATCAGAATAACCGGCGAGTATTTATATCTTGGACGTCATTACTCATTACTATTCTTATACGCTGCATCTATTGCATAATACAATAAATTGTTTGGAATAAGTTGTTGCACTGTCGAACGCTTTATTTTTGATCTCAACACAGCTGTAATAATCGCATTTCAAATTTCGAACCCAAATGAAAGTGTCACCGATATTTTTTTTTTATTCGTAAATTTAAGGTGGATGAGTTTGAAGAACACAACACTTTCATTATAATAGATGCTATCATTATTTTTGCTATGAAATTCAAAACAATGAAAAATATTTCATTAGAGTAATTTCATGAAGTTAGTTAAGATAATATATATATATATATATATTTATGGTACCTCTGTCGGAAGTGTTTTGATTTTTTTAATCTAGAGCTTTATAATTTTATTGTAATTGGTAATTGTTAAGCAATATGTTTTTTAATAGATTTGTAGACTAACATAGATAAACCCGCTCTTTCTTATATTTTTGAGATCTCAATAAAAATGCGGTATAATAAATAATGTGTATTAAAATTATTTTACGTGTGGGGAATTATAATAATTATTATTATGAAATTACTACAGTTTTTTAATACTATTCTGAATACATACTGTCGATAAATTTTATTTCTGTAAGTATGTTAGATGTATGAAAGAAGTTTATATCATAGGACAATGTAGACCTCTGTGATTTTTTTGAACCTGAGAAAACTTTTTAATGTCACACGCGTTGCTGGCAATCATCCAAGGTGACAACCAATCCGCTCGATTCTTCTCTTATACTGACTTTCGCAGAAGGTTGAGGACGGTTGTATTTTCCGTAATACGGATAAAATCATTAATTTCTATGTCCAACATGTCGTTCCATATTTGAAATAATTATGTTTGTTGCCATATTGTCAAAGAATCATTCTTGATTTTTAAATAATTATTGTTAACATTTGAATGGAACAACATAAATTTTATGTTGCCAAAATTTGAATAATGGATAAAATATGATAAAAACAAATAGCATTAAAATCAATCATGTTCCATTTTTAAAATTGGCTAGTTGTCTTTGAGTCAAATAAAGGGAACCATAAATATTGGCATTCTTGTAATAGTTCATCGCATTTAATTATGTATCTTCACATTTACCTTATGAGAACATCTCACGAGCACAAGTTACAATCTGTCTAGTTATCTGCTTTCTTATATAATAAATTGTTGCTTGTTCGGAAAAAAAAAGATTCAACTAAATTTATTTATTGTCTTTTAATTGATATGAAAGTTGACACCGGTGATAGCATTGTGAGAATGGAAGTAGAATGTTTGCAACATTCATTGGGCATACAATTATTTTGTGTCATTTGATATTCAACAAAAAGCTTTTTTCAAGCTTTACGTAATCTAAGAAGGATTTTAAGTTATCTCTCAAAACACACATTTTTCCCGTAACATTGAAATGTGACGTAAAGTAGCACATGTTTTCATTGTGACATTGGAAAATCTTCCGAACCGGAAATAAAAAACTTATAATTATTATATCATGTTACGTAAGATTTCAAGATTTCAGCATGATGACTTAGTTAATTGTCACCACTTTTTTTTTGGTAAGGTCAAAAATCTAACTAAATAATATAAGTAAATACTTGCGAAATCATGTTTGACCTTATTCTGAGTCATTGAAAATAATAAAGCAGTTTAATGCGGCACGTAATATGTATTATCTAAAATTTTCATTGTGTTAATTATAACTTTCTTAAATATATAACGACAGTTAGTTATTTCTAACATTATTAATGCTACCATATAAAAAAAACACATTTCCTTTCAAAAAACTGAAATTATTTAATGCAGAAGAATTCTGACACACTAAGGCAAAAAAAAAACGGAAACGTAAGTGTTCTTATTCGCTTTATTAGTAAATAATTTACATTTATAATACAATAATTAATATACATCATATTTATTTTTTCTTATTTTTGTCATATTTTAACCACGCGCAACACAACGAGCCATTTGCAAAGACTTCAATAATCCAGATTGTATACAAAATAAAACTTATAATATACAATTTATAAAACGTAATATTGTTTAGAAAGTGTATATCAATTCAAACCCAAAGATAAATTACCTATCATCGGGAAACTTCTACACTAATACCTATATTCCCAACACGTCATAAAATTCAAGAAGGCTGCTTAGATTTAAGAGTCGAAATTAATGCATTGATTTCGATACGTTTAATAAACGATGAATAAAAATATTTATATTTCGAATATTTTTAAATGTTAGAAGAATAGTATTATGATAAGTATAACACAAAAATATAAAGTGGAAAAAGCTTGTTCTCTTTTATTATATTATGTGTAAGATTTCGCAAATTTTTATTACCAACCTGTCTAGAAAATTTACGAGAGATAGACTTTCCCATCAGTCATCGTGGTTTGATTTTTTTTGTTGGTCGTCTGCAAATAAACATTTTGAATTTGGCAAGTGAGACTGTAAAGTCAGAAGTATTTTTGCATGTCGGACCACAGAGTAAAAAAATATTTAATATTATTATTCTCTATGCTGCCAGTCTATGGTTCGACGCCAGTCATTAGTGTGCTTCGTTTTAATTTTCGAGGTTATTTCCGCAAGTGGAAAAAGCGCGCAAAATTATTTTGCGGTAATATCACTTTCGTAGAAAAAGAAATTGGCAACTTTGTAAAAATCACGGTATATTATTTCATTATATATATTATATATATATATATATATATATATATATATAATGTTATATATTAATATCAGTAACTAAGCTCATATGATGTTTTAAAAAGATATTCCATTTCGTATGCATCCCGTGTACACGATTCGACTTAAACGCAAAAAAACTGCAAAGTTTTCCTGTAATCTATACTGAATAAGAATTATGAACCGTAAGTTCAACCATTACAATAATTTTTTTTATATACCCTGGTCCAAAAATTTCGAAAAATAAATAAATTAATAGATTCAAATTGTTGAAAATTGTATGATTCTACATGTTTTTTACCTTTCGGCATCTTCAGGCAATCTATTACACGGATGCAACAGAACTGACATTTGTGACAAAACATATGGATTCGCACCAAGTTTCAACAATTAAAATTCGACATTGAAATTCCACCACGCACCTTCAGTCGATATAATAAATTAAATTAATTTATATTTTGTTATTCCTAATGTACTTTTGGTAGTTTTAGCTTCAGTTTACTAAAATCGGTACCGGATTGTACTATGCTGCGCATTTATGACCACGTATTTTAAAAAGACCTTCGGCAATGTCTTCCAGCGAATCGATGTCCTTCGGCTTATCGACTGAATCTCTTGCAAGGATATTATGACACAAGGGTATAAACGTCAAACGAATAGTGAAATATGTTTCAATTGACTTCCTGTTTTATTCGTACGGTTTAGATGGATCATTAATACTACACAGTTTGCCTAGAAATACATTCTTTTGATATAAAAACAATTTGAACGAACTCTTTTATATTGTAGCAATACAAATCTATTATTAACGGAAAAAGGTCATTACAAAATTATATGCAACGTCAAAATAATCATTGTTGCACAATCGTAAAAAGAATTCAGTATATTTGGTTTGAGAAAACTTAACTTATCTTTTCAATTAGCACGCGGAATATGAAAAATAAAATATGTTATTTTAATACCAGGAAAGAAAATCTATTTTCCTGAAACCAAGTCAAAAGCCGAATTTGGTCTGAGGGCCAAGGTTACAAAACGACCTCACTTAGGCTCTAAAGACGTGGGTTAGTTACGCGTTTGTGTTCATCTCTATGCCCATTGGTTTATATTTTTGGATTTCTGATATTACAAAAAAATAAATTGGTTAGTCTCAATACTCAGGTGTTTGACAAATATTTTTCTTGTGATGTTATTCAATTGTAGGTCAGTTTATAATAAAGTATGACACATGATAATTGAAATAGATTTCAAAGAATATTTATGACTTCGTCAGTTCTTTTTCCTGTCAAACTTTGTTGTCAAACTAGGTTAGTAACGCATACTTTCATGTGTATATGGAGAATACTAAGAAGAAAACTGTTTTACCCCTAAAGCAAAATTGATATAGTTTATTTGTTTATTTGCTATCGATCAAAATGCGTGTCCACAATTTATAAACGTTAACATTAATTATGTTATTCCCATGAAAAATATTATAGAATTAAAATATGTACCTTAATAAATTTACACAAATAACGATTGTAAACAATCCTTTCGAAAATCAAAGAATATAAAATTAGCAATAATTATAAATACGTAATTAATTTTACCGCCTATGTAATTGAACCATTATCATTTCGAATCAACGAGAAAAGCATTTTAAGCATAAAAAATGCTACGCACATTTACTATTTATGAATATTTCAATCAGCCAAGAATTGATATGTCACCATTTTTAATACAAAAAGATTCATTATATAATTCGAAACAAAATATTTTATTTTTGTTGAAATTTTAAAGTCTTTTTTTATGCATAAATTTTTTCAACGCAATTATTACGGGCTTTCTCCCGTCGTTGATATTTATATTCGTAATGTTTTTCATAAAACTGTTTTGATAGCCAAGATTTTTTTTTATAATATAATACTTTTTTTCCATTAATCATACATAATTTGATATTTTTCTTAAATAAAAATTTACAGTTTAAAACTCAATTATGATATTGACAAATGATAACCGATATCTTTGTCATTCCACCATTTCAGACTTGTATAAGAAACGTAATATTTTATAAATTATGTATTGTTTGGAATTATTTTACTAAGGGTAAGGTAAAGCGTGACTTTCTTATATATTCGAAAATTGCCCGGCGAAATTTTCCAAATTATCTTTGAAGATGGCTGGTCATTTATCTTACTTTCAAAACACTCTAAACCATTCACCCATTTATAAGTGGGTGGGGGTTTTTCATGACGATCGTATAAAATACACTTGTTTCTCGCCGATAAATTTTTGACCGTGTAAAACTTCTTTTACAACTGCTAATAAAATCTCAAGTGTACGCTCTCGCTAAAACTTTTTTCGTCATTTTGATTTCCATGAAATCAAAAATAAATAAATCTTGTTTTGACTTTCGCAGTTGTTTTGAATTTGAAGGTCAGTTTCCGGTCATGTTTTTTACGTTCGATGTGTATGTCTAGCACGTAAACGAAGTTGATATTAGTATACCTGTATATGTGAAGTAGCGAAAATAGTCGGAAAATGTGACCATGTGAAAAATTATGCTGATTTTTATTTTTGTTTTTGTTTTAATTGACATTTAAAGCACAGTGTTCCACAATTTTCTTATTTGTGTTACCATCAATCAATGTAAAATTATCATTTATTATCATTTCAATAGCCAAACCTTCGTCTTTCTATATAACGCGATGCTGTGATGGTTGATAAAATATCAAATGTTTACCACTAAAAAAAATAGTTTTTTTTTTTTTTATTAAAGACACGTAAAGATATGTATTTATTGTATTTTCAATTCAAATTACTAATGATAAAAATTAATTATCCCAATCAAATAAAAGTGATCGCAAAAATGGCGTCAACTATGTATTTATTATATTAGTAAAATTTTCGTTTTTTTTTTATTTAAAAAAAGTTATTTTGATTAATTAAGTTTTTGAAAGATAAAAAAAAATACTTTTTTGTACCTTAAGTCTAAATTATATTATTCCAATGAAAATACAAGCCTTGTTTTCAACATTTTTTATAAATAACTACCATGATACAAAGACGATTCAATATCCCTTAAAATTAATTTGAATCGTTAATTTTTTTTCATATCGATAGCTTCGTATTGGTATTGATTGAATATTTTTTAATATTCGATATGCGCATAATCGATTCCATAATTTATGCGTTGTAATTTTAAAAAATTACAAAATCACTCAATTCGGCTCTGTGCGCGGACGCCATTGGTTCGCTCTGACGCCGCGACGCTACCAAAATAGGAAACGCGCGCCGCTACTCTAAGCAGGGAAAGCAAACTTTTGACACCGACTAAATAACACATCAAAACAGCATAGATGTAAATGATTATAATGTAAACAATTCGGCACTAGTATACACTAATTTGATTTTGTAAATACAAATATTTTCATCGACAGTATTAGTCGTAGTGTTCTTTTCATTGTCTTAGTTGTATGATTGTGGATATTTATAGATATTATTTCGGTTAGCGTTACTTATGCTTTATTTTGTGGTTGAATGCAAGTTCAAGGCCAGTTGAAAAATCGTCATTCAAAAGATATTCTTTCTAATATATATCTAATTATTTATATTAATCGAAAGTTAGCAGCATACGTCATGTTTTAAAGATGGCGTACATAAATTGTGCAATTGAATAAGTTCACGGCTTTTTTAACACGTAACTTAGCAAATTTTATTAGTCTTATGGAAAACATATTTAATTTTTAATTCATGTAAAATGTTTTATTGATATTATTAAATATTAAATTAAGCTTTTTTTATCATATCGACTGAAGGTGCTTGATGGAACTTCAATATTAAATTTGAACTGTTACAACAAATGGAGTAACCTTATTTCAATAACGACAACTCATTAGCAAAATCGTTAATGAAAGTTGTCATAGCTAATTATTATTGCATTAATATTGTTACATTCTTTTCAGCTGCAATCTTTTGCTTGCCTATTGGTAAGTAGATTCCTGTTAATAATAATTTTAATATATTATATATACGATGCTAACTGTTTGTTTTATGTCAGTTCTGTTGCATCCGTGCGATGGAATACCTGAAGATGTCGAAGAGCGAAACCCGGGTCGTTTGTGATAAGACATATGGAATCGTACAAAGTTGTATCAATTCAAAATTAAATTAAGCTATTTTTTATTTGATCGTTCTGCAAACTAGATCGCATGCAACAAAGTCTTGAGGAAATTATACTCAGACATTTCTAGCAAAAAATGTGACACTTATGATATCGTTAGCTTGTGTATTACATCTGGTAAGAAAAGTGTAAAGCTGCAGCTGATGGTGGTGGATACAACATGGAGTAAACTAAGAAATTAAACAAATATTTTATATATTTCACCATTTAAGAGTGAGTTATGATTGCATTAATGTGTATCATATTATTTATAATAATTAAAGTTTTAATTTGATAATTACAATATTAAACGAAATTAAATTTAGTGTTCCGGATAGTAAAATCAAATATAATATCTTTCCACCAAGAAATGACAGTTGACGTCTTAAACGACACAACAATAAAGGTATGTCTCGATAAAATTGGCTAATTAAATATCACTGATATTCAAGTGAAGTGAAGATAGCGATTTCTACAACGCTCCACCATTGCTGCGGGAAAGTTGTAACATATGTTCACACATGTTCGTAAAACATCAAATGTCGACAGATTAGAGATCGAATAATTAGGTTAGTGGCCGATCGGTTTGATTGGAAGCGATTTCGCATTAGTTTAATAATAGCGCCATCTTTCAAGCGGTGCTCTCAAAATACGTACATTATTATTGCTCTACTATTATATTGATTTCAAGCCACGTGCAATAACACGGCGCGTCTGTCTTATATTGGACGATATACAATATTTCTCCGTAGCATTTAATCAAAACAGGTTTGAACGAATGCTTTTATTAAACTGTGCCAAAATCACAAAACTATAACGCAGCTCAAAATAATTCGCAGTCTTTTTGAGCTTCATGCAAAGTTCGAAAAATCAAAATGAACACAGAAATAATCAGTTTTAATAAGTCAACAGTCACTTCTTTGTGGAAAGCAATATTTATTAATATTTTCACAATTTTATAGCACACATAACAGGACCGGTATCCATCATCGCTATATATTAATATTGCTTAGCAAAACCGGAACCAAACAGTGTTTTATTTCTTAAAGATAAAATGTACGAAGTTCTTGTTGGTCACCGTAAAATCAAATAATTTGTTAGCATTTTGTAGGGAAAATTTTATACAAATTTATAAATTTCAATTGACATTCGCTGTCCGTATCCAACTATGCTTCCATCAGACTTGTTTGAGCGATCAATTTAATATAATTTATATTTTTAATTTTGATTTTCCATTTGGAATTTTTTTGAAATATTTTGTCGATCTTAAGAGGAGTAATAAGTAAAAAAAAAAACTTTTTTATCTACAATTAATTATTTTATTTTGTACAGTCAAGAATTTTTGTTAACCATTGTACTTTCATTGTATGGAACCACTCTAATTATTTTCACTTTTGATTCATTTTTTTTTCTCCGACAGACATTTTATATGTGTCGATAATTGTATACATCTTACTTTTAGGAACACGACAAGACAGCTGTTGTCTTTTACTGCGTCATAACTTTGAAATTTTATTATTGAAAATCGGATTCAAATTCAACTCAGCGTGGAATAAATATTTTTTTAATTGGTATATTTTTAAAACTGTTGTCAATAGACATCGGCTTGCCTTATATTCACTCATTTTAATATTTAAAAATTTAAATAAACACGATGAATTTTGAGCTAGTAAATTATGTTTTGTATATTTCGCGTAGTGAGGTCATATTATGTTTGACCAAATACAAATTGAGCCACAAGTTATCAATCGTCAATGCTTTATTTTATTGCCGAGATATGAAATTTAAAAAAAATACAAAAAAGTGAGGTTTGTTGAAGAATTCCAAGGATGAGTATTATCAAAAGCATTTTACAGATATTATTAATTCAATTTAAAGTTTACATTATGTGTATACTATATTCTAATATATCATGGTCATATTTTCATACCGCAAAAACAGCGATTGACTTGTCATAAAGCCTCATATGTCTATTGATAAGTGTGATTGAGCGACTGATTACTATTTCTCGTTAAATAATTACTATTGACTGGCCGCAAATCACGAAAGCTATGAACAGTATAGTCGAAAATTCAAAATATTTACGAACTATTGATAGCTGCCCGATCTTTTACAGCCACGCGCCGGAAACTGAAAGCAATAATTTTAATGCAGACCGAAAAAACTCACATTCAGTTTTTTTTGTGTCTTTATTGATACTTTTATGGGTTTTCGGCCATCATTTTCTTCATGGAAACTATCAAAACCGTTTGAAAATTCCTCCCTGGACTCTGAACTGTAATTAATTTCCTGCTCGTTCCGCCGAAAATAATGGCCGCCGCTCGGGAAGTCAGTTTTCCCCGATTAATTTTCATGTCGATATATATTTTTATTACCGTCTATTTATGCACGATTTTCTTAGTTGCCTCGCTGCTTCGTTGCAGTCCGGTCACAAAAGATATTGTCTAAACGAGATTATCCATCTCAAATATCTCCGCCGCGCTCAGTCGGTGTACGCGAAGAAAGTTTATTATTGTATTGTGAAGTCTGTTTTTTCTTATTTGTCATAAAGGCATAATGAAAATAAACTATTCTTTTTTGAATAGTTTTGTGTCTTGAACAAGTGTTGTAACATTGCAAAAGCGAAATCCATTCCCACGAATACGGATATTTTTTTAATTTAATATTTTGTATCGATGTTTTTTTAAATATTGATTAGATTATATTAAATATAAATTGTATGAGATGTTTCAATAATTGATATTTGAAGATCTTTCCACATTTTCGAATATCGTAAACGTATTAGTATAAACGGATAACTACAAAAAATATTTTTAAATGTGATACGAGTGTAATAGTGAAGGGCACTTTTCATATACAATTTTTATTGATTTTTTCTGCTCGGTATGGCTACATTTGTGTCCCATTGATACACATATAACCATAGCGGATGCAACTATTGTTTTTTTTGTACACATATGTACTGAATTCTATGAGGTTGTTTTTATCATTGCCTACTAATAGAGGTTTCTCAACAATAGATCTTTTACGAGAACTAATTATAATAATGTTTAATATTAATAATTATTCTATTAATTATTTCTAATTACAAGCTAGTTAAATTCTAATATTATACATTTACTGATGTTTATTTCCTTTTATTTCACAGGAGTCTAGAACTACTGTGACGACAAAGATTTCAGCCGATATCGAGGACATTTGGGACGAACGAATTTTGAGGAAATTGGTAACGTATTTACCATTGATAAAGTATTCCTTTATACATAAAATTAAATATTTTTTCAAATATTAAGATAGTATTTTTAAAAATAGAACCCTTCTGACAGATTTAACGATATGAGTTATTTTAAGAGACAATTCAAATTATTGATAGATAATTATTGCCAACAATTTTTATCAAATTAAATCAATTAAATTTGGTGTGGATTGAAGATTACATTGCAGAAATGGCAGGGTTGCCACTGGTGAAAAAATAATTAACTTTCTATCGAGTTAAAATAAGAGGTTATAAATTATTTAAGTGTTTATATAAAACTGTAATGTTTTGTTTGAAGTTGGAGGATTGTGAAGATTACGAGGAGCGTAGAAGAATTCGCGCGAGATTGCGTCAGGTCATGGCAGAGCAGGAAGGTTTGTTTGCTTTTTTCTTTTTGTTTATGCTTTTCGCTTATTTAATTTATCGTTATTAATTTTAAGTAAATGACAACTCCATCATCGGGAACATTTTATGCCGACATATTTTTTTTAGTCTCTGTAATTTTGGAAACCATTTCCGTTTTGGAATTAGTTATTCAAATACACGCACCGGATGTTCTACACAAAAAAAATAATTGAATTATGAGTTTATGGTTTATTAATGGCGGAAAAATATGTTCTATTCTTTTAGATTTCGTCGCGTTGATATTTTTGTTTTCGTTATTATTAACATATCAATTGAAGAATGACTAGAAAAATAAAACTAAAGTTTGAGCGTGAAGTGGAATCCTATACATTCATGTAAAGAGCCATTGTCACATCGTAGCTTTCCTAATTTGATAATATGATTCTACTTGACTTCCGTAGATCGGGGGAATTTCTCCCGCTATTTTGTTACTGGTAGAGCTATTTCTTTGGGCAAATTGCTGAAAATATGCAAATTACTTCAATGTTGTAGTTTTAATGAAGTTGGGCGCTATTTGTACATGCAAACTATATGTAAAAAAGAAGACGCAGAATTGAATGATAGTGGAAATCTTTTAATTTTTCTGCTATTCTGTTGCTGAATAATTAATATCCAGCATCATGGATATGAATAAAAATTCTACTTTCATATATTATAATAAATGGGGCATTCTTTACTAATATTGAAGTATCGACGCTTTTTATTATACACGAAAATATAAATTTTTAGTCAATTATTGCTGTTGGCAAGTGGCATTCATACTTTTGGTGCACACTTTGATCGAGTAAATTATGTTAATGCTTTTAAAATGTTTAAATGAATCGTTGTTTGGTGGCGTTTCCAGCGTGTGCGCAGATAGTTGCGGAGGCTGCCGATGGCGTATGCACCACCACCACCACCAAGGATGGAGACTCTAAACGACAGTTCTCAAGCGGTGAGTGTCCGGGGGGGACTGCTTTGACGACAGGCGCGGCGGCGGGATCGACCCCGCTGTCTGCGCCGCTCCTTAACGAGGTGCACGGCGCCCTAGCTCGTTTGCAAGGCGCCCTGTGCCAAGAGGGACGAGGCGAAGAGCTTCTCGAGTTAGTCGCCAAACTGCAGGCGGGCTTGCTGGCTGAACCGCAGGAAAAGAGACCGAAGGGCAGATTCTCTAGGAGGCGCGACAGGAAGACTAGGCATACGGTAGGCGTCACCAAAGAAGAACTGGACAATGCCAGGAAACTCATTGAAGATATGAACTTCCCGAAGCACGTCAGCGAAAAAAATATTCGCCACGAAGAGCAATTCAAAGCTTTGGAACATGGCGAAGAACCCGAGTTCATTTCTCCGTACACGCTACAAAAACAAGGTTCACTCGGCACGTTCTTATCCACGTTCGGTGAGGCAGCCCCTCTCTCTCCTGTGAGAAATGCTACCGCGCAACCTTTTGTCAGTCCTGTTCATCTCGATTCTCAATTGAGCTCAAGCTCTATAGAAGATAAACTCGTTTTTCACGGTGCCGCTCCTGTAAAGCAGAAGAATTTTCCGGTCATCCGTCAAGCTTCCATCGAAGCATCACCTTTAAACAATAATCGTTTTGGGAATTCCCGACCTACACTCGAGGGATCCGTTTCTTTGGACGGCGGTACCGACCTCGCAATCAAACACATGCAGAATACTCTCTTGCAAGCGGCGAGAATGAAAGGACTCATTCCGGATTCCGATTCGTCCTGTGACGAATCGGAAGACGGCGACGATGTAGGTGCCATCGATGGTCACTTTGTCATCCGTCAAAACGATCCTCAGCGATTGCACGAACCTCAACCCAATCCGATGTTAAACGGCCATAGTTCTCCGCGAGAAGACTTTACTAGAGGATTTTTAAACAAACAACCGGTTTCTCAGAATCCACAGCGACCTAAATTTGGCAGTTTTACGCCTAACAATGGCGCCGTGAATGGAAGCCCATTCAAGAAGGAATTTCCCAGAGAAATGAACGGGATGACTAATGGAATCAATAACGATTCAGCACCGAAGCCCTCAAATAATAGGTTCACTAACAAAAAAATAAAAATGAAACGCGCTAACACCATCGATATTCCCAAACCGCTTCACTGTTACAGCGTAGAAAGCGATGATGAAGGTGACAAAGCAGACTGTGGTCTTGGGCCTAAGCCTAAGATACCACAGTTTGAAGCGAAAACTGAGAATGATCGTAAATTCCTTGCTTTTATAAATAAGCATGAACCCGCTGATAATTATTCACCAGTGAGACCTCAAAACGGTTTCGCAGGCGGGAGACGTGACGGCGGATGCAACTGGAGCAGTTGTTTTGGCAGCATCAAAAACGTGTTCGAGGGATCAGCCTCCAACAGTCGATCGTCGAGTTCCGCATCGGCGCAAAAGTTTTGGAAAGCCTCCGATGACTCCGTCAACTTTTCGAGGCCGTCTGACTTTGGACCGAAACTTACGAAGAGTGGAGTGCAGCAATTGAATAACCTGCGTGAAAATAAAAACCTGCAATCCCGCCAGCCCTCGAATTCTTGGAATTCAAACACTCCGGGAAATGTTGTCAAGGGCTCTTTGACAATCGCCACTCCCGAATCTCCCAAAATGCCTAATTCGATTAAGCCCATACAGAAACCGGCTCCTGTTAATAGATTCTCTCACGCACCCATGTCAGTTTTCAAACCGTTGCCCAAGAAGATAGTCACTTCGCCTACGAATAGCATACCTCAAATTTGGTCGCCACCTTCTGTTGCTGCAAAGATGAACAAACCGTTTGAATATTCTGAAAGTAATAAATCATCAATACAGAAGAATAATTTTTCTAGCAGTGTCCCAATGTCGAACGGATTTTCTGGAAAGCCTCCAACGTCTAAATCTCCGGTCGCAGTCGGTGTCCCTTGGGCCCGTACTGAGCCTTTGAAAGATAATAGTCGAGTTATGAATTTAGCCTCCAATAGGTTTGAGAAAAAACTACCAGCGGAAATACCTGCTCACATACCTTCCGCTCAACCTCCTCCATATAAAGAGAAAAATTTCAATCCCGTCCCAACTCAGAATGGTCAAGTTGATTCTTCAAAAAGATTCTCACTACCGCAATCTCTTCCTCCCCCAGGAGCGCTTTCTGCACCAAATCTTGTAAGGAAACTGGAGAACTTGAAACAGCAGTTCGAAAATGATAGTGATAAGTTGACGAGATTACCTGAGAAAACTCCATTGGCCGTTTTGCCTGAAAAGATCGATGCGGAAAAACTTCAAATAGAATTTTACGAGAAGCAAATCCGTGAGAACAGTAAAAAGTTTCCGGCCGCCGCTAAAGGATTGGCTGCTCGTCGATTCTCTCAGCAATTACCCCCTACAGATTATAACACTTACACTGTGACCGACTATACTCCTCCGGCTCATATTTCTACATTTTCACCTCTTCATCAGATTCCCGATATTGAGGAAAATAAGCCCCGGCCGCAAAAGAAACTTCCCGATCTAGTCTTGAATGATGTTTCGAGGACTAAAAAGACATCTAAATCACCCATCCTTCCTGTTGAAAAACTCAAACCTGTAGATATCCCTAACTATAATAATAATATTGCACCTAATTTTACATCAGAATCTAAAAAAGCTCCCAAGGTTTCTGATTCAGACAAAGAGTACAAAACTGTGACAAAGGTCATGAAAGCGCCTGTTTCTCAGCAAGCTGTCATAAAGCCTCAAGGAAAGAGCACACAGGAGACTTATGAGAAAAGAGACACGGCAGCAAAGAGTCTGAAGGGAGTCCTTCAGAAATTTTCCAGTCCAAAACATGATGTCATTTCCCAGATGGAAAAATCAAAAGAAGCGCACCAAAAGAAAAAATCACCACCAAAATTAAATAATTATACAGAAAATACTCAACCAGCTAGCGTACCATATGCAAAGCCGCAAAAACAAATGAATGTTCCTGCCCCGACCAAGACGGTGCCTCGAAGGCCAGAAATTGATCTCAGTAAGATTGTCGTTCCAACAATAAAGTACATAGACGCCACCCCTACCAAAAACTACAACTATAATATTATGACTCAAAAAATTCCAGAACCTGCGAGAATTTCAAACGGGAACCGAACGCGGACTCATCAAGACAGGCCTTTTGTTTCGGACTCCTTAGAGATGAGCGCCAAAGGTGACACGATAATCAGCTCTAGACTTCATTTTCCCTCTCTAAATAAAACGAGCTTCGCTTCCCCTGTTAACAGTTCCGGTTCGCAGACTCCCTCTCCGACGGCTTTGAGCAAATCCGAATCCTGGCATCAACTAATCCGTCAGAATGCGATGAAGCCGCCATCACCGCGAATATCTCCTGGAAGCAAAGTGTCGAGAGCCAAGTCGCTCCACTTGCTGGCCGTGCCCAAACAGTTCGAGGCGGGAATAAGCAAAGACGAAGTTCGCGACAAAAAGAAAACGGTGGAGGCTTATTTTTCAGGGCAACTCTCACCGAACAAACTCGCAAAATCTTCATCCCAGAAATCTATCCACGAGGAAATATTCGAACAGCGGACGGTGAGGTCGACCGTCCCCACCAAGTACAGACCCAAGTCGGGGACGATCGAGCCTCAGCCCGCTAGCAATTTCAGCCTGGGCAGGAGCAGAACGATGCCCCAGATGACGTTCGCCGAGCTGGCGTTGCTCGACGAAAACAACGTCGAGGACGCTTTCGAGGACCTTTTCAAGTCGTCGTAGGAGTCAGCCGGCCGACGGAGACCGCATCATTCCATCCGAAAGCCATCCATAGTAGATTAGTAAAATTGCCGAGAACCACTGCGGGGCACCCCCATCATAACTTGTTTGATTTGTAATTTAAATAGGCTAATCGAGCAGACGCTTCGGACTCTTCGGGCGGCGGCTGCGGCCTCGGACACTTGCGCGTGAGTGACAGACTCTTGCCCCGTGTGACAGCTTGCCTCGCCTCCTGTACAGACACACCTAACAAGCATATCGCAGAGCTCTCTCTCATATTCGAGTCTGCGGAGATAGTTCTTTTCCGTTATCGTCCGACCGTTATTCGTAGCATGTTTTATTTAGCACAGCACCCGCCTCTGTCTCCACCGAACCAACCGTGTGTCGCATGCCATTTGTGATTAAACATGCATCTGTACATGACCATTATTATATATCAAATAATACCGGTATTTAGAATACATTTCCTCTTAATAATATTGTCATGCTCTCCATCAGCAGTATTAATAATTTTTATTTATTATCATTAAACTAAAATTGATTGCTTTTTTGCGAAAGCTTCGAGTTGTTTTCGTGTTTGAATCAAATACATTATCATAAGCTTGCTCAGTGTTGTTTGTTTGATCCACTTTTTGTCTTTTACAGAAAATATCTCTACCATTGAAACAACGACTACCACTACAACACAAAAAGTGTCGAATGTTTCGGGAAAAGGTATGTCCTATTCGTTTTATGTCATTCATTCAATCCTTCGATTAACGCCCGGAGTGTGTTCTCGCTTTAGGTAATAAACAGCTTCTTAACTACATCTCTTTACTAACCCGTACATTATCATATGTTTCAAATCCTTAAAAAAAATAGACAACAATGTGTGTCTACCAGAAACGAATGCCATTAATAATGAATACTAGTTGATATAACTATTTGCAGTTTCAAATAAAAGTATGAGAATTCACAAAAATATATGATAGCTAGGTTCTCAATAGTCAATGAGACAAACATCAAACTGTCAATCTTACATTGAACATGGAAATATTACTATAGATGAATAATTATTTTACATAGTTTGTTTCATGTGATGTTTATTTTAGAATTTTAATAGGAACGAAAAAAACTATTCTTGGTACTCACCAAATTAGATTTCATTATCTCATGCCGACACTATGGGGAAACATTCTGCTTGTGTTGCTGTGTTTTAAGACTAAAATTCTAACAAAGTTATTGCTTCTAAATGGAATATAGATTTACAAAACACAAAATTTTAGGTTACATGAAATGTTATTTAATTGGGACAAACTTAGTTGTACATATGCATTTCTATTAAAAGATAGTTGCTTTGTTAAATCACTTGTAGACACTGTCAAATACTTTAATTTTTTTCTGGGGTTCTAAGCGCAAAATTAAATATTCAATATGTCTATTTGTCAGATATATTCTCAGCATATTTATAGACAATACAATTTACATTCATATACAATGTGTGGTAAAAGTACAATACAGAAAATCATATGAATTGACTGTGTTGTGTAAGGAAGGTTAACGAATCCATGGTGCTATTTTGCAGAGAGAGCATTTAAAAGATTTACATTATTTTATTAATTATATGATTACATCAAAAACTTCACAGATTTGCTCTTTTTATTGATAAAATATTAATGTTTAATTGAAATAAATGGGTAACTTGTTATTCCAAAACTAATATCTGCATTACAAACGTGATTAGTCACTTATTTATGATGTTGTCTAATATTTGTGATGTTATTTCAGCCTCTGACAGCGTCCCAAAATCGAAAACTGTATCGCCGTTTGCCAAATTCAGGCAACTGGACAAGCAGAATTCTACACAATCGAACCCCAGGTGAAAAACGCAATCATCACACACTAACATTATAAATGATATAATCTTAACAAATCTCTGTTTTGTCCGTCTATTTTGTAATTGTCACCAATAGATATGGTCCTTAGAATGTGCAAGAGTTGGATCCTTCGTGATTTTTATATCTTGAAATGAAACACATCGCTATTTTTAAATTTAAGATAGATCAGTTTTATTTGACAGTAATTGATCAAAATTTCAACAGCAGCATTGTCACAGTGATTGTTTCCCTTTCCCATTACAAAGCCTACTTATGGAACTCCCGTGAATCAATATTTATTGGTTGTTTCATTGCTACTTAATTATTTAAAATTTTTACTGATGAGTCACAAAAAAAAGTTTTTAATGCAGTCAATATGTCATTTATTCATCGAAATTGTTATTAATATGTATCTACACATTAGTTAGATATATACGTTCACTTTTTTCAACTTTATAATGCAGGCTACTTTTTTAAGCCAATATATTATTTGGGTCAGTTATTATGTTCATAACCAAGCCATTTATTTAAACATGATTATTTTGATTTACACTCGAATTTTTTTATAAAAAAAAACTATCAAGTATCGTAGAACACAAACCATAAAAAAAACAATAGTATTGTATGGTCAATTTTGTTTATAGTAAGAAAAAAACTATTTTTATTGTAAATATTTGTCATATACAGAATCGAACATCTGTAACATGCAATAAGAGCAATACAAATTTTATTAATAAATAATTCTAACTCATTCAGATACGAGCCAATAAACAATTTTTAAAAATCAATTAAGCTTCAGACGAGAGCTGGGATTCAAATTCATCCCTAATGTACTGACATTTCTGATTACAAAATTTACATTATTAGACATCTAGTTATCTAGATAGTATTTTATAAGAAATTTACAAATGTTAGGCCTTCGTTGAGGTCAATTTTATCTATCCTATAATCCTATTCCTAACCCTACGTAAATTGCGAGTAAAAGTTGTCCTGAAGTAATGGTATTTGCATGGCGGGCAGCTCCCCTAAGACCCCCTCGACCCCCACGGCCGGGGGCGGCGGTTCGCCCCTGTTCAAGTTCACAGACCCTCAAGTGCAGGCCGGAGCCAACACAATCAAGGAGCGTCTACTGCAATGGTGCCGGGACAAGACCTGCGAATACGAGGTACAGCTGACTTCCGTCACTCCGCCACCGATGCAGTGCATGACGCAACCCCATACTATGATTAAACACACACATACACACACATGCATTATTCCCTTTTTCATCTCATGATTATCTGACGCCAGTCACTTATGGCGATCCTGTTTCCTATCGTTTTTGCAAAATGATTCATCATCCAATTAGAGGTACATAATTCAATTATAATGAATCCATATTAGAAAGCTTTCAAATAACAGCCTATCTTGTTTACCTTTATTCTTTTTAAAATTTGAACCGTTACAATTTTGTACGATTCCACATGTTTTGTCACTAACGACCCAGGTTTGGTCAGTTCTGTTGCATCCGTGTAATAGAATGCTTGAAGATGCCGAAAGGCGAAACCTGGGTCGTTAATGATACAACATGTGGAATCGTACAAAATTGTAAAAATTCTAATTTGATATTGAAATTCCATCAAGCACCTTCAGTCGATATCATAAATTACTTTATTCTTTTGTTTAATCTACAGTACAAGCGTGGTTATCAGATAGCATGGGGCCTTATTCTTGTGTTAATGTTATAACAGATTTTCACTATTATTGAGGAACCAGACCATTTACGACATCACAATACATTCATTTATTTTAATAACTCATATTTTATGGGACTAAAATGTTTCATGAGAACATCACTACAATACAGTTTTTGAGAGAAAAGTATATCAGTATAAATAGCAAATTATTCCTGTTACATTTCAATGCTCAGTTATAAGAATAATGCTCAAGGGAATTCTTTAATAAACCAGTCAAAAGAAAATATATGACATAACAGTTCTTTCAAAATTAGAAACATGCTGCCAAATTTGATGAAATGACATTGCTGCTGAATTAACCTTTCTTTTTAAATCAAACGCTTCTCTTAAAAAAACTGCATTAAATATACTTTAATTATTGTTTTATACTATCGGGCATATCTTTCTTACTAAAAATTCATCACCGTTTTCTGTCTATTCAGTTAAATTAACCTAATGAAAAAAGGAATGAATCCAGATGACTTTATCTATTTTCAAGAACGAAATTGACATTATCCATAAGCAAATTACTTGATGGGATTCCAACATAAATATTTACTGTATATTTATATGATTTTACTACAATTGCTCGTTTATTTCAAATTTTAAAGTTACAAATATGTTTTATAATCAAAAAAAATTTCCTATCATCATCTACGCCGTAGACAAAGCCATGTTGGTTCATTACTAACTGTCAAGTGTTAGTAAAATTATCTACAAAATATGACTAAGTAATTTCATTCAATTCGGATGATTTGTTTCAAGAATTGATACCAACATGAATCATTCAAATTAAGCAATAAATTCTACAGTCATGCTTTAAAATTTGTCAACTCAATTCTACTTCTCAGCAGAATTTAATAATTTAATGCCATGTAGGATTATCACAATTTTTAAGGAAATTCATTATAAATGCATGATCAAAATCTTTCGGAATCAGCTGTGCATTGCATTTCTAATCAATTATTTTTTTTTGTGCATATTTCCATTTTTCCTAACATGATAATATGTATAATATCAATGAAGGTTTTATTAAATATTAAAGGAACCTTTTCACCTAAGCACTTTGAAATGTTTTCTTCAAAAAGTTATACACTCATGTAACAGTTATGAAACTGTCACATGAGGCACCTGAAAGCCAAAAAAGATATTTCTATTCTTTATTTGTCCATCATCTACTAATTGCAATAAATGTAAGCAAAATAAATTTTTGCATAGTGTCATTGAACTGTTTCGGATATGTGTTTTCTATGACACACTGAAAAATTTATTTGCTCTTTTCATTTGCTATCATAAAATTTTGTAAATCATGTAAATAAATAAATCACATTTTTATAATGATAATCACATTGAAAGTGATTGTATATCATTAAATATAATGTTAAATAACATATATTATATGTACGCAAGTTTTTGATGTTAGGTTTTGATATTTCGAATAATAAAAACAATTTTTGAGTATTTTTCCCACAATATATTTTATGATCAAGACCGGTTTCACTCATCGTGAACATTATCATGATGAGTGAATCTGGTCCTGAACATAAAATATATTTTGGAAATAATACTTAAAAATACCTGGAAGTGACAGTTAACACCTTAAGGTGTTTAGATTTTGACCAAATTTTAACTTAAATTTTTAAATTTCAACACCTCGTACATATTTTCAAAACGAAAAGATTTAGGACATAAATGATTTCATTGTGCTTGACTGAAAAAATATCGGCTCAACCACTTTTGCATCTTATATATATTCACATTTCATTAACTATTCCGCTTTCCCTTATTTCCAATGCCGCACATTTTCATTACACACTCTCACAGGGTTGTAGCCCTGCAGGTGGATAAAGTTTTTGGACCTATGGATGCTTGAGGTGCCAGCACAAAAAGCCGCCACTCCTTCCCGTATTCCAAACACGGTGCCCAAGGAAGATATACAATATTATGTTGTATATACCCGTTTTATATCCTACCCTATTCCTGTGTACTAGATGAAAATAATACATTTCGATTGGATAATACTGACCTTTGTGGTGTTTCTCGTGGAAATAAATAAGTAACACGAGTCTGCATTTTTTTTTTGTTTATTGGTGTTGTGACATAATAATTTTGTACAACAGCGAAATGAAATCGCAATACAGCCCCGATGACGGATCATCTGTTTTTATATAATATATATTTATATATTTTAAAGTGCATGATGTTAATAATGTTTTTTTTTTATTTTTTGGTGAGTATATCATATACATATTGCCAGTGTTATTGTGAAAGTTATTGAATGAATACATTAGAGAATTATAAGTAGAAATTATCATATGGACTACAATATTTTTCAAAAACAAATCAAAGTTCAATTCGTTTAATGTCTGAAATGATAATTAAATTATTAGTAAATTTGCGTCCATTATGTAAGTAAATAAATTTCCTGCAAAAATAAACCGAATATATACAGAATTCTATGAAACACAATTCATTAAGCGAGAAGCAAAAGATTTCTTATTAATTCATAGCAAACTACAATTCATTCACTAAAATGATGATATCAAATATTATCTTTAATGTCCTGTTTTTATGTTGTTAGTAATTTTACCGTAACACCAGCAATATTTAATGTTTTGTTAAATATCATAATATGTATTATATTATTAATAAATGTAATTACAAGCGATGGTTTATATGTGATATTATATATTACTTACATCTTAGTAAAAGTTTATATTTGTTTGTATTTGAATATCAGAAACTAAATAAATTTTTATTAAATCTTTTTTTTTTTACAATAAAAAAAATATCAGAAGCTAATGAGTTCTAAAATATTGAAAATAATAGGTCTTGTTGTAGTGTCATACATCAGGTGAAAGTCCCATCTGTCAATTTGTCATTTACTCAATACTTCAATCACACTCATACACATGCTGTGTTGTGCTGAGCGTGATAAACAAACAGATAGATAAATCAAGCCAAAATATAGCATCATTGTTCGAATTTAATTGATTTTTATGGTAACGATTAAATTATATGACATCTGAATTATTGCACACATTTAAATAAAAACATTAATGGGCCCCTTTCATTTGCATAGAAAACTTATAGCAATCATTTGATTATTTCTTTGAATTTTACATTGTAGACTGATTAGATTGACTGTATAGCTCAGGTCATATGTACCCTTGCAAAAATATTGAAATGTGGAAATTATGTCAAAATAAATAAGGAATATAATAAATTTTTGTGATAAAAGTAATTCTTTGATATTTCCGTATTGTAAATAAATATGCTACAATTTATATATTTGTATTTTATAAAACTCCATATAGCCTTTGGTGATATTGTTTGCACTCAAAATACAACATAATCGTTTTTCTTTCTTTTGTCTCTTGTGTAATAAAAATGGCTCCTGTGTTTTGATGTACAATTAATTTCATTACAAAAATACCATTTAATATCATCTCCCTTGAACTGTGAGCAATAAAACAGTATTTATATAATTTTAACATGCCTTGAAATTTTTCTTTTGCAGAATGTAAAACTAGACAATTTCTCTACGAGTTGGTCGGACGGGCTGGCGTTCTGCGCACTCATCCACCATTTCCTCCCTGACGAGTTTGACTACTCTAAACTGGGACCACAGCAGCGTCGGCACAACTTCACGCTGGCCTTCAATGTCGCCGAGTAAGAATTTGATATTAAATTATTCTGGAAATCTTTGTCAACAAATATTTTTGCAAAAAAAAAAATATTTTAAAACATGAACTATTTCTGTTACTTTATCTCTCATTATTTTTAAGATCACCTTGGTGGGTACTTTATCTCTCATTATTTTTAAGATCACCTTGGTGGGAGGGTGCTTTCAAAATAACAGAAATATATCCGGTTAAATACAAACCCGTAAATTGATTTATGAAACTATTTATATTACTAAGATTCAAACCCATGAACACTGAAATTGAAGCAAACAACATTGATTACTTGACTGCAATATATTATTTTAAGAAACAAACAACTAAAAAAGCGTCAACCTGTATAATTTTCGAATATTTTATTTCAACTCGATTTATTGCTCAATATTAGAAAATGATGAATCTTAGTTAAAAATAATTTAAAACCAATGCATTTGAATTTTACTTATTAGTATTTGTTTTTATTTAAATTTCCTGTTATAAAGAAACTTGGTGATTTTACAGTGAGAAGGCTGGCATATATCCACTCTTGGATGTAGAAGATATGGTGACGATGCGGAAGCCGGACTGGAAATGTGTCTTCACTTATGTGCAGTCCATTCACAGGAGATTCAAAGACCAGGACTAGTGACCAGAAACGGCCTCTGCGACCAACTCTATGTGCCAAATTGTCTATGACTAATATTATTTATATTCTATTTTGATCTTAACAATCACATATTTTTTTAATGTTGATCCTTGTTAATAACATCTCTTTATTCCATTATTTAATAAGTAATTTAAAGTTTGCCGTTTTTTTTTTTTATTATTTCTCAATTATTATAATTTAATTATTTTATTATAAAATCATATTTATTAGATTATATTTTGCTTTTTGTTTGGAATAATGATAATTTGTTCTTTTATATTCTTATATTTGTTTTGTAAAATTAATCTCATTTGATTTTCAGAAATATTTTTTTTGCCTCGCTTTAACATAATTGGCATAGTTTCGTGAATTTGTAATTATGTGTTAAGTATAATTTAAAAAATGAAGATACCTTTCAAAAGTTACCTATATTATCTAAAGCTGTGATAATATGGCGACACGGATAATATCTCATGTATTTTTAAAAACCCATTTTCACTAACATTTTGTGGGTGAGCAATTTTATACAAAATTCTTAGTCCTATCAAATAATTTTGTATCTATATCTTGTTGTGATGATATTAAGAAATTAATACTATGCTTTTAAGCTTGTTTATAATAATATATTAGAGCTTTGTAATAAAGATAAATACACAAAAAATGAATCTCTTTTATTTTTCTATATTTTCATACACTAGCGACGACTTGCAACTCCACATGATTACAGAGCTGATGTTCTGATTTATACTATTGTAATATCTTCTGACTATCCATCAATATATTAGTACACCAGCAATATTCATAAACTACCTTATTTGTTACATTATTTTTTTTTGTGAAATTATGTCAGTCGATAGAATTCCAGATAGAGAAAAAATCAAATTCAGCAAAAGCTTTAAAATTACTTAATTTAAGAATACAAATGCATATTTTGTTTGAAGAATTCATATTTATTTTTCCTATATCTATGATTGATGATTCTTGTATTGCATTATAAAAATTAAGGTAACAACCATTTCATACTGGAAATAATTTAAATATTATTTTGTAAACATTAGCATTTTTGAGGGGTCCACACAGATTGTCTCATATTCATAAACGACATACATCCAATACATAGAACCACACATTATAACATGAAGAGAAATCTGCACATGCGTGGGCCCTGATCGAATGCCAAGTTGGAGAATTCCAAATAGATGTGGACCCAGCCTTAAGCAATAAATGAAGAAAACATTATTTAGCATCCTTGTCAATTTGCCACAATGGTTCACAGTGTAAAATCAATACTAAAGCTTCATTTCATTTTTTTTTTTTTTTTATTATTATAAAATCGTTAGAGTACTTAGATGTTTTTAAAAAAAATGGAAATGTTGGAATGCTCATTAAAAATTTACATATATCACATTTTCAATTCTTCATTTTGGTTTAGTTACGCCAGCTAATGTGCAATTGTTAAGCAGTTTTCTTCAGTATAAACCTAATGTGACCACGGTCTCCGGGATGCCAAAATAAACCATTTTCGAAAATAAAGATACTCACAGGAACAATTTAAAAAATGGCCATAAAATTAAAATCCCGATGGTAAAATTTAATATTAGTACCTAAAAGCGCGGGAATGAATAAAGTATAACATATCCTTAAAAAAATATAGGAAATCATTTTTTTTATACGCCTACAAAACATCGATAATTTTGAAATAAATTATAAAAATAGGTAATCTAATATGACATGATTCAAACATTACCATCTTATCAATTGTATTTAAGTATAATAAATGTAAGGCACCTACATGGATAAGCACCAACTTTCTTTGTGTCCCAGTTAGGTAGGAAAATATGATATATAGCCACCTTAGGTATATATTCTTAATTTTCGATAAGTAAAATATAAATAAATTGTATAATACTAATATTACATTAGACATCAATACAAGAATGCATCGATGTAATAAACTATAGGCCGTTGTCTAAGTAGTTTCTAATTAATTAAACAAAAGTTTGCAATACATTAATTGCAGAAAGTGGCGTGTATAAAAAAATCACATAAAGAAACTTTACTTTCCTATTATTTGAAAAATTAGTTCTGTGACGTAAAAAAGTATCAAAATTATAAAAAAAAACATGTTTCTTTTTCAAGTTTCAGAGTAGAGTTAATAATAACATCACATTATTTTGACAATGGTCTTACTTCAAAGAACGCGGGTTCATCATTTCTTCTGTAAAATAAATCAAAAAAATAGCGGTGCCGTCCAAAAAAAATGGTGTACAATGAGGACTTATATAGTTTTATTTGACGTGATAAATATTTTATATAAAGTTGAGTTTTTATATTTTTTTTATTCAGAACTAAAATCATTTCCATCAATAAATCTCTAAATAAACTAAGTTTCAATGTTTCCTGTCCTGAGAATTTTAGAGCGCAAATATATTATGTTTACATATTTTTATTAGTTAGTAAAGAAGTTGAAGAAAAAAATGTCTATGGAAAGTTTATATCAAATTTGCGTAAAGTGATATCACCGGATCTTTTATAATTAACTAGCACCATTAAATCGACTTGATCGCCGAATTTCAATTAAAGTTTTTACCGACGCTAATTTAATATTAATTTAAAAATAAATAAATGTTATCTAAAAAGTTTTACTGTATAGGATCTTTTATTGGCTTTTGTATATATTAAATAATTTTTTTATATTCTACAAAATAATTTTTGAGAATGTCCACACCGATCGATACAACGTGCTTTATAAAACGTCAAATACTATCTGACGTAAGTACTCAGAAATTCAATCAGGGAACCTTGTCAGTGAAATTTTAATTTATCGGGCCTTATATTGCTGTCAATATATAAGGTCACGATGAACAGTATAGGGGACCATTGCACTGATTTGAAAAAGCAGTATGACGATTGCTTCAATAGCTGGTTTTCTGATAAATTTTTGAAAGGCAGCACAGACGATGCTGTATGCTCTGGAATATTTCGCATTTACCAACAGTGCGTGAAAGTAAGTTATCTGTGAGAAGAATGTTATACACTTCTTTCGCACTGTAAATAAACCCATTTTTAATTCATAAAATACAAAAACAATGTTCTTTTTGTGGATATTGAAATGAAGAATAAATATTTATTTCACAGAAGCTCGCCTGTTTCGTTCATTTGCATCCCGACCGTGCAACTTTAAGAACAGTGTTAAATAATCCCATATTTAACTATTTTCTCGATCTATTATGTCCCGCCATAAATATTATCTTTATTTTTTTTGAAAACTTCTAGTTCAATCATACAGGGGCGATATTGGCCCTAAAAATACAATTAATTTCTTATTATAAAGATATAAATGAATCCGTTAGAATATTAAGCGAGTTTGAGATTTATTTGCCTAAATTGAAGTATCAAGGTACAAATTAACTACTTTATGACTAATATTATAATTTAAGTATTAGGACCAGTTTCAACATTCAATACCCACAAATGTCAAAAATGATATGTGCAATTTTCAAAATATTGGACGTTTTTCTGTCGTACTTTTGGTTACTCCAATGTCTCCATGAGGGAAGTGAATTTTCTTGATAAGCTTGTTTCTTTATGAAAAATCAACTTGATGTATAACCCATTCATTCATTTATTGGGGTTTTTAAAAAAATACATACATTGTTTTAGGGAGCAATCAAGGATCAGAACATCGAGTTTCGAGAAGTGGAGAGAGATATCCTTGGAACAGAAGATGAGTGCAAAATCCCGCCTAAGTCTGATAAACCGAGTTGACATTTTACTAAGTTTCTTTGTTTTTCTAGTCCTCTTGCATTTGTGAGAATAATTTGGGCTGACAGTTTCAAAAAAAGCAACATCAGTTCAACTAAAGAAATCAAACTTGTCCAAGAGATGAAAGTAGATCCAGAAAAGAGTATTAATATTAGTAAAGTATGACAAGACAATGTATATTGTGATTATGTTTATAATTTATTATAAGTTTAAATGTATTGTAAGTAAATGGCCTGAATGCTATGTATATTAAATAAAAACAGGTGTATATTTTCATTCCTTTATTTTCAAATGAAATAAATTATGTTAGCAACGTTGGAACATTCGTATGTTTTATTATTTAATATCTTACATCTATAATTGAATTGGTTTTCTTCATATCAGTATACATAAGATGAGAAAGATGTTTATCGATATAAGCGTTGTTGAATGGGATACATTTGATGGATCAGTGAGAATATATACATACATTTGGATTTGATACATGGATATACTCCCTCCATTATAAGGTGTATGTCTATTTATTATTTTTGTGTCTTTTGATCTTCGTTTGGGGTTCTCAAAAGACGAATAAATTGTAGAAAAGGAGACGATTATATGAAAAAAAAAAACTTTATAAAATAGTGGAATATTAATGCCTTTCCACCAAGTCAATCAACACCTTAAAAGTGGAATTATATATATGCCTGATAGCAAAGGAGTTGTCGCAACGGATATATGATTCAGAATAATTGAATATTTAATGTCTTGATGTTAATTATTTCAATGTTACAGAAAAAAAACTCAATAGCTTTACATGATTTTTAATGTCATTACTTGATTTGTTTTAATAAAAATATGGATGTCTTTTCGTTGAGTGAGTATGGTAAATTTCTGTACATATATAATTTAATTAGTTAATGTCAATGCACATGTAAAAAATATACACATTAAAATACATGAAGTTGATAATTAATTTAATATTAAAAAATCAAACAATCTAAGAGTCATTAGTCTTGTAATTAAAATGTACAAAAATTTAAAAAAAATATTGTCATTCACCCTTGTCAAATTCCACCCTTATAGCAGGGTTTAACAAATATACCTGGCTTTATCTTTAGAACATATAAAAATACAGCAAGCCTCAGGTTTAATATAGGAAGAGCAGACGGGACAAACCCCATTAATGAATGAACTAAATGAAAAATATTTAAATGCAAACAGTAAACATGTGTTACTAATACAGTATATGTTTGATATCACAGAGATTTCAAACAAAACAGAGTGATCAAATATTAGGTGCCTTGTCATGTAAGGTTTTTTTTGTTTTACAAGATACTAAAGCATCTCACATGAAAGATTAAAATGAAGAACAAATTAATCGCTTTAACACCAATTACACATAATTGCATTTAAATCAGATTTATAATTTCAATTGTAACTGGATATTCAAAGAACCATTTGTTTTGTCAGTTGGTGAAGCAATGTTAAAAATTGGAAAATGAAAAGTGAGCAATTTGTAATGATTCTAATACGTTTATAGATACAGGTAAGTGACTTTCCTTCACTATAAACATTAAGCTATTAGAAAATATATTGATTTGCAAACAAATTACTTGAATTAAAGCCAGTAAATATAACATTCTCCTGGCTTCTATCAACCCACATATGAGCATATTCAAAACAAGTGAATGTTCTTTTCTCTTACTTGGATTTATCATAAATTACTGAGCCACAAATGAATGGTAAGTAAAAAATACAATTTATTTATTAAGTCATGCTCAAAATTGGCAGGAGATTATCTTTGGCTTGTATCTCTAGGTCTGTATACAATTCCCCTACTCTTCATATCTCTAATTACACCAGCTGGAAGCCGACCCGAAACAGAAACTGCATACACGCCTTTACAAAACCGATCTGAAATTATAGCAGAGAAATAGATCAATAATACTAATTTTCAATAACAAAGACCAGAGAAAATAATTAATAATTTTTTAACTATAGTACATGTAATTAATTTATGACATTGACTGAAGGAATGCTGATGGAATTACAATATCAAATTAGAATTCTTAAAACTTCTTCCATCTTGAAGATATCTTCAGGCATCTTATTACACAGATGCAACAGAATTGACGACAGAGTGCATGCATACATGGAATCATACAAAGTTTCAACAATTCAAATGTTGAAATAGTAAAAATAATTAACAATTAACTCACTTATTCTTTGCCATTTACACACCCAACTGTCTTCTGGGGACATAACAGCAATCATACTGCAACATTAAAACATATATTTTTATAAAAATTTAGATATAACAATAACAGCCAATCATAAATCCAGGAAGAGTTTTCTAACATTAAATAACTAGACAATAATTTAAAAAGAAATTTGCTAATATTCTTTACTATAAGACTGATGAAGTTTTTCACCACACATACATAGTATAAAACAATGTGGGTAAGAAAATGAAGCAACATTTATCTTTAAAGTATACTAGTTTTCATGATATGAATTAGTTATAATAATATATAAGAAAAGGTTTCCTTGATAGAATGATTATTAATTTTAAATAATAAAAACACATTTTTTAATACTCATTCCGACAATATATTTTATGAACAGGACCGGTTTCTCTCCTGACCATAAACATATTGTGGAAATTAGTACTAAAAAAAGTATTTTTATTATTTAAAATATCATGCCTTTCCATCAAGAAGTAACAGTTACCACCTATAAAGTGAAGAATGATTAGTGGTATTTGACATGGCAGATTTTTTAAGGTTCAGTTGATAATGCTTACAATGGGTGAAACCAGTCCTAATTGTAAATATATTGTGGAAATAATACTAAAAACTGTGTGTTTTATATTTGAAATAAAATGTCTTCTTAGTTGTAACATTTTGAAACTGACCATGGTAATTTTGCTGCCAATGTCTTTCGGCATGGAAGATAAGTAAATAGTCATATTATATTGTCAGTGGCGCTTACCCATCGAAGTTATTACTAGTGCAGTCGTAGACGTTATCTTTGTTGGTTTTCATCCTTAAAAATTCATCGCAGTTGTCACAGCCGTCGTTTTCAAATTGGTCAAAAGTCTATAAAAAAGATAATGTTACTCTTAATAACAAAAAAAGTTTTGAAACATGCTCCTTTTTTTCGCAGTAATTAATAATCATATCTATCAAGTCCATGGTAGACAATTAAGAATAAATATGGTTGTATGGAACTTAAGCGGGATGTTATTTGTAATAAGTACAGAACTTGCCACAGAACATATGGTATAAGTATAATGTTTGGCTTATTTCGATACTTCGAGTTCGAATTAAATATATATTCTTAAAAGTTTTAGTTATTTTTAGGTTATATGTCAAATACCTTTATCAATGAACAGACAAGACATGCCCGTAATCCTCTTAAATCTCTAGGAACAGTTTCAAGCGCCATATTTTATATATAAATAAGGACGTTTGGAAATTATTAAGGTTTAGTCGAATTGGTAAAGCCGGAATAGAGAAATTCTCATGACAGTTTTACAAACTACTACTAGCCATAGACAGATCATCAAACATTCGCTCAGATGTTACCACTGGTCTTACTTATTTATTAGAATAATATTTTTTTGTATATAGGGAAAAATATTTCTAACATAAACAATCTTCAGGTTGGCACCAGTGTTTTGTAACTAAAGCTATTTTATTTTATCAACAGGTAGTGATATAGGTATGATTTAACATTGTAATCAATATTTTGAAAATGATTTAAATTTAAAAATGATGTGCACTATTTCGAAAAACTACTTTTTTACATTTAAATTTCAACGTTAAATCCGAATTTCAAAAAATACTAATTACCAAAATCTAAATTTATCAGTAAAGTCTGATCATTGTTGATAATCTTAATTAAGTAGTAATTTGAAATTGAAAAAAATTAAACTAGTAGTCAATAAATGTGATAATGTTATAATATTAAGAAACAAAATACTTAAGTTGGTAGGTACCCTTTTAGTAGTATATCTTTGAATAACTTTATAAAAAAAATCTAGGTTTAGTTTTATACATGTTAATGACGCCACATCGTGTGTCCTGATTTTTAATAAATATGCATTTATCCCTTTTGCAAAGGGTTGTAATATATATATTTTTATATAAATCAATCAAATAAAGTTGCTCGATAGCAATTTTTATGTTTATCGTATAAAACAGTGACATAGCTAACAAAATTGCGACAAATATGATTATGTTATATAAAAATGCAAAAATATACCAGCCAACTAATTGTTTTTCGAGCTAATGGAATCGAAGAATAGAGAAGGGAGGAAAGAAAGTCACAAACACGTGTATCTGGTCAAAATTGAAGTGGATAATAACGGTCATATAACAGGCTCTAATTTATGTTGGCAGAAGGTACAAATGGTAAGAATTTGATGATAAAAAAAATACCCTTCAAGTCATTCAAAAAACAATATAATTACATTTAGAATATTTTAGTATGACTCATCATCGAATTACTGACTATAAGCAGTGGCGTTACAAATATTTTATATATTATAGAAATATTAATGACCAGTATCGTCAGTAATGCCTAGCGATTCAAATATAATTTAAAGGCCGATTCGGAGTTTTCCAGAGATCCTCTGAGATGATATACCGCATATTAATTTAAGCTTACATTCGCATTGAGCTCACCGGAGTAGCGTGTTGGTTTGTTTGAAAAACTTTATATATCAATCATTACGTCCTATAAAAAAACGAAAATTTCATTCTGGCTTAGTAAAAATTTAATGCGTTTAAAAATCATTTACCTCCCAGTCATGTCATATTCATAATCACGTATCACAATGACGAGCATTCCGTAGATGATTAGGAATATAAAATACATTGTTAATGACTTACGTTTAATCCCTTTTTCAGAATTTGGTGCATATATAAAAAATCGCGTAAAAAACCTTACTTTCATGTGATTTTATTTGTTCCAATCATTAAAAGATCGTTTGAAAAGGAGTCAAAAATATACCAAAAAACTATGTTTGTTCTTCAAATTCACACATTTTTTAACCCATAAAATTTAATATCTCTATTGAATATAAAAAATATAATGAGAAACAGATACATATTTATAAATGTATAATTATATTCACTTGTAGGAGTTATTCGCTGCTGTCACTATCGTCTTGTAAAATAATTGTTTGCAAATTTTTTATTTTCATTTTTATTTTTCAAAATAATATTTTCGCATTTATCATTTTGCATTTAAAATATTTGAACTCCAGACGAGTTCATTTATTTGAAAGAGTAACTCAATGTGATAAAATTTAAGACCGGGAAACGTGCTTTTCAACGAATTTAAAAAATGCATTGGGTTTTAGCAAGTTTCAGAGCAGTCATCAATACATCATATGATTTGGCAACAGGGTTATCACTTTTTAAAACGCAATGTCACCATTTCTTCTGTTAAAAAAATATAAAAAAATCACGCAATAACGAGTAAATCGTCGTCTAAAAAAAAGCCGTCTAAATCAATCACGTAATTCAACATCGCGTGATAAGAGGACTATATGTATTATGACAGTAAGTATATACAGTGGAACCTCGATCAACCGTTCTCGCATAATATGTTTTCCCGGATGGAAAGCTTATTTTTTATAGTCCCGTCAAACTCACATAAGAACGATGCTAAATAATCCCGCATTGACCGTTTCCCGATTACCCGATTCCCCGATTTCCTCGATAAGCCGTCTAAATATGTTGTTCCCGTCACAAGTATTATCCCGATCGACCGTTTTTATTGCATATTTCTCCGTATCTCGGCAAGCAAGTTTGACACAACCGAGTGCAGGTGTTATGTCTGGACAAGTTGGAATCCGCTGTACATGTTAGACGTAACGCATTGGACGAATGTGCTATTTTTTGGGTGTAAGTCCACCACACGCGTATTATTGTGTATGATGCAAATGTAGAGTTGTTTAGAATTCATGGTAATAATGATTCCTGTAAATACAAACTTTTAGTCACAAGTTTAGTAACAAGTCTTTGTTCCGATTAAAGTGCCAAATAACGAAGAAGCAAACTAACATAAAGGACTCTTTTAAAAAATAAATTTTATATACAGTATGTACAGGTAACTAATAAATAAATATTTTTTACGATTTTGCTTGTTTATTATTATTTGAAGCTTTACCGCAATCACCGTTTCCCGCATTTACCGTTATTTTTTAAGGGTCCATTGGAAAACGTAAAATCGAGGTTTCACTGTATATTGAAATTATTTGAAGAGTGAACGGCGGGAATATTTTTTTTTTAATCATAAATAAAAAAATACAAATACACGATTTTTATTCCCGTATAATTTAATTTCTTGACGGTTACTTTCAACTCGACTGTTGACATGGATAATTTCAGTGGGTTAATAGTTGATACATATTTAAAAAAATGAGAGAGTTGACAATGTCAAAACTTTTGTGGAAGAGCTAATTTTTAAGTTTGCTTAACACCAACATTACTGAATTAATTTTTGAAATATTCTTTACGTGGTGTGCAAGTGCGGGGGTTGAATGAATTTTAACCGGCGATACTGACACATTATGTAATATTATAATTTAATATTACTTTTCAAATTCAATTTTTAGAAGTGTATTGATAAATATTTACCGAATAGCTATTCGATGTATCACAATCTGAAAGCAATAAGATAAAAGTAGATTTTATGAATATTATTATTTATACATATTATAGTTATTCCAATTATCTTTTAAATGATTTCAAGTTACTGGTATATATCATGAAATTTGCTAATTATAATTTGCTTTTAAATGTGGCATATTTTTATATATATCAGTGTTTCATTACGTAGGTTTAGTAAACATGACTTTTTGTGATTTATCTTACTGTTGCTTTGCGGTAGAAAAACAAAATGTTACACATTTCTTGGGGGGGGTTACTTATAAATATTTTTAATCTTTTATTGATTATTAAAATTTAAGTGATCTGAGCTCGCCACTGCCTGGTACAAAAAAATGATGTAATATTTATGAGTCATTCGTCAATCAACCACCTGGTACCATTAAGGTGTAAAAAATGACCACCTCTGGCAACGTTCGCAGGTAGAAAACTTGATTTAGTTTTTTTTATTCTTATGTATGTACTATTTGAAAAGTAGTCTCTAATATTTGGGGCCGATATAAATCTACATTTAATTGTAAAGACATTAAATGTTACCGATTAGCAATCGATACCTTTATCCGAGTGGCGGTCTTTTAAGTAAGACCAGTGGCGTAACTTATCAATGCATTCGCCTCTTGTATCATTCATAACATTTTGAATTCTATACACTGGCTTGAAAAGTGTTGTCATATTATTAAAAAAAAATATTTCAAGTGCTAACTGTCACTTTTTAGTGGAATGTCATGATATTTTTGATAAGAAATTAAACACATTCAACTCGGCCAAGAAAAATGTATTATTTTAAATGCATATAAAATTAATCATTGCAACAAGTACCTACCTACAAAATTTTTGAAGAGAATATAATAATAATAAACAGGTTATTTTGAATATACTTTTTTAACAATAATATATGAAAAATTATTCGGTGTCACTCGTTTTCTACGTCTTTGACTCCACAGTCCAGCTTATGTCATAAGCGGACACTGGTGTCCATTAAATTTCAAAAATCATTTACATGGTATTCCAATATTATTTTTCTTAAATCAAAGTCAATATGCATAGAGACATTTATGCCGAGCTACTATATATATATATTCTTTTTTAATATAACATATTTACCATATATCGTAAAATAAATAAAACACGTGATATACCCAAACATGTCGCATAGACAAGATGGCGACTGCCAAGTTACTCATCATTGAAATTTAAGTAAATAATATCGTAATTAAATTTTTTAAAAAAGCTGTATCAACCAACATATGCCATAATATAATATTTCAAAATTTTATAATTTTATAATTTTTTTGAGATATTAAAAAATTCGCTGTAAAAAATCATCAGATACTTATTGTATATGTACAGTATTCAAACAGTTACGGTTAAAAAACAACGGAATATTCAAAAACAATATGCATCCGGTTTTTTGTGTTTTTTAAAAATGGAATTAGACACATTCCCTCTATGATTATAAACTATAAGCTATACTAAAAACTCAAAAAATCACGTAGAAGCTAATAAAATTTCTTGCGACAGTTATTAGGAAACTGTTGTGTCGACGAGGCTAATATTTATTATTTCCGAGGAAATGAGTTCACCTACTCAACATGATTTACTTCGAAATTCACCCAATTAGTGCCAAAATAATAATAATAAAAAAAAAAATTTGAGGGCCAAACGTTCCAAAATGCGATGTTCAATATACAAAAAACTTCCTTTGCTTTACGATTGGCTTGAAAAAAAATAATCTTACAATATACTACGAATGTTATATCGAAATATATCGCACTGTAATCAATATGTCTTCAATTAAAAAACAAAATGGTTGTAATATCAATTAAGATGTTGAATATGAATATATTATGGAATTATTGAGCGCACACTTAATTTATGGCACCATACAAGTAATACTCTTTACGAACATTATCAACTGATCAAATTATTAATAAGAGATTGCTAACATTTCATTTTTAATTTTAATTGTTATAACTTTGTACGATTTCACATGTTTTTTCACTAACGACTCGAGTTTCGCCTTTCGACATATTTAGGCATTCTATCGCACGAGTGCAACAGAACTGACGGGGAAAGGCGAGACACGGGTCGTTGGTGACAAAACATGTGGAATCCTACAAAGTTTTATCAATTAATATTTGATATTGAAATTCCATCAAACACTTTGTCATTCCATCAAGTCGATGTCATAAACTAGTTCATTTTTAAATTAATTTAGTTTATTTTTATGTATATTGGGTCACACAAATATAGTATATTCGATTTTCTTTGGATCTACTACTTCTGAACTCTGAAAATTTCCCAGGCTTGACATCTAATTAATGATTTTAAATGATAATCAGAGTGACGGAAGCTACGCATCATAACTTTTTTGGAAAAAGAATATTGTAAACTGATGCGCTTTTATAATATTGAGGAATTTTTTTTATGTGATTCATAATGAAATTAACTCAGATATTGACTAAAAAAACTGTATACTAAATATATTGTAAGACAGGACTTAACTAAAATTACATTAAACTTAATATGTTGTCTAACCATTATTAGAAATACATTATTATCCGGAAAACTAAGCGGTCCATAGTTTAAAAAGGTAAATTATATATAGAAAATACGTATTTTTTTATGATTTATAGCCAATTTGGAGAATTGTTTCATTTTAAATATCATTTCAAGTCATTTATGCTTAATTGAAATATCATAAAATATTATAGTTTATCAGTCATGGCTGATTGTAAAGCTGTGGAAAAATGACCTCACATCATCCGTACAGGACAATATTTAGGCTAGCAGCGTGCAATCTGTAAAAAGAAATAATCGGAAAAACAAAACGTTAATTCAGGAGGATGGAAGTACTGGACTGGGAAGAACGCCAAGTTTCTCATATGACTTCATGCTCAGTGGTGAAGCGACATATAATATGTTAATTAGAAGTCTTCCATAAAAGTCAATCCATGGTGATAAAATTCCATATTAACTAAAGAACATTTGTACTTGTGGTGAATATTATCGGTATCCGATACACGCCATACATAATTTCAATCCATTTATAGATATATTTCTATTCAAAGGTAATAGGGTTTGCATATAATAATGTGTATGTCTTACAATACCCATCCACCTGATTCTAAAAAACAGGACGTAGCAAAAGTGTTAACAAACACTATTCTTGTCTTAGTCTTATGTATTTTATCTCTATAAGTTCATAAAAAACCTTTTTTTGCTACACTTAGGAGCGTAGATGTATTTATAAAAGTATAATACATTGCATATAATACACAAAGAAACAACTGCATATCGATAGTGGGTATCGCAAACGATGAACAACGCTTTATGATATTAATCTACGTAATAAATGTTCATTGTATTATTCCAGTGATATTTGTAATTGTTTCTTGCTTGCGGTAAGCACTCGTTAGCTTAATGATTACGTTATTTCGTTATTGTTTCCGATTTACACCACTGTCCATCGGCATCAAGTCAAAAAAAGGACTACACGTCGTCTATCTGAGGAGTAATGAGCAAGTGACTGATGATGCACAGGTGTTGGCTACGTATCTATCCGACTTGCGACATTGATGGTGTGAGTACCTCTAACATCATCAGACTGAGATCAGGATTGCGGACGGTGCCGAAAATAGACCAGACGGCCGTCGACGTCACCTGATGAAGAAGAGCAAATGTACACCGACGATCTCAGTGTATTCTACAGGTACCCACTCATTTATCTCGCATCTAAAGTTCATAGCCAGAGCTGAAATGAATAATTACTAATATGTAAACCCTTAAAAGTGTAAGCCTTATAAAGATATCCGATAGCAATTTATCGGATCTAAAAATATTCTGTATTAACTACATCATGCGAAATAAGCAATCACATTTTAAAACAATACAATTTAACCTAGAATAGGAAGTACGAAGCGAGCTGAAATTAGTTATTAATCAGGATTAGTTTAGCACAGTAAAAATTTACTGTTGAGAAGAGGTATGAAAAGAAGAACATTTTATACCGTTTAGGTTTGTGAACTTTGTTGAGTTATTAGTAATAAGAGAAACAATTTTGCGACCTGCCGTTCATTATGATTTTCTTATATGATTTGAAAGCATAGACATCTGTGAGTTTTTCAATTATCTACGCTATCTTTTATCTTATCGTGAAATCGAGCAATAGAATGAGATGCTTGATTACAAAATATCTCAACCCTCATTAAATTCATTAAGATTAATTTTGCCACCCTTTATATTATATATTATTAGTCAGCGAGATTATGCTGGTACCATTAAATAGTAAAAACGGATTTCATAAAATGTAGAAGCCACACCGATTTACATTATTTTAAAAATAATTTATGACAATTCCAGTTCAACAGTATTGGACAAAATCCACTATACTATCAAGAGTTGCAAACTTTTCTGATGAAAATCTTATACAAAATATTTTACGCTTTTGGTTACGGATGTAGACTAATAGAGGAATTAAGGTGTGCATTAAATGATCATAGGTAGCTGATTTTACATGCTCTGCAATAATCTGATAACGTCAAAGAAAAATCTACCATATATCTCAAGAAACTGCTGATTGTTGACAATGTAAAAAATAACGTTCATAATTATTTGTTTACTATAACTTTCGTCACCTCGGGTCAATACAAAGTTTTCTTCATCCTAAATCTAGATCTGCATTGCTTTATCAAAAGACTACATGCGAATGTGTAGATTCGGGTATCAAATCCTTCGAATAACATAATATGGCGTAAATGCAATATTGTTTGTTAACGGTAACATGATTGGATATATTGCTAATGAGATATTTAAAAAAGATATGCCACACATTCCACTGCTCTTGTATAAGATTTGTTTATTATTTTTCCGAAAAATAAGAACTATCGTAATAGTCCCCTATTCGTCGTTATTTTAAAGGAACGTTTAAAAACGTTAATCAAGGTCCTAATGGAATGTTTTTATCAATCTAACCGAAAAGATTTTTTCGTTATTTGAATTTTTTGTGTCGTACATGATTTATCGTTAGAATTATCTAGTTCATTAAATACCACTCTGTCCGCTTTAAGAAGCAACCGATATCTCACATAACATAGTATAGGTGCGATGTGTTTGTTGGTCTTCACGATATGTTGGCTCCACAGTGTCTACCGCAGCTGTTTACACCAATATAGCGATTGCTAAACCGTACCATTATAGCAGTATAAATCACTTTATTAGATGTTATGACACTTAAAATACTTTTGAGTAGAAAACAATAATGAAATACTGGCAGAGTAGTGAATTTCCAATTTTTTAAAATTCTATATCAACGATAAACAACAAATATTAATTTATACAAGAAACTAGTAATATCAACCGTCCCTATTCCTATTGAGTTCAATCAATTGCATGATGTAAATTTATAATTGTTTCAAATTTTTGGCCATACATATAAATGGTTAATATAAAAATATAATAGTCGCCAGTGTGTTTAATTAATCGAATATTTGGATATCCAAAAATCAAAAACGAAGTGAATTTATTGGAATAACGAATAATTGATTATTCGATTGGAATCCATAGGTATGTATTTAGCCTCAACATAAATTTAATATTAAAATAATATTTTATTTAAAAAACACTAAACTAAATTTGAAATTCTGAAAGCTATATTTTCATTTAATTTTAAAGAAAATATTGATGAGGAAAATTATGAATGGTGAATTATTCTTTCACGTTGCCCAAAATTATATTTTATCAGATTTTTTACACCACGCTTATAAGTACGGGCGATTCTATTCCACCACTTAGGTGAAAAAAATCTTATTTGTAAGCCTGCAAGCGACGTATTTTATATTGACATCTCATAATGTTTCCGCTGATGACACACCTACTGATCACTCATATCGAAGTGGTGATTTGTTCTGATTTAAAAAAAAAACCTCTCTATAAAAAAATGTTAGAGCTCCAGTAAAGTGGTTGAAAATAATTACGATCGACTCTCTTATTCATAGTTTTTCTGCCATATCGTTTTACTTCAACGTTCTTAAAAAACGATGTATCTTGATTCCAAAGTAGTAGCATTATATAATGTTTATATTGATACTTATAAATATAGTCGAGTTGTTACTTTAAATTATAATAAAGTAATAATTTAGAAGTAGAAGCATCACATGATGAATCTCACGTAAATGTCAATTATTTTATTTGCTTCAATCAACTATGTATATGTATTATTGCCTGGAACGAATGAGAGACTGTCTGCTTAAAAGATGCAACGTGACAGGTTGACCACAACCATCTCAAATAACCATATCAGAAAGTTGTGGCAATATTCTCCCGGCTATTGAATACTGCATGGCAACACTGCGATGACAGAAGAGGAAAATTTGTGACGCTTGGAAAACTATTGCCATCAATTGGGTCAGAGGTAATGTTGAGCAATAATGATATCTGTAATTAACTGCAGTGGAGCTAACTTTTGTAATACGCTAATTTTCATAGCGAAATTCTTATCGCCAGATATATCCACTATTTAAAAAACATGAATATAATATGTACTTTGTAATTCTGCATTAAAAAAAATGTTAATAATACCTCACCTACCTTAACCTGAACATTCAACTGTAATGAGGTTTTTTGTGGAAGAAAAAAAGTCAAGTTATTTTGTAACCTGTAACTGTAGTGAAACCTCAATTACATTTTTTCAGGGGTTATAAAAAAAATTAAGTGCGGGAAAGCTTAAAATAATAATTAAAAAGTCTCCCATCACTTGATTTCCAAAAATTGGTAAATATGGGAGCGTTTCGTAAAAAATATATTAATTAAATGAAATAATTTTGAAATAATCAAATAGTGTTTTAAACTTTTTCTTGTGAAATTCTTTATTAAAGAAAGTCTCAAAACATTTGAGCTAACTATTATAACATCACGAATTTCTGTTGTTAATATAATATATAAGATTAAATCTGCTCAAATTCACAAATTGTATTGGATAGAAAGATTTATCCACCAAATATGGTCAGTCGGGATAATATTTGTACCATAATATTTAGACGATAGATCGAGGAAATCAATAAATCGGGGAACGGCGTATGCGGGATTATTTAACATTTTTGTTTTGGGTGTTTGACGGGACTATAAAAAAATTAACGATCCATCCGGGAAAATGTATTAAGCGAGAGCGATCGGGGTTCCACACTGTATACACTTACACCTCCAAGTATTTTTTGTGTTTTCTCTATACGTTTTGAAACAAATACTGATCTACGAACAATATGTGTAGAGCAAATAAAATAAAAATTATTATGTTCGGCATAAAGGTGTCAAGTATTATTGCTTAGGTTATATTAGTGTACGTTCTTTAACTGAAATCGCTAATAATGTACGTTTTAGAATACAATTCTTAACATGAATTTCTTAAAAGATGCTCTACCTCACCCTGTTAAAAATGATAGTACTTTGGACAAAATGTTTCTTAGTAAAATAACAACCATTATGTGAAAATTGTATTTTTCGCGTTCAACCAAACTAATGTGAAAGTGGCAAAAGATCCTTTTAAGAGAACTTTGATTTTAATGATCGGACGTGTTTTTTCAGTCAATGTAGCCAAGTAAGAAGAAAATGTTTTGTATTTACTTTTCGCCAAACTGAGAATAACAAGATCCATAGAACGATTTCTTTTGAATCCAAAAATATTGCTATAATTATTAATTCACATCACGCCACTGCAGGTAACTCACCTTGTATTGTAATAATGTATAATTAATATAAGATAAACCGCAATAACTAAAATATTATGTTGGTGAATTCATATGTATAGTAATTATTATGTTGGCAACAGACTTGCTAGACTGAGAGGCACGTTTGGGCTGAACGAACGGATGGCAAAGACGTTTAAATCTATTTCTTCAAGCTAATTTTAATAATTCATTCAGTCATTTATATTACTAGGCAGGTTAATTTTATATGAACCAATTTTAGTGTTATATTTGACTCACTTTTACCAACTTTACAACATTTTTTTTGGCAGCTATGAGAATTTATAAAAAAAAACCATTGACAATAAATTTTTCCATCTACTGCCAACATTTATTATTTTCCGAAAATAATTTTAAAAAAACTTTACGTCTGACATCTCTCTTTGTTCCCCCAAAACATAAAAAAACTAAAAAGCAAACGTTCTAATTCATGGTTATTATGGGTACTTGGAGTTTAGCCACTTGGACGATCTTTAAATTTTAAGCAAAAGTATGAAAGCGATTAAAATATTAAAGATGCAGTCATTTTATTTTGGTCTCTCAATAATTCATTCAAATATTTGCATACGGTTTTATGTTTATATGTTCTTATAGTATCGATGTCGCCATTTTTTTCAGTATATTCCTAAATACTGACAGCCATGTTCTTCGAATTTTTTATTTCATAAGTCTTGTTGATTTATTTTATTAATTTTTAATACTATTGCAGTATATTAATTAACAAAATGACTCAAATATACTATATTTATTCAAAGAATACAGTATAAAGTAAATATCTCCCCCATGAGAAAATTTATTCTAAACAGAAAAACCCATTGAAAAATATTTATAAAACTTTTATTTTAATTATCCATTAATAATGCATGTAATAGCAAAATAGTAGTCCAGTGATAATGGCGGTTGGCTGATTGAAGCAATAAATCCTTTTAAAAATTCTTAACGAATGTGATAAACCCTCTGTCATCGTTAGTCAGCAATTAACAACGAACAGTAGAATGCCAAAGTTCATCTGTTTTCTACGTTTATTTTATCATTATGGCCATCAATGCATTTTCATCACGCGGTTATCATGGATTTATTGGACAAAATAATTGCTTCCTAACATTAACATGCATAACCCATGAGGCAACGTTAAGAAAATACTTCAGTGAATAATTATCAAAGGTTGGAAAAAAATCTGTTGTTGGCGATAATTTTAAAATATTTGTCCCTATTATGACAAGTATCATACATTATTATGTTCAAATAAACTATGAAGATTTTTGTACATATGGAACGTAAAATGTATTTTCTGTTGACCAGTCATAGCATTTTGTTTTGTTTCCTTCATTCTTACAAATTAAATATATAGATATTATAAAAATGTTCGGCCATCTTGAATAGAACTGTCAGACGCCGCCATACATTCGAATGATGCAACTGTTGCAAACACATCGGCGTTTCTTTGTCTATCATTAAACTTTGAAGAGCATCATAAGTATATTTGGCCAAGTCTTAAATGTGTGTAAAACATTTCGATTCGGTATTTGAATAGCAAGATTTAACAGGTGTAATGGGTTTCTTGGTCACGCACAGAGTGCAACAGACGCTCGTCCCAGCTCGTCACAATTTGGGGCGATAACACTCAACTGGGGCGCACTGCATGCGTGCTAGCTGAAGACGGCCTTCGCACCCAACATTTGCAACACGAGCATTGAACCGAAAATTGACAGATAATGACTTTGAATACAGTGGGACGCATCAAATAATAATTTAAAATCTGTAAATTTTATAGAATTGAATTGTCGCAAAAAGAATCTACATGTTCACTTTAAATCAGGTTTTATGGGGTACTGGATTAATCCAACGAGTGTGTTTGCTTAGCAGATTTTTTTATTGTATCAGCCCCATATAAACTCTGAGCATTTCTATAATCATCATATACGATAAAATGTGACACGTGAATACTTAAATGCCGTTATATTCTCAAAATACACTTACGCGTCGATTTTATATTGTTGATATAATGGTTGAAGATGCCGAAAGACGAAACCCGGGCCATGAATGAAAAAACTTTTGAAATTGTATAAAGTTTCAACAATTCAAATTTATATATTATAGATAACTTCTCAGTTGGGAAAACTTATGTGTCTATATTAGAGTAGTAAACATATTAAGAATATATAAACAAAATTTAGTGGTAAATGTGTGCAGCTGAAAATGATATACAAATATTTTTTAACAATAATGTATCTTTAAGACCGACCCAAAGTAAAAAAAAATAAGAAAATGAGTTTTACTAAGACGAGTAACATATATGATTAATTACAGAAAAAAACAATGCAACCAATTACTAGATTTAATAAGTATGAATTGTAAAAATACGTCTGACGTTAAGTTTATCTATTGCGCACATAATATTTGTCCACAGAGCTTCCTCTTATATATTAATGCAATCAATCTTAATTATTAGGATTTGTTTATTTTTTTATTATAGGGATCAAAATCCTCACGTACGCTACTGATATATGATATAATATAACATGCTCTAGACCAAAGGCATTCAACCAGGTGTCAATTTTGTCCGGCGCAAGTAAATAGTAATTGTCAATGACCTGCATGATTGTATTTATGTATGTAATACGAATGCGGTCGAATCGACAGTGTTTTATAAACTGGAAAATATTTAAATACACTAGTTTGTGGATTATCTGACTCGCATAAAAGCCTTTAATTTTAATAACACAATGTATTAATAATTGAAGCATCAAAATTAATTAAATATAGCTCGCCTGAAAATAAATTGCTTGATAGATGAAAGTTATTGTATCTTATTCGGTAACGTTTATGAATTTCACACCGCTCGGTGAAAATCTTACTCATAGTACAATATATGTATTAATTTCATGATGTAAACACTGATTAAACAAGCAATTATTTTACCCTTGTCGCCTACACGTTCGCAATTAGTGAATTTCCCAGATCCACACTCACGATTTTTTCATAATAAGAGATAATTTTCAAATGAATTTTCATTTGTGTCTCTTAGAAATAGTACTTTATTTGTGCACTGCCTAAAGAATATTTCCAAAATATCAATACTAGACATAATATAAAAATAAAAGAACTAATTTCCGTTGGTTATAATTAATTGTATTATGTTCTTTAAAATGACTCAATTTTTATTAATATTTTAATAATCCGGTTTTTAAACATTTGTTGATGCTTTCACTTCGCGGCACGTGATTTTTTTTTCTCTTTTCATTTTTGAATTCACGCCAAAATCAAAATTAAATGTCGTAATTAATTACAATTTTAATGTTGCCAAATTCTAAAAATCACAGATAAGATTCAAACTTAAACTTCGCATGATTATAATGAAATAAAAAATAATATATTACTAGATAATTAAGGGAATTATAATTAGGTGCATATACCGGGAAACGGCGTAATAAATTGTTGTAATCATCATTTTAAAATAAGGTCTTGGTCATAGACGATTATGATTTAACAAAAAATTCAAGGAGATCTATTTAGTTACGATATTTTTTTTTCATATCAGAGTTTCGTGGGAATCCCGATTTTTTTTATATGCTCTTACTTCATTTCAATATTAATACGCATAAATCTTTAGGATTCTAAATTAATTGGGAAATAAATTATGGTGTTTTGAATACTATCAATAAATATTTAAAATACATATATAACGGCCAAATGTATAAAACATTCTGAGGACAAAACATATATCGGTTTAGCCCCTCTCGATTGCAAGCATCTTTAGCGGGATTTACAGATTTGTATCCAAAAGGTGGTGTCAATTTTTCTTTTAAATGAAGCCTTTGAGATTATTTATTCTTAGACACCATGCCCCTTTTCATATTTCTGACTTATTCTAGAAGATAGGCTTTTGCTCCACTGACTTAGGATTTATTCTGATAAACAACATCAGTTGAAATATTACAATAAATCAATTGCAAGATCAAAAATACCCATGAAATGTCACATACATGTAGCAGAAGAAATAGTTTTACAATCATATGTGTTTGAACATAAATATGTGCTCTTAATATAGCTATCTCAACAGTAGTTTTTCGATTAAAACTGATAGCTAATTAGTTGTTATAACCATTTTTATCAATAGGAATCACATAATATAAATTCAAACTCAGCGGCTAAGTGTTTGCATCTTTGTTATAAAGGTCGCAAGATGACGGCTTTAGAACTGCTGGAAATCAATAAATATCAACTATCACAAAGGATTCTTAACGAAGAAACTCATATGAGTCGATCGCCATTGCTTAACCCGCTATGGACCATTTCCGCGTCATATGTAAACTTATTGATATGGCCGCTTTTTTAGTTTCATTTACAATTTTTAGTTTTATTGCGAGCAAAAAACAAGCTAGGTCGTTAAAACAGGAGAGGAGATGAATTGTGTACCTTTTCTACTCAGTTATATATAGATAAGTCAATGTTCGTTTAAACATAGCTCTGACGATGGCGTGAGTCGAAATAGCTGTCAACTATATCTTAAAAAATAATAATTTTGTAGAACTAAAATACATTGCTATTTTTTTCACGGTGTCATTTTTATCAAAAATTAGCTACACCTCATTTTTTTGATTGAATATTTGGCAGGGTATCATTTTTCTACGTTGCATTGATTCTACTAGAAGACGAGCCGATAATAAAATATTTCATATAAAAAATACGATAGAACTAACTAAAAAATCGCATTATGTCGGGACCTTAACAAAAAGACTTGTAGATTATTCCCCTAGCTTTAAAAATAACGTAGCGTTGGCTGTATGAAACATTACATTTGTAGAAGGTACCAGTTCGTTTGCCCTGTTAGTTACCAAATCAATATGGTTTAACATGATGAACTCTTTTTTGCTCGTTCAACATCAGAGACCAGTGCCAGAAAACGTGATCAGCATTCTGAATTTCGCCACAACGGCAGGATAATAAATTGGACATGTTAGCCAATTTATTATCCGCCCAATCTTTAAGAAAATATCAGTGATTCTACAGTGTCCCGAAATTAACTGGTTTGTCTAGTTATTGGGTTTGAAACTCTGCGTAATTTCCATTCGAAAAGCATTTATAGGCCTGACATATTATATTTTCATCAAAGCATCCCACCGCTTGTGCCAGATGCGAAGCGCTGTATCAATCGTACAGCTACGGACAGCTGCCGAGCGACAATGCCGTGCAGTGGAGTCAAAGTTCAGAGAGGGCGACACTTATGTATAGATCAGTGGCTCTCATGTGCGACCTCTAGATAATTTCGCTGTAGACACCAACATCTATACAGTAAATACTTTACCGGTCTTATGTTTATGCACCTCCATTTATAACGCAATAGCCATCAATAGGCCAAGCTGGTCTTTTCTGCATTGATCGCGGGTGCCGGGGTAAGATTTACTTTAAGAGTTTTCCAAGACAGGTAAAAATGTCGATCTTTAATTAGATGTTACCTATGCGGATTGCGGCTTCACTAGTGATGGTAAATTAGGCTCTATTTCGCAAAAGAATAGTCTGGGTTTTGAGCGGTGTTGGAAAAAAAGCTGGCCGTCACATGCCGATTTTTTACTATATAATTAAGAAAACAAATTATTTTTGTCAATTTCTTTTGGCTCTGTACAATAATTTCCTTGAACTAATATTTTAACTTAACACCGACGATGTCATTTTAAAGTACACGTGGAGGGACTATTTCCCCCTATATAGGGGAAAGAAGAAACATAGTTTAATCATAACACGGTGAAAAAATAGCAATGTATTTTAGTTCTACAAAATTATTTTTAACAAATATAGTTGATAGCTATTTCGGCTCACGCCATCGTCAGAACTAGTTATAATGGAGTTCTACCAAGTGAATGCCAATTCAATCAATAGTTTAATCATTTTTGCACTGACTTATCCATACAGAAAAAAAAAGGTAGTCGCAAAATCAGGAGAAATTGTTCGCCATGGCGTACAATATTTTACTATAAAAGATTAAACATTTAATCGACACTACCTATTCTCATGTCACTTTGTTCACCAAAAAATGAATTGCATTCGTATCATTGTTTGTGGATCGACGACTTATAGCATATCGTTGATCAATGTTGTAACAATCGTGATTGATTGACGTCATGTCATGCCCCCTTTTTGCTGTTCTGACCGATAACTGCTTCTAGTATTGACCTGTGAATTGATAATGCTATTTGGTGAACTCGCCATGCGTCATGAGCTAATAGAACACATGAACAAGGGGCCTACTTTTTGCCATAGTTAATAAACACAGATAATTATAGACTATATTGTAAGTCGTCAGTTCACAGGAATTTTTAGCATAGTAAATTATTAAGGGCTTTTCACAATATACATATCTAAACAAAAGATTGGATCTATGTAAATTTTATATTATATGAGTCTTATCTTTACAACATATAGCTTACATAATAGCTTAAAATAATAAATAGCTTAAAATTACGCTAATTTGACTCCATTTTTTTTATGAGCTGTTGGTTGATTTGGTACCCCAGCGGAAGCTTTCCTAGTCGTAAACTTTTATACTTATGTAATTTCAATCAGTTTATAAGTTTGAATCCAAGGAAATGGGAAATTAAATTTTACTATAAAATTTTCAGTAAAGACAAGCGGCATTGCAAAATAAATAACGATCACTAATTTGTAAAGGATATCTAAGATTTGGGTTGAAGGCTTTTCTTTGATATTATAAGGTTTTGAAGGAAAAACTAGCTCGGAAAATTAAAATAAAATATGTATGTAAATTGTATATTGCTAGATACGATTCTGTATTATTGACTATAAATCAAAAGCTATTTAACATAGTCTATTATTCATTGTAAATGACGCAAATTATAGTGTAATAATAACAATATTTTTACTAATTATGTATCGATAGTGAAATATAACATATAAATGAAGTCATGTAACTTAAGCGATATTATTATTTATTTTTAATTGGGTCAAATCTTAGGGCGAAATATGGTACATTTGTGTGTTTAATAAAGACATTACAAACGGTATTTCATTCGAATTTCAATAAACAATTTTGTATATTTTCCGGCTGCGTAGATTTCGTGGGCAGACAAATACACGACGGTTTTCATGAAATTTTCCACAGTTTAATACGGATTTTTCATAATATTTAAAAAAAAATGTGTTTTTTTCTACTGTGGGTTTTCTTATATTATACGTTGTAAATTTTACCAGTTTCTGCTTTTGTCAGTATCTTTCGTCAACTTTTATATTTTTACAGAGATTTTTAAATAAGTAAACTATTTTCAGAACTTTCCGTATTTTTTCCGTTTTTTTTTGGAAAATTTTTCTCTAATTGTATAAAATATATTTTTCATTGTATGCTTTGGGCAATAGTGTTTAATTTAGGAACCAATTTTTAAGGGGAACCCCAACTCTAAAATAATTTAAATTTGTCTGCTGAAGAGTTTTTGAAAAAATCATTACTTACCGTTAACGCTTGTTGTGCAATCTATAATTGACGCATTATGAAAATGCGTCATGTCGTTTCCGAGATCATTATCAATAAACAAACCAAATGATAATTCAATAATCAAAAATATGTTATGCTTAAAGATATGTTTTTATTATTTCAAATATCATGCCTTTCCATCAAAAAGTGCCAGTTCAAACTGATAAAAAAAGCAATTTGTGGTGAGATTTTGATATAATGGTTTGGGGGTTGCGGAAATAGTTAGATATTTAATATTTCCGGAAATATAATTCAAATTTACAATTGAAATATTAATAGTATAAACATCGACACGGCGAAAAAATAGCAATATATTTTAGTTCTACAAATTTACAATTCTATAAATAGTTAAACTAGTAAAAATTCTGACGACGGCGTGAGCCGAAATAGCTATCAACTATATCTTTAAAAAAATTGTAGAACTGAAATACATTGCTATTTTTTCCACCGTGTTATAATGGAGTCCTACCAAGTAAATGTCGATTCAATCAATAAATTCAAAGGAATTTATAACTGTCTTTATATTGAATCAAAAACAGCGTGCCTCTACAATTTGAGAATGCAAAATGTAAAGTAGTCCAAATATAGATAAAACTTGATATGTGCCATATGCTTCCTGCCTTCCTTTAAGCAGTGGCGCCGTTTTCATGACATCATTTATCTTTTTTGACGTAGGCAATCAGCCCCTATGAGAATGAATGACTAAGATTGCTAAGAAATTTGTCTCGCAACCGCATTCCACGGTGGTATTATTTAACATGTCTGACAGCCGACACCTTTCCGTTCGGTAATTGTCTACGAGTTATAATAAATTTAACAAAGTTACGGCGAGCTTCTAAGTATTGCGTCGCGGCGCCAGATCCTTCCTAGAAAGGCTACTCGTCGGAAGCTGGTCCTTGTTACCTTATCATTAAATCGAAATCAGAAACTTTTAACCGCGCAGCTTTCAGGAAAGTCATTAGGAACTCCTTGTTTTTAATACCTTCGTTACAATATATTGATACTGTAGCGGCAAACGCCCATAACTGCTGTCACCTTTTTATTTTTCTTTTGAAATATGTTTCAAATTTTACATTTTTTGACGAGTTTAAATATATTTAGAATAACAAGGTGAATAATAGCAATGTATTTTAGTTCTACGAAATTTTAAAGATATACTTGATAGCTATTTCGGCTAACGCCATCGTCAGAATTGTGTTATTTTTTTCACAGTTTCAATAAACTTAGATACTGGTAGGAGATGATTTATTACGAAAACGGATAAGCTCCTCGCAATAGTCTGAGGAGCGGGGAAAGACTTATATTTGTCTGATCGTTTAAAATTTCGAACAGACAAATATAAGTCAATGCATTTCCGTAATAAATCATATCCGTCCCATATTTAAGCTTATTGAAATTTCCACCTGTAAAGTTTCGTTGAAAAAATTTTTTTTTTGATTTATTGCTAGTAGGGAATAAGCTAGGTTGTTAAAACAGAAGAGAAGATGTATTGTTTACCTTTTCTACACAGCTATATATAGATAGGCTATGTTTAAACATAGTTCTGACGATGGCATGAGCCGCAATAGCTATCAACGATATCTTTGAAATTTTGTAGAACTAAAATACATTGCTATTTTTTCATCGTGTTATAATGGAGATCTTTCAAGTAAATGCCAATTCAATCAACATATTTAATATAAATAAAAATATAGCCTTTTATCATCTTGTCAGACTGATTTGACAACTTTAATGGCAAACGGTTATAACTGCTGACTTTTTTCACTTTTTTTATTTTTTTGTTTTTATAATATGTTTATATCTGTAAAATGTTTGGCGTGGCTAAATATTTGAGCTCCAACTTTTTCCATCACAAAGTTATGTTAAGATATCACTTCTTGTCAAACTGATTTCAAAACTATTTATGTTAGCTCCTAAGTAAAAATGTAAGCAGTATTCATAACCGTTTGCCATCAAAATACCAATATAATACATGTTATACTGAATACAGAATAAATTGAATTAATTAAAATTTTCTTGATACCTAAAAAATATATAGATCTGTTCTTTACAAGAAGGCATAAATTAGATCATGTCACTCACGATTGAATGCCAATATTTAAATTACATACTACACGAAGTTTTACGAAAAAAATCCAATATTATTTAATTTCGAAAAATGATTTTTAAAAAGGACGATTTAATATCCCTGCTAGCTGATACAATATAATACTCTCTACAAGCTTAAAAGCTCTTTGAGAAACTTCTAGTATGTAGTACGCACTCGATTGAAGCTTTCAGTGATATGTTTTTACATGGGCGACCTTCCTTTCACAAAGATCGCGTGGGGGGCGAGTGCCAGATAGCTTTGGAAAACGCCGCTTTACGAGGAAAAAATAATATTGAATGGAAAGTGTTTACAATTCTTGGCATTTACAATGATAACACTAAGAAGTGGAAAGATTAAATCAACCGTAAATCATTAGTATATTTTTTCACTGCATACCTATTCAATAAGTGAGACCGATGCCGCCTCTTCGACGTCTTATTTCAAGCTATCTTACTTTTCGAAGAATTTAAAAAAATGTCGTTTAAGTTCCAGAAATTTAGTGTGGAGCATTTACTTCCACTGAAATGATTTAAGTTAGCTTCAAATATAATTCTACAAAATAGAGTGCTATACATACCCAATTTAGAAATAATGTATATATATTAATTCGATAGGTGAGAGATTAAATATTGCGTATTTTAAGCTTTTTTAACTATTATATATTGATTAAAAATAGACGTACATATATTACATCACAATAAGAGAATATTTAACTAAAATTTTATAATAATGTTATATTACTAACATTTATTGATTGAATTGGCATTCACTTGGTAGAACTCCATTATAACTCGGTGAAAAAAAGGATTCTTAACGAAAAAACTAATATTATATGTCGATCGCCATTGCTTAACCCGCTACGGGGGGCCGTTTTGTCTCTGTAATGGACCGTTTCCGTGCCATATGTAAACTTATTTATATAGCCGCCTTTTTAGTTTCATTTACAATTTTTAGTTTTATTTTTAATTGCGAGCAAGAAACAAGCGATGTCGTTAAAACAGGAGAGAAGATGTATTATGTAACTTTTCTGCACAGTTATATATAGATAAGCAAAGTTTTGACGATGTCCTGAGCTGAAATAGCTATCGACTATATCTTAAAAAATAATAATTTTGTAGAACTAAAATACATTGCTATTTTTTTCACCGTGTTACTGACATTTATTTGTTTATGCAATACTGGTCCTGATGTGTAGTTATAATGTGCAATATATAATTTCACTATATATATATATATATATAAATGGAAGGAGCAGAGATGAAGTTTATGGGTTAGTGCAGTGGTTTCCAACATTTATGCTACAAAACTCCATAATAAAATCCGCGCAATATTAAACGAGAAATTCAAGATATTTTTTTCATTCTTTATAACAGAGGTATAGTTTTAACCAACGTTGTTTGAATTTTGGAAATCTTATTATGGAATAATTACGTGAGCTGCTTTTAGCAGTTTTGAAGGTCTTCATAAATCTAGAAAACTCTAAAAAAATTTACTTCGAATAAAGTAACTTGGAATAAGAAATAATCATATATATACACTTATATATAATAAATGTTTTTTTTTTTTATGTTTAATGCGTTTCAAATAATAACAACTAACAAAAAAAATGTGACGTTACTATATTTACTTGTAGATATAATGGTAAAAGATATATCTAAAAGTTTTGGCGCATACCCTGGCAAATGTCCGCGCCTCCCATGTTGGAAGCCGCTGAGTTAGTGATATTAAAAAGATAATAACGCTTGTTTCCAATAAAGTTTTTGTCGCCGACGAATTTTTTGTGTTGAATCAGTTGACTGGAATATTAAATATTAGTAAAATAGTCAAATAAAGAAATGGATTTTTAAGGCTCTTAAAAACGAATTAGATGTAGAAGTACTAGTCGTACTAGATGATATTATGCCTTAAATCAATCGTAATTAGTAGAATTATTGAAATAGGTTTTGTGCCTTGCTTAATTGAGCTTTTACCAGATTGGTTATGTATCGTAGCAGTTATGGCTGTGGTGTACTACTTAAAAAAAAACAATGTACACCCAGTCCTTTTTTTACGCGAATTTTTTTACGCGAATTCGATTATACGCGATTTTTTTGGACGGCACCGTTACATTTTTTTACGCGCTTCACTCGTTTTTACGCGATTTTTCCCCCAAATTTGTTTTAAAGAAGAAATTTATATATAATATGATGCTAGGCGTTGTACGTTTCATTATTTTTTTAAATAAAAAAAAATATGTGTATTTTTAAAACTTAATTTTTTAAATCATTCCATTTTTTTAAATACACATACAATTGCCAAATGTTGACAAGTGTATCGGATTGAGGGTGTGTAAAAAAATATAATGCAATTGCGTAAAATCATGAGATGTGTGTCCGCTCGTAAACTTGTTTGAACACAATGCATTTATTAAATTCGTTGAAAAGCATTTTCACGGCCATGAATTTTACCATTTTGAATTATTATGTCAAATAAATGCCCTCCAATGACGTCAAAATATTTTAAATGTTAAACAATAAATGCGAACCGAAGATAAAAATATTAGTATTGAAGTGAAAAGCATTTAAAAATATAATAATTTATACTTGCATGAGTGTTTAAAAAAGACAGTTTTACGATTATATTTCGCAACTGAGAGTGACAGCAGCGAATAATTCATATAAGTGTATATAAAATCATGAAATATATATATATTTTTTGCACGAATTTTAAAGAGCAAATTTTGGTTTTTGATACGTTTCTGGTACTTTTTCACGCGACATTTTAATTTTTGGAACCAATTTATCAAATTATATAAAAGTTGTGATTTTTTTTACGCGATTTTTATACGCGCCTTTTTCTGAAACCAATGTACAATATCACGTAAAAAAGGACTGGGTGTAATCGGTAACAGGATTTTTTTCTGAGAAGAAGGGCCTTACAAAGTATTTTATGTTCAGGGTCTGAGTTTAACCCTTTGCACTCCGTAAAAAAAATAAAAAAGCGTTGTACCAACACCTTAGTTAATTATGAGATTTTCATAATATTCGAACGTCATTAAATTAAATGAACGATATACACGCCATAATTACTGAATAATATATTTTATAATTATTTCTTCATTGCTAAGCTTTAATATATCAAATAAAAAAATGTATTTCTAAATAGGATATTTTTTAAATAATATTTACTATTTAAAACATTTGAAAGTGTAATATTTTTTAAAACATTCCCCTGGGTGAAGGTTTGGTTTCCTCTCACAAGTTTCACAAAAGTATGTGGTCTCTTTTTTCCTCCTGAAACCCTTCTGTACCATGTAAGTTTGTACACTTTGAGAATTGTTTGGTATATCAACTGAAAATGGAATTGAAAATTTCACGAAATATTCGATGGGAAACGTTACTTTCTGTTTTGGGCCACAGGGTAGACAAGCACGATTTGCTTTCTGGTACGTAGCTGATTTCCAGCTAAAAGGATACCAAATTTTTCTACACATTGATACGCTGCATGCTGAAGTAATATTTAATAATTATTTCATAATTCCGGTCATTCATACTGACCTGCGTTGGTCACTTATAGCTCGGAGCTATTGCGTAATTGGTTGATATCTTTTTCCAACAACTGGCAGATGATACAAACTCCAATTAAATGTTTCGAAGAAATGTTTCGGCCAGTAAAGTATTTTTGGCGCGGTCGGTTTTGTTTTGTCGTAAAAGACGCTACCCCGCGGCCCGTTTAAAAAAGTTATTACTTTAATTAAAGCGCATCCCTCGGTAAAAACATTTCTAAGAAGAAATCTAACATAAATCGGTGCAACCCGGTCCCGCGGAACTGAGCAACACTTGCCGCATGGTTGTCACATTCAACACAGTGAAAAAAATAGCAATGTATTTTAGTTCTACAAAATTATTTTTTAAATATAGTTGATAGCTATTTCGGCTCACGTCAGCGTCAGAACTATACTTAAACGAACATTTGCTTATCTATATATAGCTGTGTAGAAAAGGTACACAATTCATCTTCTCTCCTGTTTTAACGACCTAGCTTGTTTCTTGCTCGCAATAAAACTAAATTTTTTCCAAAAATTGTAAATGAAACTAAAAAGGCGGCTATGTCAATAGGTTTACATGTGGCACGGAAATGGTCTATTACGGAAGCACATCAGATAGCAGAGGGTTAAGTAATGGAGAAGACAATATATTATATATAGTTTGTTCGTTAAGAATCCTTTGTGATAGTTGATGTCTATTGATTTCCAGCCGTTCCAAAGCCGTCATCCTGCGACCCTTACTACGAAGATGCAAACAGGTGCTGAGTTTGAATCTATATTATGTGATTCCCTTATAATGTGATTAGCGAATTGTGAATCTGTTTTCTTATTTTTTTATTACACATATATTTATGTCACATTCACCATAGTCGGAATAAAATATTATATTTAAAATAATAAAATATTTTCAATATCATTTCCACAAGAATTCCCTTAAAAAATTAAATGCTCAGGACGAACGAAGTCGGTCCTGATCATAAAATATATTGTGGAAATAGTACTAAAAATGTTTTGTTTTTATTTGAAATAACATGCTTGAATGGCCGGGAGTTTTAACACAATCACCTATTATCGTAGTTATTGATGAATTAATTTTAATAATAAATATTTAATAATTAGTTATAGTGTTCATACAATTATTTATCCTGGGAAAAAAATATTTCATTTAACGCCATATCGGTATTAATCCATCACCAGAGCTTTGATTCTCTCCCACAGAGCTTTGGCAATCTAACTCAATTGAAATATATGCAGCAAGTGTAGTAAAGCTACAAACACATTTATCATCATTTATTATAAATAGCCTATAAGTAATTTTACATTAAATTTTCAAGATTAGGTATGATGACAATGGGCTGAGATGAGATTTTGCTGAAAGGCTAGCAAAAATATATAAACTTACTTGAAATACACATAAAATCAATTACTGTCTGCGATTTAACTTTGCTCTTCCTATAAAAATTGTTAATTATTTAATGCATTATATTTCCAAAAACATTTAAATGTGAAATATTTTATTGTAAAATTTTACAATTCGTTATTCTTGCTAATGAGGATTTCATAATAATTTCTAAGTTTTATTGATTGAATTGGCATTTAATTGGTAGAACTCCATTATAACACGGTGAAAAAATAGCAATGTATTTAAGTTTTACAAAAATTATAAGACATAGAAATATTAGCTATTTCGGCTAACGTAATAGTTCTGACAAGGACATAAGCCGAAGTACCTGTCATGATTTTTATATATCTTTTAAATTTTGTAGAACTAAAACATATCGCTATTTTTTTCACCGAGTCACTTCTAAATTGTTAATCGACTTTTCGACTCTTAATCTGGTTTTATTTTTCATTAAAAATTAGTGTCAAGATGTCCATCGTATTTTATCATACATCATTAAGATATACATTGTGTAATAACCTATAAAATATTTGCATAGTTCTTGAATCGTTGGTTTTGTGTAACTGGTAACTATCATATAAACATTTTTTTTTGTATAAACATCCTTTTCTGTTTGTATTGTATCAGTTGATAATGCTCGCGAGATCTGTTTGAAAAAAAAATGTGAAAATAGTTTCTTCGAAATTAACGCACAGCCCTGCGCCATTGAAATCTATCTCGGATATCGCATTCTCGGAAGGTGGCTGCATCTTACGCAATGCCTATTTATCATAATATTTCGATTTGCAATACCCGCCCACAATATAGTAGTTAGTTGAAGGGCGGTATTTGTGGCATGTAGCCTTTTAAGAGGACTTGCTTAGCGCGTAATAGGTAGCCGCTCGGAGCCTGCGAGTAAAAATAGTTCCGCGAAACACTGATCAAACAAACGTCAATAAAATATCGCGAGCAAAAACTTTAGATTATCGAGAATTTACTATTATATCGCACATCACCGCTGCACACTTCGGTTTATTAGGGGTCAAACGTATATTTAATAAGATATATTAGGATAAAAATACATCGTAATATCGTGACGCAGAATTTGATATGCATTATACAATATATAATACTTGAATACATTTTATCAAAGAGCATAAAACAATTAAATAGATAATATAATTAAAATTTAAAGGATGATAATAATAATATTTCTTCGCCAGTGTGCAACACTGTGTTAGCGATAAAAATAAATTGTGCAAGAACAATAAAATGAAAATGAACAGGCTGCAATCAATAAATGAACATACGAAGAAAATGTATTTAGCATTGAATGGCATAATTAATAAGTTTTGATAAAATGATAATTATCGCGGTATTGCATGATACGTAATGAATTTTCACTTTAAATGTGTTAACTGTCACTTGTTGATGGAAAGGCATAATATATTAATCAATAAAAACACATTTTTTAAGAACTTATTTCCACAGTATATTTTTTAATCAGGACCGGTTTCGCTCATCGCGAGCATTATCAACTTATATAATACAATTTACAAACACGTCTATTTATAATATAAATGTGTATGGAAATAAATATTTAAAAAAGTGTTTTTATTATTTAAAATATCAATACTATAAAGTTCAAATTACTGAAATTTTTAGTACAGTTTTGAGTTACTTCTGTATTATTTATTTTATATACTTGATCATCACCACTAAGTCTAGTGTCTATATTAATGCAAATCTAAGTTGATTTTTATAAAGACTGGAGTTTACTCATCGCGATCAGTTGATAATGCTCGCGATGAGCGAAACCGGTACTAAAAATATGTTTTTATTAATTTAAAAAAAAAGTAATGACTTGTATCAGTGTCATCCGACAATTAGCTCAATCTATCCATTTTATTTCGATTCTTTAAGTTATCTAAGAGTAACATTATGCTTAGTTATACATAACATTCAGACAATTTTTAACCGTTTGACGAATGCATTTGTGCCATAAATAAATGATAAATCCCGATTTTATTAAAGTATCTCATATAACTAAAAAAAGCTTATCGATCTCTGCATACAGATTTATTAAGAGTTGAATGGTCATGTCAAAAAGCGATTGTCACAAGTTAGTGATATCTCTGATTAATATTGTATTTCTCAAGCACACGAAGCAAGAGCAAGTCAGCAGGAGTTTTATAAAAACAAGTACGAACAAGTTTTTGTACATAAAACAATGTTTTATCAAAATGAGTTCAACAGCACAACTTATAATCATTGACCCGTAACACATAAAAAATCAGGGCTACAATAATTATAATTAATATATAATAATTGTTAAACAGTTATCGAATCAAGAACCATATCACTGTCATGTGATAAAAAGTATAACGGTGTCGTTTGGGGTGAAATTGAAATTGAATATTGATAGACACAGTCAAGAAAGAGAAATTTCAGAGATAAGCTGATAACATAGGCAAAGTGTTTAGTAGATATCCCAAAATTTTATATGAATATAAGACTTTAGGTTCTTTGCTTGGATAAGGGCATACAGACATAAATATTTTTTCGGATCAAGTAGCCAAACTATTGACTTTCAAACCTTCCAAATCATATCGGGACATATTGTTTTCACTAACGCGTTTTTCCAGCTGGACTGATTGAATGCTAAATCTTAAAGTATGATACCCTATGTTTATGGGTTTTTCCAGGTGTGGAGAATGGAAAAAGAAGAATGGAAGGAAAGATCGAAATGACTATCAGGTCAACTTAGTATCACCTTGCACCGATTGTCGATGATAGTACATTTTATGTATTTTCAGCGTTATATATATTATATAGAATGAATAGATTTTATTATTTAATTATTACATTATTTAAAGATTTCCATTTAAATGTCATTTTCAGCAAACTTCAATGCATAGCAACCAAGTATTGAATAACTTACTGCCTGTTTGGTGAACACTAACTTTGCTTAACGAATAAGTATTTTCAAACGATGGTTGTTTCGATGAGCTGTTTTTTTTTTTATTTATATTATATTATATATTATATATATATATATGCTAACTTTCTACAAAAAAAAAAAACAGTTTTCGCTATTCGAGTGTAATTAAAATTTTAAATTATATATTAAAGCAAATAAAGTATTTTTGATCGTGTAAACTCAAAATGAATACACAAAATAATAGGATTATTAAGTTAGACACTACTTAAAATTCTGTATTTTTCATTCAAGTTTATTCCATTATAAAATCGTTTTTGTAAAGGAATATATACACTAATGAATCAATACTGATTTTCCCATAGCAATTTCTATTTACGATATAATATATGTTCGTTATTTCACTTTTTTACTTAATGTGAAATATCTAGACTTAATTACTGATAAAATTGTATTTTTTGTCTCACTTGGGGTAATTTACCTCAGTTCCCCGACCTCTATAATATAATTGATATTAATTATTTCAATTTAACCTTTTGCGTGCGTATATTGATATCAATTGAACACATGATGCATTATTCAATTCATAAATCACATGCCAATAACAAATGTAAAACAAAGATTGGCAATACAAGTCACTTATGTATGTGTCGCTTTCTAGTGGTACTTCAAACATCTGAAAAAGTTTTACGTGACCTGAAATGACCTTACAACGACACAGGCGGTCATTTGATAAGATTAGGCAAGGTTGAGTAAAATAAATATATATTAAAATGTGACTCATAAATAGTATCATAAAAAAATGATAACTCATTCTTTCTTTGAAACTTTTCTGTTATATTTTTTTATTATCAAACTGTATTAAATTAAAAAACGCTGTTTTATTGATCTTAATTTTGTGACATTAAATAGTTTTTATAATAAATTTAAAATTTATAATTTTCGAGTGAAAGAATACTTAAAAAAAAATCCGCGACTCAGTTGTACGCAGTCAAAAGCTCAAATTACTTAATATGAGTGATGTTTCTTAACCTTCCCAAACGATTCGATCGATTCTACCGATGTTAACACTTTGCATGTCTCTTTATAACTATAATCTTTTTTTATCTGAAAATTGAGGTTAGGTTAGAAGTCAGAAGTAGAAGAAGATATAATATAATATAAATGTAGTTATAAATTCAAATTTTACCTCGCCTCAAGCAGGCTTATAACTTTTGAGTTTATGAGATAGAGCTGTCGAACAAATTTCGAATCATAATTTTACAATCTTTGGGACTACCTATATATACGTACAAACTATAAGAAATAATCTTAGAAACAGAATGACAGATGAAAATTTACAATCATGTATTCAATTGAAAATTAGTAGCTATTTACCAAATATACTAAAACTACCATAAGCGATGAACGGACACCGTTCTAATTAAACTATTAAATAAAATAACTCGAACTTTTTTCACTAAAAATTCAAATGTATATTACATATATGCAGCTTTCTGATACCTTTATTACCCTGTTTCCATGACAATTTGGTTCTTCTCACTTGACAAACTGCCGACACCTGGTTTAGGCGATTGTCCAGTTCTTATTCATAGAAAAACTTAAAAAATAACACATACTTTCTCGATAATATAATTGGACATTGTTGAAAAATTATCAAAATCTTCTTTTCATAGACATCATGAAACTGTCTCACTTTTTTAAACGATATCATTTATCACTTTTAATGTGTTAACTGTCACTTCTATATGAAAAGGCGTGATATTTTAAATTTAAAAAAAACACATTTTCAGTTTATTGATTGAATTGGCATTCACTTGGTAGAACTCCAGTATAACACGGTGGAAAAAATAGCAATTTATTTTAAGTTCTACAAAATTATTTTTTAAATTATAGTTGATAGCTATTTCGGTTCACCATCGTCAGAACTATTCTTTAACATTTGCTTATCGATATATAGCTGTGTAGAAAAGGTACACAATATATCTTCTCTCCATACGGCTATATCACGGTCTTTGTAGTTTCATTTACAATTGTTAGTTTTATTGCGAACAGGAAACAAGCTAGGTTGTTAAAACATGAGATGTACAGTGTACTTTTTCTACACAGCTATATATAGTTAAGCAAATGTTCGTTTAAGCATAGTTCTGACGATGGCGTGAGCCGAAATAGCTATCAACTATATTTGTTAAAAATAATCATGTAGAACTAAAATACATTGCTATTTTTTCGCCGTACCACATTTTTAGTACTTATTACCACAATATGTTTTTTGATCAGGACCGGTTTCGCTTGTCGCGAGTATTTTCAATCGATGATGCTTTGTGATGAGCGAAACCGGTCCTGATCAAAAAACATATAATTGAAATAAGAACTGAAAAATGTGATCTTATTATTTAGAAGATATAATTTAATATTAGTAGAAAAAACAATAATGTTGTGTCATGACTTTATGTGAATCGGTTTCAAATAAACGAGTTAATTGCAATCGTTAATCGTCCAGGTAACGGATATAAGCGCTTGAAACATACTTAAAAATACGACGCGAAATAAAGTTTAATTTTAAAACGTAAAAGTACTAAATTCGGCACCCTACCAACAAAAGTGTACTCAAATTAGTTTTGGTCCTATCCCATTACCAAAAAAAAAAATTTTTTTGAACATTCCACTCATTAAATATTATATATAAAACGGAAATTTAACAAGAAAATAAAGGTTATAAATCACTGTTCTGGAAGCATTTGGGATACGTCATCTTCGGTTAATATTTTTTCCTATGAGACCACGTCAAGAAAAAATAATTATTTCTTTTTTTTTTCATCACTAAGTTGCATTGGGTGGCCGATATCGGACGATAAAATATGTTATTGAACTGATAAAAAAAATGGATTGTCATATTTGACACATTAAATGTCATATCATAGGCCTCGTATCAAAGGTCATGTATGTTTATTTTTTTATTGTAGTTTTTTTTTCTATTTGCTGTATAACATATATTACTTTGAAAATTCATAAAAAAAATGATTATTGAAATTTTATATATTTTTACATGCTTTGTCACTTAGGACCTAGTGTTCTTTTTACGTATCTACGTAAAAACGCATTTAAACCGATTTATAATTAACTGTTTGCATCGGTTAAAAATGAGCGGAATTACACAGGAAAAATATAAACCCTAAGACTAGGAGCTAAATATATATTTAAAATAATTTTAATAATTATTTATTATGTTATAATATCATTCAATTTTTTATATATTAATATCATTAGCACACAAAGCAAGTGTATATTTTTCAATGTTTTGAGCAGTCTTTAAAAATGCACGACTCCGAATAAAAAGTTTATTTTTGTTAGAACTTTCCTAACTTTCTTATTTATATGTATTAAATTAAAGATTGGCCAACCATTCCGGCAAATTGTTCAAATAAGTCGGATTCGTTCGTTTTCCACGACTCCGATTCCAAATCCGACACTGAACAAAACAATTCAAATTTGACATTGAAATTCCATCAAGCACCCTCAGTCGATAGCGTTAATAGCATTGAAAAGTGTTGATTGTACTGACTTGAACTAAAAAAATATATACTCTAAAATAACCCACTATGGAAAACATAAGTTTTAATTATGATCTAAAAACGTTAACAATTTAAATTTTATTTTAGAAATGAGCTTCTACGGATCTACCGCCGAATTTATCGAAAATTTGCTTTCTAAAATTTACTATATTTTTGACAATAGTTTTTCTCAGTATATAAATATATATATGCTGATTTCAAAACAACTTATAAAACTGTTAGTTTAGGTTAGGTATGTCATTTTTGTTCATGTTTGACATCTATGTTTATTTCAGAGAAACTTATTTACTTCGCTAAATTAATGAAAATTAACAACTCAGATTACAATAATAATTTTATAAGAAGTTTCCGTACAAAACAGTAGAAATGTATTGTATAATATCTTTGATATTATTTTAACATTATGACGCTGAAGATTGTTTGACAAAAAATATGCCAATACAATCAATTAACGATAAAAAAAATCAGAACTGCTTGCGAGAAACTAGCACACAAATCATGTGACAACATATGTATAAGTTTGGTCCAATCCATAAAAAAGTAGTATATTATACAATTAACCTTCTAAATTCTAACATCTCAACTGTTGTCAAATTCGCCACAATACTTAATTTAACTTACTTACTAAATTTAGGCAAACGGTGATTAAATTTATGCAAAAAATAGTATTATTAAATATTCATCTCATTATATTCCATATTATAACTTTTAATGTGTTAACTTTCACCTCTTGATGGAAAGGCATGATATTTTAAAAAATAACAACATATTTTTTAGTATTTATTTCCACATTATATTTTTTGATCAAGACCGGTTTCGCTCATCGCGAGCATTATCAACTGACATAATACAATTCACAAACAAGTATATTTATAATATAAATGTGTATGGAAATAAATATTAAAAAATGTGTTTTTATTATTTAAAATATCAATATTATAAAGTTTAAATTACTGAAATTTTAAGTACAGTTTTGAGTTACTTCGTTACCTCTAAGCCTAGTGTTTATATTTATGCATATCTAAGTTGATTTTTATAATAATTAGAATGTACTAAATTGAATATTGTAATTTTCAGTCGGCATCTTATTATTATAATTTTTTATTGATAAAATTTAATTTTAATTAAAATTTACGCAATATTGTTAGTGGAATAGGGAAGGTTTTAAATTTTAAAACAAGTTCGTAGAAAACTATCGAGACGAAAATGAAATTTTAGTCCGGCGTGTAACGTATCGTGAGGATGATAAGGTGTACGTGTCCAATACACCGTACACTGACTGCATCAAAAGACCAGCATGATCATTAATCGCATAATAAAAATACATACATACATGGCGGCCTTTATTTAAAGTGTATGCAATATGCAGACACACTGCGGTATTATTAACCAAACAAAATGATTCGAATTATAGGTTACCCTTTCAAAATGACAAGTAAATTGACAAAAAAAAGTCTTAACGAAATCTGTATGCAAACATTTTAGTATATTTTGTAACTGGCAAAACAATTGCGTACAACTTGATAACTGCAATTTTATTTTTCTGACTTTTTTACACGCGTAAACACAGTGACACTAAAAAATAAAATCATAAAATATAGAAAAAAAATATCAAATTTAAATTATTTAAATTTTGTACATTTCTATTTACATGCTCTGTCACTCTTGGCCTAGGTTTCACCTTTCGGCATCTTCAAGTATTAGTAAATATTATCACACGCCTGCAATAGAACTGATAAAATCCTGAGGTCGATATCGTAAATTATGTTATAGATGTAATGTCATTTTAAATTAATAAATATTCTTTTTTCATAATAATGGAAGTTAGTGAACGATTGAAGTCTGTTGAAACCAATACTGTAAAACCGTTCTCTACGGGGTTTTAAGAGAGAATAAGATCAATCATTTTTTTATATTCATAGATGATCATATTTTTTTAAATTGTTTGTTGCCATGTTTGAGCCTGACACTTTCGGATTTGCCTTCTCTGGTTGGGTATCACCGCAAAATGCAACATAGTGTAAGCAAAATATGCCGTTTTCATGGGGAAACACCTGTCAGTATTAAAGTAGGTAAGTATTACATTGTATAAGCCCCTACCAATAAAACGATATCGTTTAAATTTATTCTGGGTTAAGAATAATAAGAACTTGTGAAACATCCATTGAACCCGACGATCGGGTAGCTAACCAATTGATTTTCCACTCATACGCTGTTACTCTTTGGTTGATCCCGCAATTACTGTTCACGTAATGGACGACATACGATAAACAATTATTTCCATGCATAGCGATATACTTTGTAGAGGCTCGCCTGTTATAGCCAATAAGACGACGAGATTTAGCTTCCATCCGTGTCACAATACCCGAAGTCCAAACGTTTAACTGTTGGGCCCGCGCGATAAAAAAATGTTTTGTATTTTGTAAACTTACTTATTTTTTGTTGCTTTCATTGTCTGTTTAAACTCTAAACTTTAGAGCGAGACGCTTAAAGCATTGAAAAGTACATCGGGCAATTACAATAATAACAAAATACAATAAGTACAAGTAATCGGACGCATATAAATTAACGTTTATTATCGATTGACGAAGGAAATCGTTGATCTTTTCCGATGACGCAAATCGAGTGGATCTACGCATGCATTTAGCTATTACTTGACCTGTCAATCACGGGTCAACGACGGTTTATTAAAAATACTTAAACATGTAAAAGTTGTGTAATTTTGTATACAAATAACAGGCTTGTTTTTTTTCCTTCTGTATTATTGGGTGACGAACATGTGACACTTTTTAATTTATCTAGAACAATTTGTGTGTAAATAGTCTCGATTGGAATTCAATGTACTCTTTTTTAAGACCGGACGCATTTTGAACCAATTTTAAACGAATACTTAACACTGTGAAAAAATGTCTCACAAAAATCTACACCACTTCTATTTTTAATAAGTTGTATACAAATATAAGAGACAATTAGATAGACGAGGAAAAATTATGTCAATTGCAAAGTAGTGGTTTCCTGAATTCTAATACTTGAAAAATTGACTAATCATAATCATTGGATTGATAGCTTTTTGTAATAACATTTCAGTAATATTTTTTTCAGATACTCATAAGAACCATTTATTTATTCAATCAATTAATTCAACTAAATTCCTTAGTTTTCAAAAAATATTACCTATATTTTACGCCCGGGCTTCTTTGTCGATTTTTTCATATTAACTTATTTAACTTTTTTACCATCATTAAAACCCGTGCATTGATTAACTCAACGAAAGACGTAGTAACTCGCTATTGTTTAACTATATGAGGGCGAATTTAAAGTCTGGCAAAAATATTCTTTAAATATAAGTAACTTTATAAATAAAATAACGTTTATAATACCCTTATTTAAATCAATTCTTAGTTAATTAATCTTTTTGCTGTGAGTTTATATCATCTGTCAACTTCTTAAAGCTTATCTATTTTGTATGGGTGCTAAGTAAGTATCGAATTCATACAAAGTTACTTTATATTTACGTACAATAGTCTCTTGAATATGATTGTATAATATGTATCCATATTATGAAAGCTTTGTATTTCCAGTTACTTGTATCAATTCCCTCAAAAGCAAACTATTTTTTTTACCTATCACGGTTGGTATACAAAATATACAAGAGTAAAAGTTAAACTTTAGAGATCTGTAGCAGTTTGATCGATCTATATGGTCAATAATAAATCGTAACTGCCTCGAGTTTGACTTTCACTCACCGACGAAATTAATCTAAATTAAATGTTACTATTAATTACACGATATTAATAAGTGTTAAGTAAAAAAAGAGTTTGAAAGCATTTTATCAAGTCAATTTTTAAAACAAAACAACTAAAATCAATATAATCACCAAAAAAGGATGAATATAAATACTTTTCACAAAAATTCTCATTTGTATCTGGGAGAAAATTACTGAGGGACCTGTATGCACTAAGTTGTTACATAAGTAATTTGACTGCAGCATATGACAATCAGTCTAATTTATTGTTGCTGTATATAATAATTTAATATAAAACGCTTCAAATGCATCTCACATAAGTGTCATAATATTCCTGTCGCTATGCCGTCACTAGACAATGCATGTACACAAAAGCACTTCAACTTTTCTGTTGCTTACTGAAACTTTGCATATTTATTTGTTAAAACTTCAAAAAAAAATAAACTATAACTTTGCCAACAGAACTAAGAATAAAGCACAATTTCCTTTCATTAATTATTACTTACAAAATTTTATTATTACAAATAACAATCATAACTATTTTCATTCATCGCGAGCATTATAAACTTATTCGAGATATTAAATGTCGATGGTACTAAAATTTTTTTTTTATTTATTTAAATGTATTGCTTTTCCACTGATATTTAAGACCTTAAAAATGTTGAGTTTTTACAGTAGACGATGTTTACAAAAGAAACGTTTTTTATCACATTTGTATATATTGATAATTAATACATAATATAAGACGAAAACTAGGACGCATAAATGAAAAAATATGTAGTTTTTTTATGCAGATTGTTTAACAGCCTATAAAGAAGTGGTAGATTTTTAGACTCAACATTTTTTTAAATATTATATTTGGATTATTACACAACATATTGGATAGAGAAATATGAATTAAAGAAACTGGATGGAAAATTCTTCTTTAGTTAATTCTTTACGGCACCTTCTCTAAAAACAGTATTTGTTTCAAAAGAAGACCAAAATTTCTGCTATATGTGTATAGAGTGACAAACATAGAAGTTATCTATCGGAGTTTGAATACTTTCGTTGTGATTTCGGATTGAATATCTAATTTTAAATGGCAGGCAAAATTAAATCGTAAAAGTACATAGTAATAATATTTTCTCTGCAATTATTATCCTATGTAAGGGAAATAATGCGTATTGCAGTGTATCCCCTATTTTATATCAAAAATTCTTAGATAAATAATTTATCGCGAGTTTTAAGATATTCAAAATTAATTATGACACAAATTTATGATTTTAAACGTAGACTATTTGTCAATCGTACTACGTACTAAATTGAAAATTCTTGAAAATTTAAAATCACAAAGAAAACTACTCAACATTATTACATGTTTAAATATCTAGAAAATATTTTTTGAATTGATTCGTTAAAAGTTAAAGATATTTGACTTTCCAAAATATATTATTTCCTTAGTAAAAAGGAAAGGTAGTTTCACTGAAGGGTAGTCGACGGCTATATCTGTTACTCTACTTTATAAAATCATATTGAAATAAAATTGCAGTGCTATCAAATAAATGTGCTTTGCCCAAATTCACTCCGTGACTCCAGTGAGCATCGATTTCTAATGAATCAATTTAGATAATTATTTTAATTGCCGATTCTGACTCAAAGTTGTAAAAGCTGTGTGATGCTGGTTGGTCTGTTGCCACGCAGAAGTTTTAAGGGCGTTTGAATGCCTGTTGCTAAGGTTTAAAATTTCACATTGCCTGTCACTATGCGGCTTCAGTTTAGCTACTCATTCAACATTCGAGATATTCTGACAGTTCAACTTCAAATAACGTTAATTTTAAATACACAATTTTTTTGACATATAATTCTGATGGTGGTTACACTTATGTTTTTTTTGTGTAATAAAATCATATAGTTTATACTTGATCAATTTATCTCGCATTTATCGTTGTCCCGCATGTATTGTCAATTTTTTATAGCCCCAACTTAACACCCTTATAAAAATGTTAAAGATTTATTGTGTTCTTCGATTTATCAGTTAAATCAGTCATACTCAACCTGCAGCTAGTAAATTTCTCTGCATGTAGCAATTGTACATATATAAGAGGTTTTTTTTAATATAGAGAATCATATCCATTTTTAAAAAAATATTTGTAGTTATTTGTATATTTCTCACAATATCACAATTATTTTGTTATAGTTTATTAACTATGCTGTTGCCTGCAAACTGAAGAAGTCACATGCAGAGCTAGTAAGGAAAAGATTTAGTATAAGTAAGATACCGTCACAAATATTATACCGACTGATTGTTCTTATCGATTATTTAACATCCAACTCAGAAGTATGAACGACTTCATTTAACCTAGTTTATAACGTTTAAGCATTTTAAAAATTCATTACGAATAATGTACGGAGACTGACAATATTTAATCAATACTTTCACGAATTAATGGTATTTATTAAAAACGGTAGAGGGGGTTAAACTGTACTCAAATACGAACTTTCAGGACAAATCTCAAACATTATTTCAATTCTTCACACTTGAATATTGGTTTCAAACGGTTTGAAACCATCAATTCAACCCCATAAATCTAATTGATAAGTTACTTGATGAAATTATCTGAAAGAGTTCAATCATTACAATTAAAATTTTGTTCCATTAATAACAGCATTATTTATGTCATCGTTTTATGACAAAGTTTACTGAAGAGTCAATTTGTGTTTTTCAATTTTTTGGTATGTTGTAAATTATGTTTATTGAAGCAATTCAGTGATATTTTGATATACTGAATTCTTTTTCATCCACCCGTTCCTAAAAATGAGGAGTAGCGAGTATAATCATCGAACTACTGGTGAAGTCCTAGATCTCTCCTTCTATACCTAATATCTTCGAAAACGTAATTAAAGCAATTGATTTTAAAGGAATTCTCGTATAAAACATCTGCTTAAATACGCTTCATAAAAATATTAGTAAAAAAAGAAATATATAAGATGAAAGACTGAAATCACAATTTTGGAGTATCGAATGTTTACAATTCACCCTTAAATGATAATATTGTATAAGCTGAATTCGCTCTTCAGATAATTTAATATTTTGTCTATTTCACTAGTCACGAATGAAAAAAGCTTCGATTTTTTATAGAGGATTTTCTCGACCTTGTTTTGAATATCTAACAACGAATTGTTTGAGGAAAATGCTCAGCGTTTTACAGCCACTTTATTGCTAACGCGCGGCATCATTGTTTGAAACGTCATATTTAGGGATTGCGATAATACCGTAATATTTGCATTACCGGTGTTAGAAAAACGGAAAAAATGAACAAAGGTTCGGGTATTTGGAACTGCAATACCGGAGAAGTAAATCCGCTACGAAATAACTATTTCATATTTGTTTGCCATAATCCACTCCGAATATGAACAATATTACAAATTACATTGAATGTATTTCAACAAAAGCTTTTTTGCAACAATTTCAAGTGCTTGTTACGTGGTGAAAAAATAGCAATATATTTGAGTTCTACGATTTTTTTTGTAAGATATAGTTGATAGCTATTTCGGCTCACGCCATCGTCAGACCTATGTTCTATATCATATATATATATATGTTCTATACTATCGTCCTGACGATGGCGTGAGCCGAAATAGCTATCAATTATATCTTATAAAAAAAATTGTAGAACTAAAATATATTGCTATTTCTTCACCGTGTTACAACGGAGTTCTACCAAGTAAATGCCAATTCAGTCAATAAAGTTTCACTGTATAAATCTTCGTCATTTTTCCGATTTTCCGATCGATTGCTTGGAAAGTTTTTGCATTCATTATTTTAAAGAATCTTTTAATTAAGCGATAATCCACTACAACATAATAAGTTTTTATGCATTTTCAAAGCTAGGTATATTTCGGTAAAGAAATTGGTGACTTAGCCGGTAGAATACCGGGATCCCGACTTCAGTAATACCAGTATTGGGTTCCCTAGTCATACAACTGCACAGATTTGAATGCACGCTCATTATTTGCGATTTCACGAGGTTTGTATGGCTTGCTAAACACTTTATGGTTCTGCTCACTTGACGAGTTTCTCCATAAATATATTTATAAGAGGTTCATTTTGCTGCTATTTTCGGTTGCTATGCAGGCCAGATTGGGGATATCTTTCTCGGTTTTACGACCAATCGCTTTCAAACGATAATAAAAAAAAAACAGTTGCCAAAATGACTTGAACAGAAAGACTTAAAAACTATACACGTGACGGGATATCGTGAACTGACTGCAGTATATATAATACCATAATATAAAGGATACATAAATCAAACTGAAATCACTTGTTCAATATAATGTTTACGGTTGGATATTTTTTGGTTAGGTTGGTTTGATATAGTTGGATGTTTAGCCATTTCTGGGAGAAAAGAATAATAAAGCGCCGCAGGAAAACTTTACACACGTCAAGCCGACGCCTAAAAATATTAAATTAACGAGCTTTTTTGAAAATAAATATTCTTCTGTTAGCTATTGAATGTAACGAATATAAAAGAAAATCATTCGACACGAGGTCTTTGTGGGGTGGAATAAATTGAATAAATTCAAATATTTTGTTTGTATTATATTATATTTTGAAATTTTCGAAGGTTTTTGTATATTTTATTTTGTGCTGTGCAGAGGATTACGAGCAGCTGTCGTCTCCAAAAAAAATGCCACTCAACGTAGTATAACTCTCCCACGTCACTCGAATTTTTCAATTTAATTATTCACTTGATATGAAATGTCTTTTATTAATAATTTCGGATAGGGGTGCTGTTTTGGTTTCCAATATTAAGTTTTAGTTGTTTTTTTTATCATAATTATTGGTAGTGTACCGTAGTGGTCGGGAAGCTAATAAAACGTAGCCATAAATGCATGATTTATATACCCTTTTTTTAGATTACTAATCATATACAGCTGTGTGTAAACCAGTTTCAGATATGTAACTATTTATTATGAAGACATATATTTTGTATGGTGCTATGTCGTTTAAATCAGTGCTCCACAACTGGTGTGCTGCGGCACATCGATGTCCTGCAAGACGATGCTTGGTGTGCCGTAACACACAATTTTTCTAACAGAAGAAAAATCATATAATTCATATACACTACGAAATATTTTGTGAAAATATATCATGGAAGCAGAAATATTTATTTTTTGGAATTATCACAAGTATATAAATATTATACACACGATCTACAACAGTGGCTCTCATGTACGGCCACCAGAGGATTTTGCTGCGGTCACCAACAGTTTTATAGTAAATATTGATATTTAAAAAAATGTGTTTTTACAAATGAATTCGTAAATTTATTATTATTTTTAAATTGATTGAATATACATAACTTATCCTGCATTTAGTCGAGTTTAAGTAAAGGACCGTTTTAATAATAAAACTGTCCAAAAATTTTGTTATTCGAAGTTATACGTTGTCCATGAATCAGGTCAATATAAAGAATTAACAACAATTTTTTTATTAATTTTGTCGATTTAACTACAACTGTATATTGTAAAAGGTCATTCAGTATAATGCACTGTATGAAAAATAAATATCAAAACTATTTTTATTACATTTGGTGCGGCCACGACACATTTTCATATGATAGCTGATGTTTATAATGCGGCCACAGTGAAATTTTACGTGAGAACCACTGATCTACAATAAAAAAAGTTAATTTATAAGAAACAAAATTTTACGAAAATAAAGTAAACAATGCAGAAAAAATGAGTTTTCACAAATGTGTCGATGTTGCATATTCCGTTTTTTTTTTTTTGTTGTAAATGTTGGCTTGTGGTGTGCCGCGTGTGTCGTGGAAGAAAATAGTTACGAAACACTGATTAAAATCATTTTTGATGGATGACGTATAAAAGCATCAATAAAAATATATCTTTTAATATGTTGATACTTTCGACTTTGTGGCTACAATTTTATTTTTTTACTTTACCGAGTAACCATAGCAACGTGGTGTAGTGGCTGTTCTAGCTTAACAGAAAATATCATAAATACTGAGAATAAAAAGTTCATAATGACGCACGCGACTGTGTATAATATTATAGTAATCAATGTAGTCGCTCGTATGACAAAATACCGAGAATTCAGCATTCACTTATTAAAACTAGCGCAAGACAAATAATTAGCGATTTCAACGAAGTGTGAATTGCTACGGCAGCAATTATTATATTTAACTATACCCGTGCACAAATCGCACTCCTGCAACTAAACTGGCACAATCCAAAGTACGCCGAAGAGAGGAAAATCGACCTTTTCCGTGAAATCAAAAATTTCGCACTATGTTTTTGAATATCGAATGACGATGAGTGATAGAATTTAAATTCCAATTTTGAATTTTTAAAACTTCAACATGTTTTATCATTTACTATACGGCTTTCACCGTTCGGCATCTTCATGCATTCTATCAAACGGATGAAAATATTATTAGGAAAAAAATCGGCTTTACAGCTTATAAGACTATCTTTAACAAATTATAATGTCATTATATCAAATTAATAATATTTTTTTTAAATATATATTAAGCTTGTAACCGTAGTATATATAACATATTTATTGTAATAGTGTCGTATAATGTTTGCTGTATGTCATTTTTATTTCATTCGTGTGATAGAATGCCTGAAGATGCCAAGAGGTAAAACCCAAGCCATGAGTGACAAAATATATGGAATTGTGTACAATTTCAACAATTTAAATTTGATGGTTCGGTTAAGTGGAAATAATGTATTTTATTTATAATAAAGTGATGACTATGATATATTGCAATGTAGTTATATATAATTTAAAATATCGACTGATGTAATTTCATTATCAAATAAAATGTATACGGCGCAGGACTCAACTCAAAACACGTAAATTTGAACTTGTGACAGTTTCCTTACGGGACTGCGACATCGTATACCTATAATCATTTTTCTTCAAGTTTTCCTCATCGAAGAGTGTCGTGAATGTTCTATCTCATTGTATGTATGACACAATGATACAAATACTTCATGTTTGACCTGCCGGTGGCACTTGCAGTTCAATTGCGTTTTAAGATTATAAAAAACTAAGCGCTGTTGTAAAATGTTCTTTCTCCATTCCTATTATCTTTTCAGAGAATATTCTAGAGAAATATTAACTTGGGAAAAGTGTTTTCGAACTTGGCTTGACTAGTTATTTTTGATTGTCGGAAATATTGGAATATTTTCAACAGCAGAAGATTTTCAGAAATAGAAAATAAAACCTGTTTGTGGTATTTAGTAATGGTATTGTTAATGGTACGTACTTTACCCTTGCCGTTAAGGTGGTCTGAGATCTATCTACTGTTAGGTTGACGTATGAGCTAAATATATATAGATTAATAGTGATTGCGATATCCTTTCTCCTAAAATTAATTTCGAGGAGCTAATTTATTTTATGTGATTGAAACAAATATAGCAATGTCTTTTAGTTCTACAAAAATAATAAGATATATAGTTGATAGCTATTTCGGATTACGCCTTCGTCAGGAATATATTTATAATAACGTAAATTTACTTATTTTTACAAAGAGTTGTAGAAAAGTACACAATACATATTTTCCTCTGTTTTGACGTCTTAGTTTTATATTGTGATAATAAACTATTAAATATCGCAAATTGATGTTATGTATTTTAAGTTAAAGTTAGTGTGTATTATTTTTTATTTAGTGAGAATAAACGTACATAAGTATTGTACTACGATGATTTATTGAAAAATGCATATACTTAGTTAATTGGATTAATATTAGCCTGCTCATTAAGATTGTTGGTTTGCTGATATCTATTAATTGCGTATTGTTCCAAAGAATTTAGCTCAGGACCTTTTAAAAAGATGTAGGCACTGAGTTTGATGTTATTGGAATATTCCAAATTATGAGCCGTTTTAGCGGAAAATTTTCCGCTACTTACGCTATTTCGAGACATAAACTTAAACGAGTGACTGAATTAGCGTTGAAGACCATTAGTCCTGAAGAAATCTTAATTTAGGATATAGTATTATTATAAAAAAAATGGTTTTGTAAGAAGTCATTTTTCATTTAAAATAAAAAAAAATGGCTGTGTAAATCTATAACACTTTACCCCTCGCTGATTTTTTTTCAGAATAGGTGTATCGTAAGACTTTTGTTTATTATCTCGGCATTAATTGAAATGTACGCCAAAAGTGAGATGTTTGAGTTAGAAGATGCTTTCTAAGAGGCGAAACACGTGACCCACCGAGTAAAAACATTAAATGAGTGGAATAACGTGTTAATATTAATTAGTAAGAAAAAATATTCTTGCTGTGTCCAATAATTAATTTATTCTCACTGATTGAAAAGGTACTGTACTAATTCTGATAGACATACATAATTTGACTTGACGTCAAGCGATTATCATTATTACTTTCGCGCGGAAACTTTTCATGTGATATAGAAATATAATATTAGCTTTGTTTCAACAACTCAGGAGGTCCAATATCTAATTTTTTTTTATAAATATTCCACCGTCATAATTATCAAATCCAGAATCAATATTTCATTAAAATGACATGAAATTTTCCACGATTATTTATTTCAGTGGCGTTGATAAGCAGGAGACATTTTTTTACAAATAATACATCATCGATTTTTTATTGAATAACATTAATAACTCGTAAGTAAAAAATTAGTACTTATTGCTTAAAGTTATCAAGCATGATAAATTTTATTTCTAAGAAATATTGGACACGGCGAAACAAATAAACTATTTGTAATTGTATTCTTTTGTCCAATCTGGTGTGGTGTTAGAATGTGGGCACTAATTGATATGGTTAAAAAAAGCTTACCTCCAGTAATGTGAACTATTAAATTACGTATCGTCTTCTCTATCCAGTTAACCAGGGGTGTAAATAATGGATGTTCAACTCTTTCATACGTCATATATAGGTAAAGCCGATGCAAACGCGATTGTCACGCAGTTGAAGCGATACAAAGCGACGCGACAAAGTGTGCGTTTCTATAACTGTTGATAAAATAGTAAGCGTGTCGCTTCGCACCGCTCAGCTCATATCTTCGTTCACGTAGTCCACTCAAAGTAGCGGAGACTGAATGATATTTTCGTGTCGCGTCGCAATCGCAACAACTTTACCCGGGCAAGAAACAGCGATACACATTTTCCAAGGATAGACGTTAATTTATAGTAAATTTGATTATATTATTAAGTTCGTAGCTTTACACACGCAAAATGGCTGAAGATTTTTCATCAAAAGCTTGTAGGTCCTGTAAGTCTTCGAAGCTAAGTGTTTTGTAGATGCAAACTTTTTTATTTATAAGTATTTTATTGAAAACTTTTTTGGTCAAAGATTAAAGACGAAAAATTATTTGAAAGACATTTTTACAAGATCCAAGTGCATCGTTTCATTCTTTTCATGAATTTACAAAATGATTTCGGTAATTTTTCACAGTTTAAAGTATCTTAAAAGCTTTTTAGACTACACCTTAAATACTTTTAAATTCAATTAATAATCTACTGCACTGCCCTCTGGTGAATATTGTTTTATCATCATTTCATTTTCGAAAAAGTATCATTTAATTGACGTGACACAGTGTAATACAATACACAAAACTGCGAGATGATTATGCATTTAATAATTAAGTGTATCTTCTTTCAATGATTTATGAAATTCAATTATTTTGATTCATAAAAAAATCACCTGTAAAGTAAAATAAATGAAGAATCATCATCACACACTTTAATGAAATAAGAAAAAAATAAGGAAAATTTATTTAATATTAGTTAAAGCTGAAATATTTCAGTTATATTGATAAAGGACGACTTCGTTTCACGTGTAATATAATTTTTCAAAATTTCATTTTTCATGGTGCCTTGGTAAATATTTTTTGAATTGCTCACTTTTTCACATGGTCAATTGATGTGCCATATTTACTTGTAAACACGTGAAACGAGGCAAATTCATCATCAAATCACACACACGCACATCTTAATGTTAACATTTATCTTTTTTTACCAAGCAAATATTTATTAATAATATTATTATTTAATTTATTTTTTAAATTTTGTATTGAATATCTATCAAGTAACCATAAAAATTCGATTTCACGTACTCATTATATATACATATATATATATATATATATATATTATTTACGACTTTAATTCGATCGACATATTACTCACGCAGTAAATATTTTATTTTGTAAAAATCAATTTAAAAATCCGTTAAATCTGGGATACCAGTTTCTAAGTGAAATATTTCAATTCAAATGTGGGAAAAGGTTTGCCATCACAAATTTATTATAACATGCATATAATAACGTATTATTAATTGTTCTGCATACAATACTAGTGATCGCATCGCAAATCGACGGCATAATTATCTAATTAATTTTATAATATATTCGATCTGTGGCACGTGGCCAAACATGCCTTAAGTCTCATAAATGGTGTGTTACTTTATATGTTAAGTATAATTTTATTCTAATAAATATAAAGTAACACATATATACGTAATAACATAAAAAGTTTCGTAACTTACAAAAGGAAAAAACGGTAAATTGTACGGCTATTGGCCATGCTATAGTTTTTAGTCTTTAAAATTTTTAGCTGATAAAATAAGGCACGAGTCATCCTTATTTCACCTTTTTCATCATTCATACCGCTCTCTTTTTATTATGTCATATTACAGAAGTTATCATTAAGAAATACTATTGCCCACTATAGTTTTTCAAACCTAAAACTCTGTAAATTTGTGCTATTTATTAAGAAATATTTAAGGAAACATATTTATCAAATATATCAGTATTGTTATATGCAATTATTTTATTTAGAAACGAATAGCTATGAAAAAGTGGCGAATTGCTGTATTTTGGCGTTTCATCTAGATAAATGATAGTAATCATGGAATAGTATTAATAATGAGAATATGTGAAGCAAAATGAAAACGCATTCATTTTGGCACGGTTCTATTTTGAGGCTTCAAAAATATTAAGCCCAGCCAAACTCAAAAAAATCCTTCACGGGCTAATAACTTTACCGTTTACCCTATTCTTACAAATAATTATGAAATGGTTATTTACTAATAGCATACATATTCATATATTTATGCAATTTGTTTGACATATTCTAGTATAAATGTAAATACACATTACTTCTATTCTTTAAACTGTCTCTGAAAAACAATAAAAAAAAAAGTAAAAACAACTTCAGTTGAGATGTTCAATTGCGATCCCACGCTTCAAATACATTAAGTTATCGTATGTTATAAATAATATATTTCTGATCAATGATTTATTTTTTTATTTGTGAAACTAAAATCTGGCCCTTTTTGAAATCAGATTATCTAAGAGTGTAAAAGAGGGTGAACTCTCAGAATAATGCTCTCTATTCTAATCTATTTATGTTGTAATATATTTATTTGAAAAAATACAAACAATTCATTACATTGTACGGCAATTACCATCCAATCAGCTCTCTAAACGACGACATAGCTTTGTAATTATTGACTAGAAATAACGAAAGAAAGGTTTAAAAATTTACCACATCTGGAATGTTATTCATTTTATGTATTAAAATTTAAATTTTAAATCGAGCTTTTACGTAATCAATTTCGAAGCCAGACATAACACCTCTTACTAATTGTCAATTTTAGTAAGCATTTTTGATCCACTATTTGTCTTCGAAAATACATACATTTATTATTTGATTAAATTAATAGAAGATAATTATATTTATACAAATCAATTACCAAGCATTTTAATATGTTATACATAAAAAAATTCAATGAAATTCTTTTACTGACGCAATGAGCATTTCTTTGAAAATGTGAAACTATAAAATGTGAGAAGAAATTTTATCAGTTAAGATGTTTCATATTTTTTTCCTCAAGTTTCAATTACGCCATCACTTACACAATAATTAATCAATGCATGAACCGATGTACTTTATAAGGTAAAATTCCTCAATATTTTATTGAAAATTATATTGGAAAAAAAGAATAATTTTAATTATTGTTTATAAATGAATTTCATGAGTTGTTGAAATTTAAAATTACCATAAAATGAAATTCGGAAAAATGACTTACTGATTTAAGAATTACGCCAACGATATCATGCTTTATTGTTATAGTCTTCACTATAAAATTATATTTAATATTTTTCTAATTAAAATATCAGTCATCAAGTGGGAGAAAATGTTCATTTACGTATACGTTAAATGTCTATACAATCACTTTATTCAATAAATTTATTGTAAATTTAGTTTCAGTCACTATATGGGACATTTAACTTCTGTGCCTTTTTTAACATCAAATATAGGTAACTTTTAACACGCTCGAAAGAGATCATTGCATATTAAATAATATAAACATATTTTTAGTACTATTTATACAATTGAGTATTTTTTTTGAATATTTAAAATATCGTGGCTTTCTACCAAGAAGCGACAGAGAATACTTAAAAGGTCATTGCGTAAAGCAGTTTAATACATCTGAAAAAAATTGCTAAACAGACTTGAAGTTTTATTATTTCAATCCAAAAATTCTAATAGTGTAAATAAAAAATGAGAATACAATCATTTACAAATTCGAAGACGTTTAGGGGAAGATCTTTTCAAACTCTTATATGCTATATATGTAATTATCAAACATAGATCCCACACTTAATGTAGAAATTCATACTGTTAAGTTTAGACTCTAGAGCAGTGATTACCATATGCACCCACCAGAAGATTTTGCTGCGGTCAACAACAGCTTTATAGTAAATATAGAATTTTTAAAATTATTAATATTTTAAAATTGATGTAATAAATCTGACTTATCCAGCATTTAATCGAGTTTAAGAAAAGGACAGTTCTAATAATAAAACTGTTCAAAAATTTTGGTCGAAGTTATACGTTGACCATGAATCAAGTCAATATAAAGAATTAACAACAATTGCTTTATTAATTTTGTCGATTTCACCTACAACTGTATAATGTGAAAGATCGTTTAGTGACATGCATTATATAAAAAACAAAAATCGAAACTATTTTTATCACATTTGGTGCGGCCACGAGACATTTCCATAGGACCGCTGATATTTATAGTGTGACCACAGTGAAATTTCACGTGAGATCCACTGCTCTAGAGTTATCCTTTTTCGCTCATTTTGTCTGATTCAATCAATTAATATTTTATATACATTATTTACTACGCGTGCATCATCGTAACGTGAGACACTTTGACACACTTATGTTCCATTATCCTTCATTCATATTGATGTTTTCATAAATTTGTGTTTACTTTTTAAAAATGTGCCAGTTCTATCTATGACGTACTGTCTAGCAGTCTACGTATCGATCCTACGATTATTTGTCTCGTGTTTTGATGATGTGGTACTATTACGAAACTATTATAACACTATCTTTCTCACCTTTCTGGGCACATTTTGTCGTCAAGTTTACTCTATGAACAACGATTTGCCATTCCGACAGTCGGAAATAGCTTTGAGGGTTTAATCTCTCACTTTTTGGTGGAAATACATTATACATTAAAAAATAAAACACATAATTTAGTACTATTTCTATAACATATTTATGACTAGGACCGGGTTCGCTTGTCACAAGCGTTATCAACTAATACAATAAAATGTGACTGGAATTGTGTCTTTTCACAATAATGACGGACCAAAGGTGTTCGACTCGCATTTCCCGTTTCTCTCTGGTGTGGTGTGTTTCGCAAACAAAAACAAAAAGAGACAAAATAATAAGCAATTCAAAAAATGGAAGTTTCGTTGAGCTGGAGTGAAGATCTCTTGATGGTGGTGATACTGATTCGTGATGCGTTAACCTCGAGGTTCTGGAAGTTCTCTTGGAGTCATGTCATTTTCTTCTTTTTTTCTGCTGCCCCGAACTGTACACAACTACCAAACAGAAGAGAAGAGAACTGTGGAGGGTGACGATACAATAAAAATTACAAGCAAGACTATTTATACAAAATTTTGTGTAAATAATTAGCAGGTATACAAGACGAAAGGTTTGAGATCTGAGATAATAATCAACAATGCAATAGTGACTAACAAAGTAAGATAGCTTAACTCGGTGAAAAATAGTAATGTATCATATATAATAGTAAAGATATAGTTGATAGCTATTTCGGCTCACGCCATCGTCAGGACTATTATATATATATAAAATTTTGTAGAACTAAAACACATTGCAAATTTGAATTGTTACAACTTTGTATGCAACAGAACTGACCTAGACTGAGTCAGCTCTATTGTATCCGCGTGATGGAATGCCTGAAGATGCCGAAAGGCAAAACCCGGGTCGTTAGTGACAAAACATGTGGAATTGTACAAATTTGTAACAATTCAAATTTGATATTGAAATTCCATTAAGCACCTTCAGTCGACATCATAAAATACATTGCTATTTTTTCATCGTCTTATAATGGATTTCTACCAAGTAAATGCCAATTCAATCAATAAAATTGCTTACAAATTAAGATCAATGGGTCCTTAACAAAGCGTGTTTCAAAGATTGTCTACCCCACTCTTTACCTTCTTATCAGATCGTCAAAGCTAAGACGACTATATTCTAATGTGGTTTATGCCTATTTTGCTGTTTTTAATTTTGTTCAATTTATTGATGAACCTCTCTGAACACATTTCAGCCCATCCCCCGAGGTTAAGAGTTATTATTGATGAGACATTTTTAAATAGAAAACAACAATCCATCAATAAACTCAACATAATAAAAAAAATATACGTCACCCTCAAAATAACATTCATATAAATCATCCTGACAATTTCTGACACGTGTCAAGTGTCAAATTCTATTATATCATGAATTTACACTTGTCGGGTTCGCAATGAATGAGTGCTTCCTAATGTTAACAATCGTAACTGCGTATTTAGGAAATGTGGCATTTTTTTTCTTTATGAAAACGATATATATATATATATATATGTTTTGTTACAGTGAATAAACGTGTATAGAGAAACCTCGATTCCACTTATTTCAAATGATCGTCAAAAACAACCAATGTGGGAAGAAAGCTTCAAATAAAAATATTAAAAGTATTTTTAAAAAAATCATAAAGTCGACCTCCCTTTGATTTCCAAAAATGCAGTTGTACAAAAACGGTATGGTTACATTTTTTTACGCACTTTACTCGGTTTTACGCGATTTTTTCTCCAATTTGAAGAAATTTATATATGATGCTAGGCATGTACGTTTCATTATTTTTTTAAATAAAAAAAAAATTGTATTTTAAGAACTTAATTTTGTTTGCAAACTAAAACTTGATTTATTTAAAATTCAATACTTTCGTTCAAAAAATCGCAAACGATTACATTTCGCAACCGAGAGTGACAGCAGCGAATAATTCATATAAGTGAAAGAAATTATACTTTTATAGTCTCATTATATTTTTATACACAATAAAGACATGAAAATATATAAATTTTTTTGCACGAATTTTAAAAAGCAAATTTTGGTTTTTCACACGTTTCTGGTATTTTTTTACGCGATATTTTAATTTTTGGAACCAATTTATCAAATTATATGAAATTTGTGATTTTTTTACGCGATCTTTTTACGCGCCTTTTTATGGAACCGATGTATCGCGTAAAAAAAGGACTGGGTGTATTAATTTAAATCTTATTTATTGAAATAATCGAATAGTGCCTTAAGCTTCCAATAGTGAATTTTTCTATTAAAGAAAATCTTAAGACATTTGAGCTAAGTGTATGTTTCATCATTAATTTCTTTAGTTAATATATTTGATTTAATATGCTCAAACTCACAAATCGTATTGGATAGAAATATTTCAGGATCTGACATGAGAAAATTGTCGGGAGATGAATAACTGCCAATACTTGAAACATCTTCATTGTCCTACGACATTACACTATCCACAATACGTGCTGGAGATTTATTATTTGAGATGTCTTCTGAAAACTATTTTTCTTTTATTCTGTCAGTTATAATCCAGTTATTATGTCAGTCAATCGAGAAAACATTTGAGACGGGACCATAATATTTAGACGATAAATCGGGGAACGATTAATGCGTGATTATTTAACATTGTTCTTACGGATGTTTGATGGGACCATAAAAAATTAATACGTATTATGCGAGAACGGTTGATCGGGGTTCGACTGTATTTTTAATTACATGGTTATTACTGTATCTATGAATAATAAACAAACAATCTATAACACAAAGTAAAAGTGGTTTAATAGGACACTCCGAATTAGAATGAGTTGATACGTGTTATCTATTATATATTATGATTATGTTTGATCATTTTTGGATATCTAATCAAATGTGACAGCTTGTATTTCATTTAGACGGGCTATTGCTAATTGGCTACAACTCTAAACGTTTATCAAGAAATGATAGTTATTTGAATTATATATATGACAAAGATATCTGTCAGACAAAGTCAAAGTCAAATTGTCTTATAAAGTTGTCTCATGATTATACATTGGCACAAGGTTTACAAGAAACACTTAATTTGAAAAAAAAATTAAATTAGTGTCACAATGATTAACATATAATATTATATTTTCAACTATTGTATTGCATATTTTATACGAAAATGGTTGAAAAAAAATAGTGTATTTGTTCAAAGTCATTCGTCACTTGATTCAATAAATCATAAAGCATGATGTGATATACTATACAACAATATTTCAAAAATAAATCCAGTTTGTGTTGGAATAAGAACAACTTCTTGAAGTCATCAGGATAAATCAGAAAATATTTTAATAGAATATATAGTTTTTGTATGACACTGTTAACGTTCTTATATTTTTGAGTATTATTTATCTCAACAGTTGAGACGTCAGCACGTTAATCACGAGTTTTAGTGATACAGTTACCATTTGTACTACTTCCTTGAATATTTAAAGTATTTTCCAGGAAATGCTTTAAGATAAAATAAATAATGTATTGCTCACAAAACCTTCTTGGAATAGGGCATATCCTTACTGGGAAATTATTTCAGTTGACAATTTTGTTAGCTTAACACGCAAAACCATTATCTAAAAGAGATGCCACTATTTTTCTAATATCTATCGCTTCAGTCAAATATTCAAGGCGCCAGATATTTAAAAATTTTAAAACCAAAAAAATGAGGCATAGATTTTAAGATATTCGAGATAAACTCGAGAAGAAAAAACATCACAAATATCAAAGACTAAAATAAAAAAATATTTATTTTAAGTCTATTTTTTTTATATTGACTTGAACGTAGAACAACCTAATCGTTATGTTAATATTTACGAATAGATTATAGAGGCCGACACCATTATAATTATTCCCTTACATTTATTAATACAATACTGAAAATAGTTAAGACTGGAAATACTTCTAGTATATAAATATAGATAAGAAAAATCATCTAGATAAGAAATCAGTAGACATTGCCTCATCAATAATTAGCACGTTGATTATTTTTTTCACTCTTATACAGCATCGTGAAACTCGTGAAATTTGAATACAGTGTCATCAGGGGTAGGGAACCTTTTCACATTCACTTATCTGATTCAACATAAGGCCGCAGTAAAGAAAACATTGACACCCCCTCCTCTATAAACTAAATATTTTAAATCACAATATAAATTAGTCAATACGCAATTTAAAAAATCTTTTAAGAAAAAATACACATTTACAAGTCTAATTTATTGTATTGTATATTGTTGAAAATTTTTATGCATATGTATGTATTTAAAGGAATCATATTTTATTATACATTATTTTTTGTTGAGATCTATTATAATGGCCGTCTCATTTTTTTACTAATTAACAATTATTAAGCTGCGTATCTAAAAGAAAAATAATGCATAGTAAAGTACGTACATTATCAAAAATATTACCAGCCTTTAATGGCTAATTTGCTTCTGCTTTTTGTTGGAAAGCATTAGAATATTTGGTTCAATTTGACTTAATTTGCGTTTTATCAGTCAAAAGGCCGCACTAGAATACCTAAAATGCCGCAGGTTCTCCACGCCTGGTATAGGTCTATAATATATGCTTTGTACAAAACATTGGTTCACTGACCAGTAAATTGATAGTGTGGAATCTGAAACATAAGTACAATGGCAACTGTCTATACAGCTTAAGTCGTCATAATTTATGTAATATTAATGTTTGATAAGAAACCACGATTCTATTCTAGATGAGTTCATCGCTTCTTTATAAATTAATTTGTCCCAATTGTTTAATCTAAATGATTTTGCGTATTATATGATCAGTTATTATTTAGAGCAGAGATTCTAGTTTCACTATTATGCCTTGTTTATATCAGTCATGTATGCTACCGATAGAGTGAACTCGGCCGAGTTCTAACTGGAGAGATACGACGAGTAAAACGGGTGTGTGCAATTTAATAAAAACAATCCAGAATTTGCTAATCACGTTATAAAGGAATCGCAAAATATAAATTAAGCTCAGCGCCTACGTGTTTGCATCTTTGTAATAAAGGTCGAAAGATGACGGCTTTAGAACAGCTGGAAATCAATAGATATCACAAATAATCCTTAACGAACAAACTAATATATGTCGATCTCCATTGCTCAATCCACTACATGGGGGCTGTTTTGTTTCCGTAATACACCATTTCCGTGTCATATGTAAGCTTATTGATATAACCTTTTTAGTTTCATTTATATTTTTTGAAAATTTTTAGTTTTTTTGCTAGCAAGAAACAAGCTAGGTCGTTAAAACAGAAGAGAAGATGTATTGTATACCTTATCTACACAGCTATATATAGATAAGCAAATGTTCGGTTAAGCATAGTTCTGACGATGGCATGAGCCGAAATATCTATCAACAATATCTTTAAAAAAATTGTAGAACTAAAGTACATTGCAATTTTTTCACCGTGTTCATAAAAACCGTTTCTATTTTCTTAACCGAGTGGACACCCCAACAAATAATTCATTCAGGTACACGGCGTGCTTAAACAATCATTCATCGATTATCGAAGTATTGTATTGAAAGAATGCACGTTAAAGCGGTTATAATCATAATTATCTTGCTAGTAGACTACATTGTCTATATTTCATGTTCCATGATACTAAATTAGTTTGATGTCTTATCAGTTTTCGTGTAATCGAGAGAATTGAGGTTTATGCTTGATAAACCAATTTTATTGCGTTTTCCCACAAACAATACCGGCGCAATGCGGTTAGATCGCTACGCTTTGCGCCGATTCGCTCGCTAATGGCGTCGATCGAACCGGTTCCATGATTGATACGACGGTAATCAATGTGTAATAATTTATAGTGATAACAGAAACGTATTATTTCAAGGTTGATAAATATAATGTAAAACAATTAAAAACAGGGTGGGCTTAAAACGAGAGCTTTTTCAAAACTATGTTTTTTTTTATTATTTATTTCTCAACTGATAGTAATATATCACGTCACGTTAATTTTAATTAGTTTCACAAATGATTTGTTCATTTCTTTTTATTTTTAATATTTTTAACGCCTGTTACAAATTTCAACGTGAGACTATATTTTTTATAATATTATCTGGCTTTTTATGAATCCGTTTGCAGAATAAATTGAAATATATAGAATAATGATGCATTTTAATAAAGCTTGTGTTTAACGTTCGTAAATCAGTCACTTAAACTGTATTTTTGTAGAAGAGAGGATAAATGTGATAGGAAAAACCCACAATTTAGATTGTATCTTTTGTTTATCTAAATTGTTTAATTGATCGAATTTCTGGTAATGGTAATGTTTGATTCATAAATCCATAAATCGATTTCGTTATACGTACATACATTACATACATTCAATGTATGGATATTCGAGTCCGTAAATTATGCCACTGAAAAGAATTAACGCACAAAAGCTTTCAACAGTTAATATAATATTATAAAAGCCACAAGTTAGCGAGTCATTCTTGTTAACACCAGGTTAATATTTTTAGTATTTGTTACACAATCAAATTCATTGAAAAAAAATCAGTATGAGTGGAAAATCTTAATTTCAAGAAAAATGATTCTGTAATAAATTCAATTTTCTTCACGCATTTTCACACATTCTACATATTGTTATTAAAATATAAACATACATAAAATATGCTCTACGAAATAATATTAAGATTATAAAATATACGTGCAATTTAAGCTCCCGTATAAATCGAGAGTGAATTGGAACCCGCATAGATATTTTTGGTTTGATCATGGCATTGTTAATATTTATGTGTTAAAATAGACAGAGAAATTGATATTATGGTATTTAATTAAAACGAAATACTATAATACGCTTTTCATTTGTTTTATTGTTATTTTATATTTTTTAATCAACAATTCCCGTCTCCATCATGTCGGCAAAAGTATACTACAAAAATGTTATAATATTTATTGAGGTGAATATTTGTTTTTTTTTTCTTCTCTTTTTTATTAACTTACATTCGTATTATTTATACTTAAGATTTGACATTGGGAAAGGGTTGAAATATGTTATAATATTTTTAGCTATGCCTTCTCCCGCGCGTGACAACTCGATTATATTGTAGTACCGGTAAAACATCAAAATGCTAACGAAATCTCATTTTAGCCATTTTTAATGACACAATTTTTGAGTAATTCTTTGGTGAATTTAAATTACGACTCCACACTGATAAAGAATGATCAAATATTTTTGTAATAATTAATTATATTAAATACTTTTAAAATTCATTGCAAGTATTTTGATAACCACAATATTTATTTAGGACAAATTACAATTTAAATATCAAACATCCTGTAGATAAAACACGTTTTGATTCATAAATAAAAGCGAGACATCGGATGTGAAATATTAAGATTATTGTAAAGGATCTTGAAAGGTCTTGATATTTTTTTATAATGGAAAACAATCAAGAAGTTGTTTTAGTTTTCCTATGCGCATAAATATATATTTAACCATTTAACCGCAAACGACCCAATGGCAAATCCGAATCTGTTGCTCGCCCCACACGCTAACGACATATCGGTGATCGACTTTGACCATCAAAACAAATATGCTGTTCTCTTTCTATCTTCTTCAATGATCAAAATCAGTCAAAGAATTAAAGCAACAAAACAATGCTATAATTTTTATTGTGGAGTAATAAGAATTCAATTATAATTCCTCAAATGATACCTGAGTTAGAAGACAATTTTTTTCATTATAATTAACTTGACAATCAATTATCAACAAATAAAATTTTAAATAGAGCGCAGGCTCACCACTACACAATTTATTTTTATATAGATTTTTATGTATAATCATTGATAGTTTATGTGAAAATTATATATTAATTAGTGTTATTTTTATTATACTAAAAACCCCTTCCCCAAGTCCAGTAAAAATAGATTAATCAGATTTCATATTTAGTTTATTGATTAGTCTGAAGATGTTACTTAAAAAAGCGAAACAGGTATTGCATCTCGCAACACATAATTTTGAATAAGAAAATCAATTTTGGTTTATATTATTTACCGTTGATAAAAGGTTAAACTATCAGGAAATGACTTTAATAGATATAACATATGATAAGTTCATTTTGACATACTTATAATATAGGAAACAGGAAATTTTCCAAGCATATAATTAAAATGTCTTTATTGTAACTCTATTTGCATATATATTTATTAAATGTAAAAATACAAAGGACAATAGATGTTTTTACTATCAGTTGATACCTATGTCTCATTCTTTGGACATAAAATTCAATCTAGATATTAGAGTGAAGACAACATTATTAATAAGAAAAATATGAATATTTGTATGAATAATTAATTTAATAAACATAAAAAAGAAGCAAAAATATGAAATCACCTTTCAAGAAAGTGCATTAACCTTCAGGCCAACGCTTGCAACTGGCGTTTCATATTACCGAAACGGAGTAATACGAATATCAATTGTATAGTATACAGACACGTTTAACAAATTATCCATTATATGCATTTATTATTCCTTGTCATACACTTAAATATAATAAACAGTGTCTTTAATTCACTGACTGCTAACGTCTCAGCTGTTTGTAGTGTGATGATAATTGATTCGCAAAATTACAACAGTAGAAAGAATTAAAATGATTTTGTTTGAGCTATTTGTTGTATGAATATATAACCTGATCTGTACAAAAAAATCGTCAAGATTAACATATTTAACAGTAACGCCATTATAGATTTTTTTTTAAATATTCAATTATTAAAAATCCTTTACACTTCTCAGCGGGTAATAGGTAAAAGAGATTCATTTGTTTATATTTAAACCTTTTTTTTTAATATTTGTCCAATTATCAAAAACGGATCGAAGCTTTCAGTTAAAGCCATTGAAAAATTGATAACATTAAAATATTCATTTTAACAGTATCTAATTAATTAATATCGCCACCACAATTTTCGAGAACTATCTTCGATTAATCTAACATTTTATATATATACACAGTTATCATACTATTTAGTAAACAATAACATTAGAGTTCATTTATGGAAATTTTGCGATTCCTACACGAGTTACTACACGTAGTTAGACCAGTAAAGTCTCGAAGTTTTCAGTCTAAGCATACTGGACTAAAATAGCCTTTTTGCAGACTCGGCACGTGCTTTGGGCAGCTATGAAAGCGGGCACCAGATAATTTTGATTAACATACATATTTATAATTATACATATATGGTTACTTACTTATTTTAAACGACGCAGCCAAAAATATTTCCTACACCTATCTACGACCTATCTACTTGGTACTGCAATAAATCCCACATAGAATAACAAAATAAGGTGCTATGAGGCGAAAGATGAAAAAATATTACTATCTTTACCATAAAGCCTTTTTGAAAGCACTTTTAATATTCAATCTGTATTTCTTCAAGTTTTTAAAAAGTATTTACTTACAATTATGAAGTTAGATTTTCGAAAGAATATTCACTTTACAAACAATACAAAGTTTAACGATTAAAATAGTGAATATAATCATACATACCATTTTAATATTCCTAAATCATCACCATTTATTTCCATAGATTAGAATACCTTATTTACTTTTGTGTACCACTTAAAATATAATCTCAAAATTTATTTTACTTCAAACAGACTTTTCTTAACATGTTTGGTATGGAAACTTTTGAACCAGATTATTTACCACAAATTCAGGTGTAGCCAATCTTTTTTCAATTTCTTCTTTATCCATGTAATCTATTTCTTGGAAGCTAAGCAAGTTTAACAATTAAAAATATTTAGTATTTATCTTCGAAAAAAATACGTCGCATTTTTAACAATGTTTGCCAAGGTTTTTTTATTGCAGTAATTTTGGCACTTCTTCGTTTATTCATTATGTTCGTCTAATTGCACTATTCTAACTCATTGAGAATCTATGTTTCTTCCTCGAACATATTTTGGCCAGACGCGCTGAGAGAATTCTACGTACCGCTTTCTGAATTGAGATTGGTCTCAATTACTTGGTGACCAAATCTTTGCATGCCCTATAACAATTAGCAATTTTGGATGCGGAACTTGATCAATATCGTCTCAATTCATTGTGATTTTATTGAGACATCTACCACAAGCCGCAGAGTGAACACAACCCTTAATAGTCATCGTACGCAATCTGATTAGTATACACGTCACCCTTATCTTTTACTTTACTCCCTTAGTAGTAAATATCAACTGTTAATTCGTGGAAAAAAGGCTAAATATTTAACAACACACATAATTTGCTTTATTCTAATACAAAACTTTATATTACGATCGGCGATTACATTCATCAGTCAAAAAAGTTCGCGGTAAGGGAAGATACAATAGTATTTTTGAAATTGTTTTATCTGTTTTTAAATCAATAAATATCGACGTAACTGTAGCCGTGAGACAAATAATACGCTTAATTTAGAACCATTAAATTAAAATATTTTTGAAAAATTATATAATAAAATAACCTTAATAAACTTGAAGTAAATATAAAAAGTTTTAATTGACATTTGATTGACAGATTGGTCGCGATCTATTTATTGATTGGTCCTGTAATAGTTAAATGCATACGTAAATCCTTTCTATTTGCGTCATCAGAAAAGATTGATGATTTCCGCTGTCAATCAATAATAATTCTAAACTTAAATGCGCCCAGTACATATTTTGTCCAGGCATGAAGATTCACGCCTTTATCAGACAATGATTGTGTAAATGAATACACACCAATTCTTATCACCAATTGTCATGGTCCACTGAGAGGTCAACATTTATCAAAAAAGCCATCCTCTTAGTATTGATGTATAGTAGATCCAACTGTCACATTTTTGGGAGGTTCAAAAAACATGCAAAAAAAATGTATGAAAAATATTATTTCATTCATTTTTTCGCGTTTAACATATATATTTTAATTGTTCAAACTTTGTACGACCCGGGATTTGTCTTGCGAAATTTTCCGGTATTCTATCACGCGGATGCAACAGAATTCATATTTTATATTGAAATTCTTTCAAATACTAAATATAATGTAACATGTGACATCAATATTTTCATGGCTATTTAAGGGCATCATTTTGGCTAATCACTACTATAGAAAATACATCGTCTATCAAAAGATCTCATCTTTAAAGCTGAAGAAAAGCGATGCGAACTTGTCATTCTGGGTACTATTTCAATATTCATATTTTATCGTTACAATTAAATGATGGACATTTAAGAAGGTTTTCACGTGAGTTATCGTCAATCGTGATGCTTTCAGCTTGTAACTTGCAACTTTAACATTAACCTCACAGATCAAAAAATTAATACCAATACATTACCACCCTCTTTTCCTGATGAAGTTGAGTAATGAATACTGGCTATAAATTAATCTTATTATTCATAACAAGACTTAGCATTATAATGAACGAGCGAAATAAACTTTTTGAAGTGTTCTAAAATACAAAAGATGCAAAATAATATTTTTTTAAAAACCAATAATTCAATGAAATTCAATAAAAAATACGTGTACACCCATCCCTCGCTTAACATGGAATATAGGTTCTGCTAGATCACCGTGCTAAGGGAAATCGTGTTAAGAAAGACTAACAGATGTATGCAATAGAGGTGATAGGTTTTTTAAAGATATTAAGAAAAAACAGGTAGGTGGAACTGATGAAAATTTATCGATATTTAATGATACGGATAAAATATATTATTCAGTGTCACTATCACTAGGGGATATTAATATAAACATTTTTTGATCCAAGATTTGTATTTTTGTCTCCAGAGAAATTATTTTTCTACTAAAATTCTTTTTCTACTACTACTGTTGTTTGAAATGCGCAGTTCTATTCCCGGTATATCCTTACCGTTATTTTTTGAGTTTCGCACAGCTGTGTGCACATCTACGAAACGTCGAAACATTTTTTTCCACCGAAACTGAAACCGTGTTAAGCGAGGGATGGGTGTATTAGGAAAGTCTCCCAAAAAGGCTTGGATTGCGATAATCTCCATTAGGAACGAATATTTATTAAACGCATTCAAAAATAAAATAATTCTACTTTGAACCACCCGGATCACGATGCCTTCTTTCATTCATTGCGCTTATCAAATGTATTAAACGCAGTACAGCTTTACTGATACATAAATTAAAATCGTTTTACTACATACGCACGTGATAGGTTAAACAGCATCCTTATCATCGGTCAATGTATACAATCGTGATGACCTTATCATTTTTTAAGCAATCATTGTATCATTTATCATCATCAAAAGAAGATCGTCAATACGCAATAAGACATAATATGTATCTGATAAGGGATTTCCATGACATTATCATTCAGTCTAATTTTTTCCACAGTCGATGATAATTAGATACTTAAAGACCGACAGTCTTAAAATCACATTATCTTGCAAAATAAAATAACTTGATGAATGCGGGTTATGAAATTGAAATACGTACACGTTCACATATGTATGTACGCAATAGTTGATTATTTTATTGCAATAAAATAATAAACATTAAAAAATCGTTATAAATTTGATTTTAAGAAATAGCTATCATTAGTAACGCTGACTAATGTGACTCACTTTCTGCGAATTTCCTGGTTAACAAAACAATAACTGTGCATTTTTTGATAAATGCAATAAAAAACATGACCCTAGCACTAAACCAGATATGAATAATGCTTTATATTTTCGGAATTTTTTGATAATATTATCACGCAATATTTCATATTCTAGTGACATGCGGTTATCTTAATTTAACTCTTTGATTGCTAGCGTCACAACCGTTGAGATTGTGGTTGATAGTCAAAAATATGAGATTGTTAACAGTGGTTAAGCTTTCGTATCCGAACTATTTTTTATATTAGAAATTGAGTTATAAATTAGCTCTGTTAATCTCCATAAGTTTTCTGAATACGAATTAATTTTTAATTAATTTTTGAAATATCGGTATTGGAATATCCAGAATATTGATATGACTGAAAGATTAAATAACGTGTATGTATGACGTATGCGTTAAATCTCACTAAAAACTTAACCGAACCCGTAAACCCTTTCTGGGAATGCGATGACAGAAGAGTAATAGTGTGTGTATTACATTATAGATATGCAGATATATCGGGATGTAATAAATTCAGGTTTGATTAACATTGTTCTTATGTGTGCTTAGGCGGAACGATATATGCGGAAAAAACGATGAATGTAACAGCGATAGACCACATATATCAGATATCGATCCTCCAAAAAATTCACGGCCTACCGATTTAACAAAACCATCTAAAGTCAAAAGCAAAATTAAAGCTTTTATTATAGACAATATTCGAGCTTTCGAGTGAATGAGCTTAAAACTCATTTAGAACCCTGCGAATAGAAATATTATATTACGATCGGTGATTCGGAATAATAAGTGTTTCAAAACGTTCAAAGCTAACTCTACAACGCACACGCACTATTTACTTTGTGAAACAAAACATACCATATTCTCGGAACTCTTTAAATATTGAAAGGAGCTTGGCGTATTGTTCTCGGAATGATTTGGTGGCAAATATTATACGTGACTTCTTCCACGAAGACTTTTCAAACATTGTGATAACTTAATCATTTGACGTACAGGAGAAACATTAAATCTGACATAGCTGTCAATCATCCATTGAATAAGTTATCTCGTTAAGTACTTTCGCCCGATTAAGGCGTTTTTTTGATAATTTTACGCCCGAAATGTTTGAAATGTTACAAATACTGTAATCAAGAAAACATAATTGTGAGAGGTCCTTCATGGTAAATGTAACTCATTTTTTTCCATTGTGGGACGAAAGCGTTTTAATTTTTTTTTTACATTCCAATAATTATTTAATTTTAGTTGAGACACGTATATGATTTTAAAATCACATTTATGGCATTAAATATTGCTTATATTATAATAATATTACTTTCGGTTGCAAACCAATAATATTATACTACTCGTGGTTTCCCTCATATGAACCAACCTCCTGTTATATGACAGTGAACTATAAATCCAGCTTAATAAAAAATGAAATTTTGTTCGTCTAATCCATCATTTGAACAAAGATCCACATATCAATTTATGAACCGGTCATGGCTGGGAACATGTCGCTGAAACTATAATGAAGACAACAAAACAAAAGCCCTCAACTATATTTTATTGATAATTCATTATTATTTGTAGTAGAATCCTTTCAAGAATAACTCATTGATAGTATGTATCATTAATGAAACTTATTACAGGTAAATTTGTTCATTATTATTAGATTAATATTATTGAATTTATTTTAGCTGTCGTTTAGTCCTTGCCTTGGGGTTTGTGTTTTCCTTCAATTAATACATTCGGTGTATAGATCATGCTAATTGTTTATTGTGGGTCAGTTTTGTTGCATCCGTGTGATATAATGCCTGACGATACCGAAAGGCGAAACCCGGGTCATTGGTGACAAAATATGTGAAATCGTACAAAGTCTTAACAATTCAAATTTGATGATGAAAACGTTGAAAACTTGAACACAAATCCGTCGATAACCATACCAATCATACAATACTATTGAAAGTTCTTATCATTCAAATAAATATTTATTCATATCATGTTACATCTTGTTCGAAAAATATTTTATTGGATTTTACAATTAGTGTAAATAATAATTTTACATTTTTTCTGCAAAATTAAATATAAATTATATAAATATGCCACTAGTAAATAATAAGTAAAAACATTTCAGGATAATTGAGACTCTCCTAACGCGTTTCAATTAAGGGATATTTAAATTAATTATTCTTTACAAACTATAATTAGTACTTCTCTTTATATATTTAGAGTTGTTTTACATATTGTGTTGTATGAATTTATGTATATAATTAACAAATAGATTAAAAAAAAGTGTTTTACACAGTCTATATTGCTATGTTTTATCTTGCATCATTTTATTGTGGTATAAGAATTAAGCAAAAATATGTTATAAGTTAAAGCAATTTCTGTGAAAGCTATACAGATAATGATTTTTTTATAAGCGTCGGTGTACCGTGGAAGTTTCGGGAATACTTTGATGTGCCTCGGGGGAGAAAATATGTTAGAACACTGCGCATATATTAGTTTAATTTGTTACTAGGAATGAAAAAAATGTGATGCAACAAATGAATCATTCGGATTTTGATGATTTCGACAATTCCACAAACATCACGATTCATAGAATTCCAGCATTACCACCATAACTCTGATCCTACAAACAACAAACTATGTAAAAAAAATATTTCGTTTACCTTACAGCATACTTTAAAAAATAGCCAACCTCAAAACGTATAAATACAATAACCTACTGCTATGTTGTGCAACAAACAATGTTGCGCAAAATTTCTCGTTATTTAGTAAATATTAAAAAAAAAAAATATCTTCAGCGAGAGAATTGACGGCAGATGATTCACGGTCAAACAAAAAAAAAAATAACAAGCGATTCCGAGAAAGTGGGATGGAATTTAAACTAGATTCTTGTTCTAAGAATGCCCGGGGCATCTTTTTTACTTGCTATTCTTAATATACATAATATATTTTAATACTAGACGCAGCGAAGATAGAAAATTTAGCATTAAAAATATTTGTAATAATTATACTTCAAAAAGTACGCAAAGTGTTAATTATTAAGAATTCTTATGATTTCAATGTAATATAATTACTCGCTGGAAATAATTTACTTCTGTTTTCGAGAAATAAAATATTTCGTCAGTAGTCGACGAAAAATATTAGCGGTTACGTCTCTGTCTATTTTAACCCTCTCTTCGTAAACTACATAAAGTTTAATCCATCACTGATTATTTCAAAATTAAATTCAGTGGTGTTTTGTGTAAATGACAAAAATTTAACAAACTTTTATGGTTTATAAAAATAGGTATTTTTCAGGCCCTCTGGGAAACAGTACAATATGTGTCACTAATGATCCGGGTTTCGCCTTGCAGATGCCAAAAGTCGAAACCCGGGTCGTTAGTGACAAAACATGTGGAATCGTACAAAGTTGTAACAATTAAAATTTGATATTGAAATTCTATCAAGAACCTTCAGTCGATATCATAAATTATACATATTGTTAGAACAAATAAGGTTATGATTATTGCTACACAAAAGTCTTGAGACTGTTAATTCTCGTGTATCTTTAATTGTTAACTTTGAATACACTTTAATAAACCGTCTCACATTTGACACGTAAGCAGTCAGAGACGGTAGGGGAAAATTATGATAGGACTAGGGCAAAACTCGTTATTACATTATCGCTCTCTCAACGTTTTGTTTCAAGAATTGGCTGATTGGGAGGGAATTATGTACATAGTCATCGGTATTGTTTCGCTGAGTAGACAATATGAATATTTCTAAATCACACACAAAAGTGGTGTTTATATTTATTATTAGTTTAAATAAACAACTTCAACCGCTGTATTTCAATGTTTACCAAAACAAATTACATATCGGAAATGGAAAAATTTTGTTTATTACTTTGTCGGAAATGTTTGTGAAAAAAATTGAGGAATTCGCAATAGTTTTATTATTATTAATGGAATTTGTCATATTGAATATTTAATTTATTAAAAGCAACGTAGATTGTTAGGCTTGTTTTTTTTTGCATTGACTCATGAATGAAATTTACATTTAATAAAAAAAATCGATAACAAAGCAGATAATATTTTTTTGTCAAAATAAAAATTCCGACGAGTTTTTTTGTTAATAGATAATGATTACTGTTATTTATATTTTAGTTATACATAAACATTGGTTAAAATCAACTTAACTCGTATTTGTTACCCAGTTGTATGATTCTAACGAGGTGTTACTAACGTTCACATACATACAAAATTCGTTGGTGGAGGACTTTCAAGTATGCACGAATCAGTTTGAATTTTTTTCATATCTCAAATACCCTTCCACCTATTTCTCCCAAAACGATAGAATTGAAAAACTGTTTCCTTATAACCATGCAACATTGATTTATGTGATTATTAAATCGCCCGTTCATATTTGAATGATATTTCGATCAGGAGAACATAGGTTCTGACATGTTCTTGCATTTTCATGATTTTAGCAGTGCTTTGCAACTGGTGGGCCACAAAACAATGCTAGGTGTGCAGCAGCGCATCTCTCTAACAAAAATAAAATTAAATAATTCGTGAACAGTATAAATTATTTTGCGACGACGTAATCTAAGGAAAGCAGAAATATTTTTTTCGTCGTTGGAATAATATATCATATGAACATAAATATTAAACACACAATCTACAAATGTGAATTTATAAGAGCAAAAAATATATGTAATTAAAGTAAACAGAAATAATGAGTCATTCACGTTTTCATCAATATTGACTTAGGGGTGCCGCAAAATTTTGGAAAAAAAGCATTGGTGTACCGTGGAAAACGAAAGGTTTCGGCCAATACTTAGAAATCAATTTTAGCACAATAAGCATAACTTTGTGTTATCTTGTTAGAGTGTATCTATTCTTATGTTTCCTTTCACCAAGAACCCAATCCTAAAAACAAACTTAATTAGGAGTAGGACACGCACTCCAAAATTCACATTGGGAGTGGACGTGTTTCAAAATAACATTGGAATCAAAAACATTTGGTCGTTCGTATAATTATGAACTCACCTACTTAAAAAAATATTCAAAGCCAAGCTTTCCAAGAGATAAATTAGTAACAAAAATGTATTTTCAGCACATAAATTATTGAACAATCTCTGTATCATTTGAACCTTTTGAGTTTTGACATATTATCACTAAAATAATTATTTAACTTCGTGTCCAATACTAAAAGCAAATCATAATAAACTAAAATTAAGATATTGTCCATTTCTTTCACCTGCGCAGTTAAATAATAACGTCTTTCTATCGATCCAGCAAATACTGAAATAATAGAATGTGACTAGGTATTATGTTAAATTTCTCATTGTAATAAAAATGAGATATTCAATATTTATTTTGGCTTATGATTCGTAAATAAAAATGAAAAATATTGTTTGAACAAAACTGTGTTTATATTATTTCCATTGTAAACACTACTCTTGAGTAGCGAATATTTTGAAATATATTATGCCCCTGTTATGCTCGAAATGTATATCTCTTCAGTAAATATTATTGTTGGATCATTTCATGATAACACGATAAGGTTGCCGGCAGCAAAAAACACAACAAAAATACTGAGTCGTCATAACTTAACTGACATTGAAAATATTAAAATACAGCGTTTATAAAATCGCTAAAGCTTTCATTAAATTATGAAAAAAAAAATCTAAAATTAATTCATTTTTTATCATATTGACTTCTAATAAGTTTCTTACTCAATAAATACTTAACCTCACCTTTTTAGAAGATAGTAATCACAGAAAACGGTTAATAAGTGAGATGACCACATACATACGTTTTTAGCATCCGGTAGATGGCAAATAATTTTTTTTAGAGGACAAACATTTGAACATAAATAAGAAATCGTTTATTAAACCAATTTATGATACTTTGCATAAAAGGATTTGAATAGCTTTGACGGTTCGATTCGAAGTATGACTTATAAATACCTGTTTTTAATTTTTTCATTCTTACATTTTGGTAACCCTGTTTCATATATATATATATACACTGATTATTTTCTACGCAAATATATCAAGTAAACTGAATTAATTGTTACTTAAAGTGAGAATAACGCACGAAGGTCAGTAGCGTTGACGGGAAATCAAGGCTACGCACAGGTCAGGTCGATGGCCTACTCACTCGCTCGCTGGAGCAATTCAATCCAAATGCACTCATACGGTTCAAATGTCAATGGCGTCACTGGATTATATGAATGGACAATTCCACTCCTTTCGACATTTCGCTTTTACTACTTTGAATTCATTTACATGGAAACGCTCGTGAACTGATTTCAATTTGGCTAGATTCCAAGACGAATGCTCAACATATATGAACACAAAAAACAAAATTGTAACCTGTATGGACCTGAAAAAAAAAACAACATGAACTTATTATCTAATAAACGATACATTTTATCTAGCACAAAATTTGATAGATTCAAAGTACAATCAGAGCACTTTTCCTATATATAAATGTTGATGGACAGTTATAGTATTTGTAATATATATTTTATCATTTTCTTCCTAATAAATACTTTATACATTGTCATTTATGAAAAAATACGAGATTTACTATACATTTAAAGAACCTGAACATTTTATAAAAAATTTAAATATTTTATTTATGTATATAGATTGATTTTTTTGGATATAATAAACACCCCCAGTCTTATAGATTACTAACACAAATATTGTCAATTGCAATCTTTTAGGTGTTTTTTTAAGTACAGTATTTATTGATACTTTTTTCAATTTAACTTGTCATTTTAGTTTATAAATTAATGGACCTACTTTTTTGAATGGCACGACTTGCGCTCAATTATGAAACATCTTCTGATTGAGTGTTCTATTAAACTCATTAAAAATAAAGTAAATCAGCCTGACACTTCAATGAAAACCATCAAGGAACGAGGGGAGAGTTTTGAATTAAAAAATATTTATAACAACAAAATCCCAATTTATCGTATTCATCGATAAATGCAGTGGTCAAGTTTTTATCTTTTATTTAACTCAATGGATTTGTCTATATCTCGTTGTTAACATTTGAAATATTCTTTTATTTATATCACTTTTATTCTATTGTAATAAAGTAATCAATATTTTTTATTCGAAAAGAAGCGTTGCTAAGGAAAATATTTGTGTTGCTTTTTTCTAAATAATAAAATATAATTGATGTAATAAAAGCATTTATACGAGTTTCGGATCCATATTTAAAAGATATTTGATACAATAATATTCATATTATCACATTTTACACTGAATGTAACATCATCAAAAAATACATCACTGTATATAATTTTTAAAAAAATACATTCATATTGGATTTCAATCAAGGAAATAATTGTTTTAAATTAATTTATTGATTAACGGGTTGAAACTATTTTTTTGTTAAATAAGTTTTATTTGAGAATTTCAATATTTTTTTTAATCATAACTTTAAAAATGCAATAGTAATAATACACAATCAATACCTTTTTATAAGAAACGTTTGCAACAAAAAATGGGGCGTATAAAAAAAACTCAAAAAACAAAAATAGCAAAAATATATGCAAAAAAAAATTTTTCTTCAAATTCCCAGATTTTTTTAAATTTTTATTTCTATGTCATATATAAAAATACGAAGACGAACAGATACATATAATATGTATACATGCATAATTTTCTTCGTTTATATGAGTTATTTCCTGCCGTCCTTGTCGGCTTGCAAATATAATCGTTCGCGATTTTTTGAAAGAACGTTTTAAATTTTTCTTGAAAATTAACTTTTTCAGAACAGAAAATCGCAGCAGAACAAGGAAACCGTATGAATAACGCGTACAATGGAGCACCGTCCAAAATACATGCATTCTAATAAAACATATTTTTATGCTTAATTCGCCATCATAAATTTTAGTTTATACAGAAGTTTTGAAAAATTTTCAGCTTTTTAAGAATACTAACAATTATTAAATTAACAATGAACATTTTTTTTTTTTGAGAAATATAAAAAGGATTTTTTTTTTAATTTTCAGGCAAAACTATCAGTTTTAAAAAGTTTATTGTAAATTTAAATTCTGGTTTATAAACTACTGATATATTCCTTGGCGTTACTGATGGGAAGTACTATTTAAATAAAGTAGAATTTAATTGCACTATTACATACTAATCTGAAGCACTTATTTAAATTAATAATATAATTATTACAGCTGATAATGCTATGAGCTTTCCGTAAGCTATAGATAAATGATTTTTCCAACAATTACTTCTTCGTTAATTACCACCAACAGCTCAAATTAATTGAGTAAAATATATTCAATATTCGAAATTCGAAATTTAAAACCATTTTTTTTATTTGAATTACACAATGCATATATTGTACATTACTAACATTGTTTTTTTCATACTTCGGACTAAGCACAGTATATTTTTTGACGTAGGTGTTAGCTCCCAGCAAATGTATTGATTGATTATTAAAGAAAATATAAAAAAGAATATATATTTATTAGCAAGATTCAAGGTTCAATTTAGATTTATACTATGAACGAATGATAATGAAATAATCAGTGAACTGAAAAGTTTTGATTGCCTCCCAGGTTCGAAGCCGCTGATTTGTTTAGATCCATGACAAATGTTTCAGGTTGTAAAAAACCCACTCCGATTTTTTTTTTTTCAACGTTATACCCACCACCACATGTCTGTGAATAAATGAACAGAGACTGAAATAAATAAACGGCGAAAGTTTACTTACTTAACACTTTATAATAAATAACATATTGAATAATTATAGCATTATTGTCTTTCATGTATGTGTTTTGAATTTCCAAAATTGTTTTTTTCTTATATTAAAATAACAACCAACGTACCGGGATCCCGGATTTGGGCACCCATATTTCAATTCTTATCCGTTACTAATGCTTCCCTAGCTCTACGAAATCTGATCCCTAATGAAATCTGGTACTAGACTATATTTATAAATTATTTTGTTATAATAGTTAGTTATTACCTTCCCTAGATATATTTCAACTAAATTTAACGTCTTTGATGATTTGATGCAATTTAATAAAGTCATCGTGGAGGAATACATTAAGGAAATAAATCAAACGAGTGAACGGTTGAATAATAATAAAACTAATTATACCCATTATTCGTTTTAGATGAATCAATTGATGACATACCTAATCAGAGTTGTTAATTATCTTTATATTTATATATCGTCGTCTCAAATCCCATAAAATAAAATAATTAACGATATATATATTTATATTCGAAGTATGGAATGTTTAAATTTCAACACCCCAGCCTTCTTCTTCGTTAATCTGTCAATAGAGAGATTGAGCGACTTCATAACAAACAATAGGTATTATCGAAAAACTTTAAATTTTAACTTCAAATAACTGAGACTGATCATGATAATATTCTTAAATTTGTAAATGTAATTAATTATTATTTTCGTCGATCGAAATCACTACAACATACTCTTCAGTATTATGATAAAATATAAAAAAATACTAAATATTAAATACAACGAGTAAATAATTCTAAAGAATAAAAAAATATTAAATTTTGTACGTCCTTTATTTGTGAAATAATCACTTTGAAATTAAAGACGGTAATAATTGTATTTTATTTTTAAAAACCTTTGCCTATAACACATAATAGTCTACTCAAAACACAATAGTATGATGCAATAAGTAATTAACGGTGACCACTTCTCCTTGAAAAGCCAGTTTTGTGCTGACGTAAAAATGATTTTTCATTAAAAAGCTTTTATAAAGCTCTACCATTCTATGAGAGATTGAATTTAACGAAAGCTTCGACGTACGATGATTTGCATTAAACAATATTACACTTTTATACACAACAAATTTACAAGGCTTTACAGGCATACAAAATCATGGCCTGAATATTGTTATGATAAATACTAACGGAGTATGATGCAATATTAAATAAAAATTAACAGTCAACTATAAGAGTGTATATTTTAGTTATTTTGTGAATTTTTTTAAATGTGTTTTAGCAAATAAATGTTTTACAATAAATTTAACTTACCAATGAAGTTATGAACTAAAATTATTATATTGTGAATTTTTTCAATAATCATTTCATATTACTGGAAAATATTAGACTAACAAATTGTCATTTTCAGCACCACTTTGCTGGCTACGTGACCAAACATCAAATGTAATTCGAGTCACTCTTTTAGCATTGAAAATCACATTTTCGTATTTTCCATGTTTCACATCACGTAAGCAAATGCACTTGACTGACTTGCATCCGTTTATAAAATGTGACAAGTAAAAAATGAACTTGAAGTCGTCGCTTAACAAGTAAACGCTCGTAAAAAGCACTGGATTTTTTACTCGTATTAATATTCTTCAAATAATTGTAGAAGAAAAACTGTACTTAATAAAAGAATTTATTATTGTTTTTTACAGCTGAAATATTGTAAATTATGATGAATAAATAAAGCACAATTTCGGCTATAAATTGATTAAAGTATTAAATGAGAATGAAATTCATATTAAATGAAAGCACGTGTAACTAACTGTATGGAAAATCGCTCGACGCCAATCGTCTCGCAGCGCCGTTTACTGAGTTTTAAATGCAATTCGCACGTATAATAACAATTAATTATTAGTGGAAGTATTGATACCATAATGAAAGTGATGGCAGAATCGTCGTTACTCGGCGCGGAACCGAAGGCGCGGCAGCGGGGAACAGGTGGAGGAAGGGGTCTCGCTTCATACTATAAAATCTGCCTCGGAAAACTCTAAGAAACCATTCTCAGTCAAAGTGTCCGACAGTGTACTTGCGATCGCTAGAAAATCTCACACAACTTTCCGCGATCACACAGAGAAACTACCCAATCATATATTCTTAATAAATATACTCGCCGAGTAAAGAGATAATTTCCGGAAAAGCGCCGTGGAATTCAATCGAGCTTTTTGCAAGTTGCGTTTCGTTTTTTAAAACTTCCGAATCGTTGGAGAGCGATGGCTTCGAAAGTCCTGTTCAGTTGGATGACCCTCGCCATGGTCAGCCTGGCTATTTTCTTCCTGCTGGTGTGGCCGGCAAACGGAGCCGCCGTCTCCAGGGTGCAGGTGAGGATCATATTTTATTTTGCACGTTTCTCTCGGTGTTAATTTACTTTACAATCGCTATGTATCTGCGTTAGAAAATAAATTTCAGCATTCTCGCGTTTCAACAGAGTCGTTTTACAAGTGTCATAAAACAGTATTTCTCAATAGATATTGCAAAAAAAAAAAACGTTCACATGATGCCTCTTTTCTATATTAATCACAGTTTACATAAGTAGTGAACGAAAAAAATGTTCGAAACTTCATTTATTTTTTAATGAATTTAAAATGTAATATAAAATTCAATGTGTATTATTAAAATATCGAATAAACAAAATCTCGTTTGAAATGTGTATAAAATATTTTTAAAAGTATTGATAATCTTTAAAAAATAACAGATTAATTTTACTTATACTTTGACTCGCATATTAAAAGAAAATATGGAAAAATATTTAACTTAAATTCTTCGCTGTATTTAGACGATATATCAAATAAACACTATTTTTGAAATTATGCATTACTTCTGAGGTGCATTAAAAACGCTGATTTGTATGGAATAATATTTTCAGACGAAGTCGTAATTATTCGTTTCACTGCAAAGAATCTAAACGAGAAGAGCGTTTATATGAAATCCGGGAAATATGCAATCAGCGCAGGAAGAGCATATGCAGTATAGACGTTTTAATATCATCTGCAGAATGTGATGCAATATATTTTTAAATTTACACATCTTCATTTACCCCATGCCCAAAACTCGTGAATGTGATAGTTAAGCTGTCACATCATAAAAATAATCAATTGTTCATTTCTGTTTAAGGTCGACTTTTACGTCAATTCATAATATTTATATAAAGAAAAATAAACAATAATATCTTCAAAACTTTGTGATTTCTAAGAATTAAAAATAATAAACTCTTGCTAGATAACGATATTTCATTCACTTTCAAATCAAAAGGAGACGAATAAAATTTCATTAAATCGTTCTTTCTCTTATTTTATTACGTAGTTTAATAATTCAAAATAAAAATTCTACCTTGCATTTATAATTTTATTGGCGTTGTAAATGTTAGAATCGCAGACCAAAAACATTTATTTCGCTGCAAGTTTTTTCATGCAACTGTAATGCACTTTTTTGATATGAAGCTTAAACTATGATAAAAAAATTGGATATTATATACGTATTCTATAATTTATTACAGGTTGATTAATAAAATTCGCTCGGTGCTACAAGTAAAAAAATCTCCGTTTTTATTATAGCTGTGGGTAGTAAAATAATTTACGATTGCATTTTTAATGGTTGCAGAGTTGAGTGTTCGCGATGTTGTAGTAAAAAATATTATTCTTCAAGATTTGCTTAATTAAATTCATTATACGACTGTTTATAGTTAGTTAATAATAATTATCTTACATTAAACAATGACTAAAGAAAAACCTAGTCGTTAATATACGAATGTAATACATATTCTTCTTGTCCTTTATTAAACTGCAGTTTGTTCGCATTTCGATATGATAGAATCTTTTATCAAAAGTCATTTACACAAATTTATAATATTGACATCTACGTAATACACCCACAATTTTAAAATCTTTCATTTTGAAAACAATTAACTACTCTTGCTTATAATTAATTAACTTGGGGCTCGCGTGAACGTCAAGTTAAATTAATAAAACAATATTCTCAAATAAAATCACACTTAAACGTATTATCACTAAGCAAAAGAATTTGTTTCGTTGTAAATTTATTTTGATTGCATAGTAAGACATTTTTTTAGTCTATTGATAAGTTTTTATATACACAAATACAATATTTGATTTAAATTACGTTCAAAAAATGCTCATAGATTTTAAATCTTCGAAGCTATTTTTTTAATTGTTCATATTGCTACAAATTAAGTATAAAATATTGCGTATAATTGTACAAGAGTGATACGTTTCAAATTATATCCTACTGCAATAAAGATTATAATAAATTATTGATACATAAAAAAGTGCACAGAAATTTTGCAAATCTAAAATAATTCTTTTAGGAAGTCAGATTTTATCGAATTTTAATACCAGCTATTTGGCTAAATTTTGTTCTTAATAAATTTATGCTTTTAGAACTTTTACTTAGAGCTTTTGTTTAAGCTCATGAAATTTTTGTAGTTGAAAATATACATACGGTTATTTTTTAATTCAGTGGTCTTCTTTGATTCAATCATTTTTTTTATTACAGTTTGTTCCGTTATATATGTGGAATATATCGGTAAAATAATTATATCATTAACGCTTTACTAAATGGCATTTTGGTAAAGAAAGTCCCACATGCATCGCGCAAATCGACCGGCTTAAATCTATTCCTATCCGCAGTTAAAATATCCACTGGGTGATGTAATAACGAAATCTATTTCACGCCAACCGGTGTGAAACGTAGACTAGAGCTAGACGGAAGGCTACGTGCGAGGCCACGTGTTGTGGTAACAATGTCCCACGTGGACCCGGGAAGGTGAGTCCGACATCGCTGCGCCGCCATCCCGTCTGGATCGATGATAGAAATTTTATCTCGTCGTTGTTACTTTGTAATTCTCACTTTATAATGACGAAAATATTCACATTTTAATTTATTCAATCTACCGTAGGTCTCATAAACTTTGTATCGTGTCGATTTTATAGTACGATATCACGCACATATTAATGATTTTTTTTTAGAGAACAAAGTAACTAGTCGTAATTATTAGAGTAGTATAGCGTATTGTTGTTAATCAAGTTAAGTCAAGACATAATATATATAAGTTTGAAATCTGAGTGCCTACAAATGTACAGTCTACAACGATACCTGGAATGTAAGATTATATTGTAGTTTCTACGCATTGAATTACTTAATATTGTAGACGATTTTTATATACGATTCATAAAAAATAATCAATTTGCGGTATCTATAACAAGCTATCACTTCAAGATATTACAATTTACTTTAACTGGTAACTTCTTTATTCGAGTTCATAGAAATTTGTTTGTGCCAAGTATAATTTTTAAGCTTATGGACATAGACTCTGAATTATTTAATCAATAGTTATACAATACTTAAATTTAGTTTAATACCATTACATGATATTCATAAATTTGGACCACACTGAAACCAATTTCTAATCTTTATTATGATTAATTATAATATCGCGCGCACGTCGCTAAAACTTTGAGAAAAAAATGAGGCTACCTCGAAAATCGCGTAGAATGTTCCAAAACGTTCGGAATTGTGACCACAGGTGATTTGTGCGCAGTGGGGCAGACGGAGACTAGTGGTCAGTGGGTATATACCTCTCGACCACGTGGTTTTTACTCCACTGACCACGTGGTATCCCAAAGTGAATGCCCTCTGAAAGCGTGGCACCATTACGATGCCGGCTAAGGTCACTCCACAGTGGCTCTTCTCAAGTAATCAATTACAAATCATTTTTTATGAATACTCAGAATCGCATTAAATAATTACTTAATGCTTTTATATATTATAACTGGTTACGTTTCAACTAGTTAGTTATAACCGGTAAAAACCATTTTGAGTCATCGCTAAGATTATCAATGTCACTTAAGGTTCACATTGTGTTTTTAAGTCAAGGTAAAAATTTTAAAACTAATAACACATCATATCTACATTTTTTTTAAATTAACTATTTCACCGTTGTTTTTAGACCAAGGCCACTATACCGATAGGGAGTTCTCACTAGGGGAAAATTCCTGCGTGTATAAAAGATTTACAATGTTGCATAATACACATACTTCTAATTCACCCTTTTCATGAGAGGCTATCTTGAGACGGTATAATTGTATTCTGAATAACGGTGAAAGGGGGTTGAAGTGAAATAGGCTTTGATTCTCTGTTTAAAACGAACATACACTCAAGTTTCAATTATTCTTATAATCCTCAATCATTTTTTTATCAAAAACGAAGCACGGTGGCTATATTGAAATTGAATTACAACGCAACAAACTAATACTCATTTTACATACTTTTACACCACGACATAATTTAGTCTAATTTAATGGAAATCTTTAAATCTTGCAGTTTTTTTTTAATTTCGATTAATATCGTTTGTGTACAATTCAATAAATACTATTTTATTCGGAGTTTGTACAATAGTGAACATTTTTTACGATTTCATGATCAGTTACTTTCTAAAGTAACAGAACTAGTTTTCATTACATACAAAGAAGCAGTATTTGTACGATTAAATTAAATAAAAAATAACAATAAAAAATACTTATTGATTGTAAAACCGTGCTGTGTGGACTGTACTTAAGCAATCAGTGCATTAGGAATCATCCGTTTCGTGCCTGAAGAAAAGTCTTTTTTTTCTTTTTATAAAACTCTCAGTCTCGTTAATAGTAAGATGGTTAGCGACTTTTTACACGATGCATCGTTTACTACTGACTCACGATTTATAGTAAGTAACTTGCAGGTAATTAAGAATACCGCTAGGGTTACCAAAACATTTAATTTAATCATTATTGGTTAATTTATTTTTATATACAATTTTTATGGTATATAATAGTATATGGTAATATATATATATATTTTAATTTGAAATAATTCTTATTCAATAACGCAAAAATATATTTTTGGGCATTAAAAATATCGAACATATTATTACCTTTTAAACATTTCAATCTCTACGTTTTCTGTTAAAATACATTGCCGTTTAATAATAAATTTATTTTCGAATTAAAATCGTCTTGATATGTGTCAGTGGAGTTTTGATTATGAATTATATTAGATAGATCCACTTATTTTTGACGGCTTAAAAAACCAATGTTGTGAGAAAGACATCTCTATATGATTTTAAAATATTTTAATTGTATCGATATTATTAAAGTTGTAAGTACGATACTGGCAAACCCCTGACATGAAACTAGTACCACATGCGATGTGTATACATTATTTTACAAATTTAACATAAACTCTATAGCTGATGAATTCTACATTATTACGTAATTTTCATGTATTAATTACGCATTCCATTAAATCTACATCAAGTGTGAACATTGCTTAATACATAATTACCTTTACTTCACATTCATTTATATGAATACCATAGACGTTCTGACATAATACTTATAAGACGTTTATTACCCAGCAAGTTGTATACATTATTCCACTTGGCAAAATCGCAGAAAATGTATCTCTCGTCTTTATCATCGCCAATGTTTTTTACGCAGTTGTGCCCTTTCCAAATAACACCTCACGTTGTCTATTTAAAAAATAATTTCAGATGTCACCTGTTAACTCGACCCACTTCCGAGACTTTTGAAAGGTTAATTTATTCAAATCGTTCGATTTATGGATATTTAAATAAAATATAGTACACATTTACAAGTGAAATTAAAGGCATTATTAACAGCTTTTATTAGCACACAATAATTATAAAACAGCTGACAGTAAATCGTCGAACGAAACAATGGGTTGTTTACCCGTAAACCTTTGGTGCTTAAATATATTATATAACGTAACGTTTTCATTATTTTTTAATAAGATTTAAATAATGCAAATTATTTTTTGTCAAATTATAACAATTAACCTCACCATTATGTGCAAAATACATTCAATAAAAGTGCATTTACGCATAGTCATTTTAACGCGAATCGGCTGATGACTTACGTGACACTTACCTCATTTTTTTAGATATTATAAAAAACGCGTTTCGAAATTCTATTATAATTTATTTTACACCGTACTATCGCTTCCAGCGGAAATGCCCTGGTCCGCATCAATTATTTATATCGAGGTTTCATTGTTCTACATACTCGTTTTACGAGAAAATGTTAATGACATCTTTAATCGAAATGCTGTAGCTTTGAGAATAATTTTATGAAATGTCGTTTGTGCCCTTGGAACTTCCCGATCTTCCTGGAAAAAATGATGAAAATATATTCATATCTTTGCCATATTACTTTTTGTATTACACGTGCTTCGTTAATCCTTCCCTTACTGTGCCAAATAACGCGTTTTCCGGTGCCGCGTGATCGACATACATCATACAAACATTAGTGACATAAAATATAAACGATTGAAAGATAAAAATATATAAACAATTAAGTAAAGATGATATATTTTAATTAGTTAGTTTAATTGTCTGAAAACACTTTAATTTCGATAAAATTTATTCCCTGCGCCCGATCCGTGGTTTTTTATTATTTTTAATATTTTATTCTACGAATAAATAAACGAGGAAGAAATGAATACCTATAATCTAAAACCAGAATTTATCTTATAATATTCATAAAGAAAATTAAACTAAAGGTATGCGTATTTATCACGGGTTAAAAATGGTTAAGAAGCATTCTCAGACTAAACGATATCTAAAAAAAGTGATCTCTTGTGTCTGGCTACTGACATACTGGGTAAATAAATCAAATGTTTCACTTTTATTTCCGTCTATAAAGCACCTGTTGCACGTATTTTGTTTCTGGACAAGGGTAGCTGAATGATACTTGAACATTTCGTCCATGGACGCCATTTCGCAAGATCTAGTATCATTTGCCATATCTACGATGGATATAACGTTGTTACTGGTTAATCATCATTCTTTAACTGTTACTGTAAACCAGCGTATCTCAACCTTTTTCTTAATAAAAGACAAGTGTTACTTCACATATAAAAATAAAAAATCCTACATTGCCATTACAAAAATGCCTAAAAATACGATTTGACAAATCGTGTATAGTGGAACTCGGATTTATCGTTTTTTAACGTAGATTAATCCAGTATTCATTTTTTTTTTCAAAAATAATATAAGAAATGATAAATGTTTTTATATCTAGTATTAATCTGTAAGTGTTTAAAACCGTCCCTGTTATTAATTCCAAAAGTCAAGTAAAATATTATTTTTTATTATTATTTTAAATTGTTTCGTTTTTGTTTGTTAATTGACTACACTTCATATATCTAGTTGGTATTGCATGTGTTTTCTTTTAATATATGAAAACAATACTTGACGTATGAAAAATTGTATTTAAGACGGATGCTATAAAAACGTGATATCAATAATTCGATGCTGATTATCCAAACAAATTTTCAACTGAGAAATTAAATATATGCCAATTTTTTTAATGGTACGGTATCTATGGTTTGCGATAGCTGCTTTAAGCATTGGTGCATTCTTCTGATCGTACGATGTTTCTATTATTATAGCGTCGCGTGCTTTTCCGTTACGTTACAGCGCTGGCAGTCGGCAATTTTATTGAATTAACGAGACGTATCTACGTTTTCCGAGCGTCTAATCACCATGACGTAGCCGTGCCGTCAAACCATAACTCTATGGTTATTTTTACTAGCGACTCATCCCGTATTTATTACACTGTTCTAAAATTGAAAAATGAATCACTAGATATGTTTCAACTGTGTGACACGGCCTTTCAGAGAAATTCAATGCCCAGTGCTTATGATTCTTTTGTGGCACCTATCATCAAAATTAGAAGGTATAAAAATGTTAATGCTTCTTTAATATTTTTTACAAATTTTATATCACTCTCAATTTATCTAGTAATTTATGATATATTAAGCATTACCAGATCATTAGTAGCTCTTGGCACATTCACAGATTTCGCTACTTTCTCCAATATTCTTTCATAATGTTTCTATACTTTCCAATTGAATATGCAAAGCACCTATTAACTTAAATTATAATTGAGATCCATGATATCTTGAGACTTAGATGAACAGTCACCCCCTACTCCTCTCTGATATAGCCTGTATTTCATATTTAAAAATCTAAATGCTAACGTTACAAACGAAAATATGACTTTAAACGCATTGGAACATTCAGATTGGCGAGTCACAATAAATTGGAATATAATGTAATGGTGTGTGAAATGATACATTAATTATAATTCAGAATAGAGTTTTTCTAACGAATGATAATCAAGAGATTTAGATTGATGAGAAAGTAATATATATATTTTTTTTAATCTATTGCTCTTTCGGTGTATTTGTAAATTCTTAGATTTTTACTACATTTTTCTACATATAAGTGTTTGTAATGATAATGACTTCAATTTGTAAATTAAAACGAATGTAAAACTTCAAACAATTAAAATATCGTTAAAATACTTATGCTGTCTTTCTGGACATAGGAATATAGGTAGTGGAAATTTTATTACTTAATGAGAAATTCTTTTTAGTGCCAAAAATGACGTTCATAAGCCTTAACATCTATAGATGGCGTTTTAATCGCTGCTATGCTTTACCTGGCACATTGACAAAAATCTCTAAACAATCAGCATGATAGAAAAAACTATAGCGTGTAAAATTGAATTCGAAGAGTAATCTCTTTGAAATGTACACATGTATAATAATTTGGTTTAGAGGTACTAGATCAGTGGCTCTCATGTGCGGCCACTGACAGCTTTATTGTAAATAGTGCTATTAAAAAAACTGTTATAAAAAATTAAGCTGAAAAATTATTCATACTTTCAAAATTGATTAAATATATCTGACTTTTTTTTTGATCCACTTTTTAAGAAAATACAACTGCTATTTTTATCACATATAAAAACAAAAGTTTGGTTCGGCCATAGTAAAAAAAAATATTAGAATTATAGCTTATTTATAGCTATGTAAATTTTATTAAAAGCAGTATTTAATATTAAAAGAAAAAGATTTATAATAGCATATCAGCGTTTGTAGTTCAGCGTTCTGTTTTAAACTAGCGTATCAAAAATATTTTGAATGAAAATTAGCTTTTTATTCCATTTGTTGTATGTTGATAATTGACTTGACAGTTGGAATTTAATATCACGTCAACGTATTTAGAGTGGAAATGAGTGAGTTCAAACGAATGCTGTTTTCTAACCCTTATAAATAATGTTAAGAAACCTTTCACCGTCGATGTTGTCAAGTTTTCCTTTTCAATTCATTTTAAAGTTGTTCATAAGCATTTTCGGATTTATTATTGTTCATAATACATCGAGCTGAAAAAATGTGTGTTTTTTTTTTTTATAATAATAGCAACGGTTTGTTTATTAGATTATTTGAAATAATGGCGAGCGAGTTTCTTAGATGATGTTAACATATTTTTATGAATCATACGCAATAAGTTATCGATATCAGTATAAAATCTGTTACGCAGGAAACAATATCAAAGTACTTATGTACCGCCTTGATTTATGTTAATAAACCAAGTTATTCAAATTTCTTTCTCGTTAGGCTTCATTAAACGTAAGTGACATTTTGCGCAGCAGCGGTGGACCAACCACTTGTGGCATCTGTCAAACCGAATTAGCATTCTATTTTGTATTATTTTGAATATGATTAGAGACACGCTTGTTTTGGTTGAGTGACCGCCACCGGCGATACAATGTGACGTGACATCTAACGTCAAAAAAATACAAAACAACTATGTGTGTATCATAAATAATTATGTTTAGGTTGTGTGACTGAATTTTCATAAACCGAATGGCCTTCCATTTTATGTCAGTAGGTAAGCAAATGTTCAAATCAAGGTTACGTTAGCATTTCAAAGCTTGAAATGATTTCGGCATTCTGGAAAGATTGATTATGATTATCAAAATTAGAATGAGTGCATATGTCAATGAACATTTTTGCCCATTAATGATGTGTATAAAATTTTGTATTTACAATGATTCACTTATCAAAATGTGATTTTTGTATATTTATATTTATTTATTACTGCGATGCAGTATTAATGGGTAAAAATATTTAGTTAAATATGTACAAACATATGTTTATTTTTCATCTTGCCGTTCATGCAGATATTTAAGATGACGGTACTATTAAAATTTAAAACCATAAAACCACGACATTTTCAAATAGCTCAGCTATCAGCATCAGTGATTTTCACTGACGTTGAATATACATATTTTTATAAATTAATATTTTTAGATTTTGTAGTCCAAACTTCATTAATATGTTACATCTTACAGTTGATTTAAGTCAAATTAAAAAAATAAACAGTTTCAAAAAATTCAATAGCTACGAATGGTTACCTTAGATCAGTGCTCCGCAACCGGTGTGCCGTGATCAGAATACAGGTGTGCCGCAGTAAAATATCGAGCCGAATATAATTATTTTATGTTCATTGAAACAAGCATACTAATCAGTTATTATTTCACAATAATTATTAAGGTTGCATAAAAATAAATATTTTAAAGTTTATATATGTATACTTTTCAAATAAGAAACGAAAATTTATTTTTAAATTTAATATCTGTATGTTTTAGTTTTTGGTGTGCCGCAGAATTCTAGGAAGAATTTTGGTGTGTCATTGGCGAGGAAAGGTTACGGAGCACTGCCTTAGATTACATATGCTAGTTATGCCATTTCATAACAAGCTCTGTTTCCAAGAACGAATACATTGCTTTTGAATAAAAGATATCGAATTTGATTATTTTTTTAATAAACTTGTTATAAATTATGCGTATACTGTGATACAATCGGAGTGTTATCAGTGATTCATCTCACAAACACCCATTTCCGCTCAATTTCCTCGTTCGTCGAAGCGCTCGCCATCTTGTCATCTCGCGTAAATTATGTTAGGGTCATTCCCGTGTAGAAACGCGACACAACAAAATAAACATGTCAAAATTAATTTCTGCAGAAAAAAATGCCTATAAATAACACTGTCATGGCTGGATTCGATAAACAAACCGATGCGTAGTGGGTATTATTGCGACTAGTGTTATCTGACGTCATGCAATGGATATCTAGAGGTACCTTTGCATATTATTGAGGACAATAATATTTACGTGATAGAATCAATCGTAATGTATAAGCAATCCGTTGATGTAGCGTATCCACGGGTCAATCGTCTAGGTCTATGCCCTCCACATTCCAACGACTAGAATCGTAAACACATTATACAACAACTAAAACCAACAAATAAAATAAAAGGTAAACATAAGCCATTCGTACACTTTCTTTATTTTTTAGATTTGTCTACATTTTTTTATCGTTTAAATCTTTTACGATTCAATTTCTTTAAAAATCAAAGACATTATATTTTTGCACATCACGAAGTCATTGGACAACGAGTGAAATACTAAACGAATAAAATGAGTGTATTCCATTCACAGAGCAATGTGTGAGCTTTATTTATCTGTATCCGGTTTTCAAATTGCGTTTGACGTAACTCAACAACGTAGATTGCGGTGTGTGAAATTTTGGTACGTGACCATTGGATATCCGTCCATTAAACTATCAAAGGATGACATGAAAACTTTAGTGTCACAATGAATAACCGTTTCATTCATGAAATTTAAAAATATACAACTTGGAGAAATTTTACAAGATCTCATATTTGGAATTCAAAATTTCCACAATTTGAGATATTCCTAAAAGGGATTTGTTACTTGTATTATATATACAACAATACTTTCCTCCAAAGATCCACGTGAAATATATCTCTTTTCAAATCAATCAGTTCAAATTATTTATTCACACGCTGGTTGCTAATGGCGTGTTTATTCATTAGAATTCCGTCAACAATCGTCGTAGCCAATTTTTTATGGTTCTTATGAAAAAATGGCAATTCCGCTTTTCATTCTTTTGCAACCAAAACCAGATTTGCAATAATGAACTTGAACAATTAAGAAAAATCGTATTTACTTACAATAGGTTAGCCATTTAATTGAATAATTTTTCGAATTAATAACATACATTATACTTTATATAGCTGGGGTAAGTTATATAAATTAGACAGGTAGGAAAATTTCGCGAGGGCCGTTTCTTTAGTATAAATTGTCCGATTTTCACAGACCCAAAAACCATTCATTGGTTGTTGTGTCTTTTTTTTAAATTTATTTTATCGTTTTTTTTAATGATACAAGAAATGGTCTCGACACTAGATTTACGTGCTCCTTTTTATATGAGTTTAAATCAGAAGAAACGAAGTGCTTAGTATGTTAAAATCTATATCTAAATAAGATTATAAATAATATTTATTCATAATATTTTATGCGTTTCCAATAGAAATCATGCAATTCAGAAATTACCATGATGTCGTCAAAATTAGCAAATTATTAAAATTCCAATTGCATACTTCTGTAACGTATATGCATCAAATAAATACACATTGTATACATTTACATTGTTTTCAAAACTTATTGCAAAATAAGTCATAATAATAATGACAATAATTTTTGCAATGGTATGTTTTGTTTTACTATTGCATTACTGACACTTTCAGTCATTAATTGTGTCACTGGAAGGTAATGTCCACACATAAAAATATCAAACATTACCAATGTTGGATTGGTGTAGCAACATCTGCTTTTATTACAAGACAGCTTGAAACACTCGAAAACGCGTGAATTAGCAATACAGTTAACCCTCGATTAACGTGGTAGATTCATTCAGTGTATATCGAAATGTATTTATTAATCGGGGCTCAGTATCCATAAAGAAATGGGTTTATGGTTTTTTCTTTTAATAATGCGAAACAAAAAAAAAGTCGTATTGGCTCGGGGCTAAAATTTTACGATCGCCGCTTTGTTTGTTTATTTTCCGTAAAATTCTTCTTGCAAATTTAATAGGTGCACTAATACACTAAACATGTTTCAATGAAATTTGGGGTGTTGATCGAATATTTTTTCCGCACGGGTAAATCGGGGGTTTTACTGTAGTAATAATTTATTTCGTCATAAGTAGAACAGATGCGACGTCATCTTTCCGTGTATTTGTTTATATTATCATAGAGTGTGGACACAACTCGAAACTCGAACGATTCATTGACGGCGTTTATCAATCATAGTAATGCGTTCAGCTTCTTTTATGATATTGAGATATCATCACGCCACCGGATTCTCTCATTGAATAAGTCAATAAAAATGTGTGCGTTACATTGTCAACTCAGCGGTGGTTAGTACAGTTGATTTACACCAGTGTCCGAAAGCGCTTATCTTATTAGCGTATAATAATAAATTGAATTAGTTAAAAAGTAATACAACGCAATATACTTGATATACACAATAGATACACGATTATGAAAATGTAAATTTAAAAATTTCGTCAGAAAATCTTTGAGACACCATTTTGAATATTTCATATTTTTTTTAATTTTTGACTTTTGTTTTTTTTTGGGAATACGTATTACTTTTTGTATTATATTTCGTATCCTTGGCGTCGCACCATCATCATATAAAACATAATGTCATATGTGGATGGCCTTTTAAGACACGAAACGCAAAAAACTTATATTTAAATAACAATATAGATTTTTTTATCTATTAGTTTACACACTATAAACAACAATTATTCAAATTACATGTTTCCTTTTTTTCTTTTATGTTAAATGAAAATATATTAAAAGTAAATTGGTCATTCATCAGAGTATTGTTATCTAATAGTACCCATTATAACCATCCCTAATAATATAATACTAAAATGATATCATAGATGTCGGTAAACGTGCGAATAATTTGAGACCCCGCTATTTTAATTATCGTGTTTGATAAATATTTTTTTTATTTTTTAGAGGGATGCGGAGGACGCGAAGACAAACAAAGACGATTTTGAATCGTATTGCAAGGAATCGACTCCGTGTGGTTGGGCAGTATATACGCCATTCACTCGCCGAATTGATTACTTCATGAGGAATGCGTAAGTATTTATATATTTTTCTATAAGTTGTAAAATTCATTCTGTGCATATTATCATTCCCAGTTAAATTGATAAAATAATGTAAAAATTGATTATCACGAGCATATCACATATTACATGAATTCGCAATGTATAAAATGAAAGGATTTCATTATTATTCCTGGTGTATAACTTCCTGCCATCTACCTTTTTTCAAACACTTCTACTTTATGGATACACTGCCATCTATCAATTTGTTTATGTATTAATTTTTATTTACAAGTATTCAAAAACTATACTATTAGTATAAATATATTTACCTTGATTTGTCTGACAGTCTTTCTTTGCCACACAATATAATACTGGCCAGGATAGATTGCACAATGCCCAGGGAGACTGGGAGCACTGTCATCTAGTGTATATTGTCAGCAGTTATTAATAAAAGCATTGTTTTTTCCAGATGCACCTGTCCTCCAGATGGGCAATGCGTCAGGTCTTCAGATGATTTATCAGTGAGTGCATATGTGTACCACTGTATCCACGAAAAAACAAATAATATTAATTCTACTTCATGAGCCACTCCCATACTGCTTGATTAGTTCCATGAACAGATGGTCTTAAAAGCAGCAGAAGAATTTCCTTTTGAGAAGTGAGGAAGAGTTCCTCTCCAAAAGGAAAATAGATTCTTATACTGAATGGTAGTGTCGCACTGGCATACACATTAGGTTTTTGGTATTAAACGATGCAAAGTTTATTATGGACGTGAACGCCGAAATTAAAAATCAACAACAGATCTTCACTGACCATGAAAAATAACAATGTGCATCGAATATTCCTTCACCAATATGTCATAAATCTTTAACTATGAAACTATTATAATAACTTTGCTCTATTTTCCCTGTTGATTAAAAAATATGTTCTTTAATAATTATTGTTAATATAAAAATTGACCATTCAATATTGTATATATAAAAAAAAAAATAAGTTTGATTTTACTTTATATTTAATAATAAATAACTTACAATTGACCAAAAAAAAAAACATTTTTCTCTGTTAAATTTCAGAGTAAAAATTTTAAAATTCCTCGGCGAAGACTCGACAATCCAGTTTTCTGCTTGTTGAGGAAACACATACAGTATTTGTGGCTCATGAATGTTTGGTCACAGCGTATCTTTAAGACTTTTAATTTATTAAATATAAAAATAGTTATTTATAATTACTGTTTAAGATACATTTTTATAGTGCCAATTTACTTAATTTCTTAGAGGTAAGCATTACAAAATAATGTATTTTATAAATGCATAATTGTTGTGTAAATCTTGTGAATGGTTTACCATGACTGTATTATACAATACAAAATGAGTAATGAATAAGTTATTTTATAATTATTTGTAACTACAATGTCGAAGGAGGTTTTTTTTATAATCAATGAAATAAAGATATTAAAAATATTCCTTGTTTTATTTCGTACCCTGTAGTTTGATTCTTTGTATACGCACTACTATTTCCAGCTGTTTGGTTCATTCTTCTTGATTCAGAATACCTGCAAAGTTTCTTATATCTTCAATTTGGAGCCTTAGTATCAAGGATTATTGTTGCCACACAGTTCCAATTGTAAGAGTTTTGTCGAGTGTGAATGATTCAAATTTGTTACTGGAAGTCTATTGAGTAAACTTTAGTCAATATCATAAAGAATATCTAAGTATTATTAATGGATATTTCTTGTAATTTAAAAAAAATGCTACAAATATTTTAGGTTTCTACATAAGAAATGAAGTCACTTGTCTGAATGAAGTCAGTCCTGGGAAACATTGAGACTTGCATACTAATTAATAAACTCGGAAAGGGTTTGAGTAATCATTATACTAGATGTATATTCAAAAGAGGATCTGTCAAAACTAATGCTAATGGAGTATACTCTAGTCGTTATCGTGTAAATCTTTTACTGTGACCACATTATAAACATTAGCATTTCTAGGGAAAAAGCTTTTGTGCTTACACAAATTTTTTGTTTTGAGACGTAATAAAAAAATCAGTTGAAATTACTAAAAAAAATGGATTAGCTAAAATTGTTCAACAGTTATCTCTTCCTATGCAAACCGCATCTAAGTTTGTTTATTCTTTCAGCTGGTTTCAGTATTTATGGTTTATAAAGTGCATTACACTAAATGACTTTTTACAGTATACAGTTAGAGAAAAAATAACCAAAATTAATTGCTACTAATTCTTTACATTGTCTTGATTCATGGTCAGCTTTGACCAAATTTTTTGAACAGTAGTAGTCATTAAAACTGTCCATAAGTACTTACTTGATTATGACTGATTTCTAATAATAAATATTTCACTCAAGCCCAATAAATTAATTTTAATGCAGAAAATGGTAATACAATGGAAACAGTAAAAAAACTTTGAACTATTATCAATAGACAATAGATTTTTTAATGTTATTGTACATAAGATCTTTTACTCTACTAATTTTGGAATAAGTATCTATTTTCTTTTGAAAAATTGATATACCTTAACACTCAAGCAACCGCACATTTCGCGCAGAAAAAACGCCTATCACCGCACATTTTTCGATACTTTGCTATTTCTCGCGACATCAATTATGTTTATAACTTTTTACTCTGTTGAGTGAATTTAATAAAATAAGAAGTATTTTATAGAGTATTGTATAATATATGTAATTTAAAAACATTTGGCTCAAAAATAAAATTATCAAGCTACAAATGCATGATTCAATTTTTTTTTCATAAAAATCAAAAAAAATATCTTTTAACACTCATATAAACCCACAAAGGAATGTCAAATTCTCTAGAAATCCTACACCATGTCACACATTATTGTGTGTTTATTATATGTGGAGTTTCTCAAACTGTGGATATGTTTATTTGTTTCCGTTATATTCTCATATCACTCGGTTGTCAGGAGTCTCGAAAAATAGACTAGCCTAAAGGGGGCGTTTTTCGGCACAACTTGAGAGCCAAACAATATAATTTTTGATATTTTCAAAGAAATTATGTGTGATATTTGGTCATCATCGACTAAATAAAAAAAAAACGGTCTGATTATGTCATAATTACAGCATATTTCTAAGCCGAATATAAACATCTGTTTTTTAATTTTTTCAATTAAGTAAATGGCATTAAACATATTTTCAATTTGAAATATTTAAGATATTACGGGTTCATGATATAGTTTAGTTTTAATTATATCATATAATAATTAACAATATATATTCGATATTCCTACAATTTCACAATCACTGGATCTCAAGTTGTAAATATTCGAGAAATATGTTTCACATCTTTTTTTACGTAATGAATGAAACCATTCGGTCTAATGCTTTTGGTCAAAAATGGTCTTTGTCGGGTTGCCTCAACTAAACCATTCAAAATAAGTTACTCAAAACAGAATGGTTATTGGCTATCAATATGTTGATAATCAATCATATACTATAGGTACCTGTACCTTTACTATCATGATTTTGTGAAGATATTTTTAGGGATTACGTCTTATGCAATGATAATATATTCAAATAATAAAATACGAAACAGTCATCGACACAAAATATTTATCGAGAGTTGTTACACTTCCGAGAATAGGGTCTGTACCCTGTGGTAGGCGTTTACCATTCATCCGTCAGTGGTTTACGACAGGAAGAGGAGGTACAATGAGATATGAAATATTTAATTTACTAAAGAAACATGTTGAAACATTTATTATTATTCATTTTTATGAACATTTAAATATTATTTATCACTACAGAGTGTCTAATAATAATAATAAAGTCAGTAGTCCTAGAATAATATTACTAATGCCAAATCATGAGTAATAATATTCTATTAATAATTATAATCACTTAAATTTTATCAATAATGCTTTTTTGTATGATTAGTAAACAATGAAAGTTTATTGCTGAGCTGTGATAAACAAAAAAACTTAATTTGTTACAGTCCAAGAGTAGGAAACTTTTAGAACTGGAAAATATTGTTTATTTCAAGGACGATTTGGAGCTATAAATTTCGGAGAAATAGAATGAAAGACACGTAGAACAATAAACAAAACAGTTCTAAGCCGTAAATTAAAAAAAAATATCCAAATGTATCATGCATCGAGCAGCAGACGTAAAGATGCAGCGCGAGACGAAATCCGCGCGAACGCGGGACCGGTTGCTTGAATGTTAATTCAAAAACCCCACCAAAGTGAAAATTTTGGTTGCTATGACATGTTAAAATTTAATATAATGAAAAACACAATTCAGTGGAAAAAAATATTTGAATGATTTATTTATGTTTGTGTACTGTTGGAAAAAATAAAAATAGCAGATGACATTTTTCAAATTATTAGTAGATAAATAAAAAATAAATAAATGCTTTATTATCTTACAGTAACATACACTGAGGATTAAAATAATTTCAAAGATTAGAAAATCAAATACAAGACAATTTGGATTCTATTGATTATTTTTATTTGTTTACATTTTATACAATGATAGGTTAGGTTTTAATGCATTTTATCCGAAATGAAATAAAAGATGTTTAAAATATTGTTTTGATTAAAAAAAACATTCACTTTAAAATATTGACACAAGGAATGTTGCCGTCACCTTCTGAAAATTTGTTGATTAGTTTTGTATGTAAGTATATTATAAATGCTTACAATTCTTAACTAACTGTTGAAGAAAATTCAATCAAACTTTATTTAATTTTTATTTGACAGAAGTATTTTTTTAAATCTTCAAATTCCCATATTAAAGTAATTTACAAATGTGGAATATGTTGGTTCAACCCCAAGGCGACAGTAGAAAAAACGTTATCAAAAACTATAATTCTTTTATCGCCTTTTTCAGAAAGTAAGTATGAATTTTAATCATAATGTGTTTCAATACGAAAGATTCAAGACAAAACCAATGGCGATATGACTATTAATAATTCGATATAGAAATATTTTTAATTCAATTTAACATTTTACTGGATACAATTTATAACAACATTATAAACAATGAAATACAAACTTTGGCAATGACAATATACATATATGAATCAAGTAAAGCAAAAAATGAGCACATAAAACATCACAATACAATTCAAATTTAAAATCAATAACATTACAAGGGTAACAAAATTTTTATTTTAATGATACATATTAAGCATTAACCTTTTCCAGTATATTTTTGCCAATGACTCTCACAAATTGAAAAGCACTCAAAAATTAAGACACGACTGTGTTTTACAACGGTAAATAAAAATCGATTGACACAAAACCATAGATACTACAAAAATGTATAATTAAAATGTCTGAAATTGCATGGTGATTCTCAAACAAATTCTCATTTTATATGTCCAACATTAATTGTAAAATTGTCCCACTAGTATTTATCCAGAAAAAGTGTCATAACTTACTTAGTGAGAAGTTCATACTAAATAAAGTAAAAATGTGAAAACTGATTAAAAAGCAAAAAGTTATATTACATAAGCAATTTTTAGAATCCCAAATATTCAGACATATTGTAATTTTGATACTGATAATTTTACAAGAAACTGAGAGTAATTAACACGTTTTGAAATTTACCAAAAATACATAGGATCGAGAAGATTGTACTGATGTAAATAAAACAATTTTAGACTATTGTAACTTCCTTAAGAATTTATAAACATTAACATCGTTGTATGTGATAGATAGTGACCATTTTGTTTTGGTGAAGGATCTTTTCAGGCTATGACAGAATATAGTTACACTTTGGGTTTTATATTTATGTAAAACAGTCAAAGGTCAACGCTTCTCAATATATTATCAAACAAATTAAATTTGTAAGTAAAAGCAAACATTGAGAATATATTTTGGTACATGTGAGCTCATATAATAACAGATATATAATAACAATAATATTTATGTGAATTTTTTAATAATAAACAATTTTTATTGGCAAATGGGAATATCATACTACACCGCCACTAAAATAAAAAGCCATATGTCAAAAATGTAAGCCTTGGAATTTAGATTTTATATAGTTTCTTTGTTAGACAAAAATTATTCTTCACAATTGTCAGATTGGTTTTTTGACTATCGAACCATTTATTAAGCTGGTTTATTTTATTGGAGGTATAATATATTCAAGTAATCAATCCATATACATACTCAAATAATGCTTACAATGGCGATTCATTTGGATTTGGCAACGCTTTATGTATGCACGAATTGAAGGAACAGAGGACTTTTAAAGAATCATTTTAAAGCTATTTCGAAAAGTAATCACACGGAATGAGTTATCTATTTAACTCTTTTGGCCCTATAAGTTCCATCTGTATAGACTGTAACGAATAGCCTAATGGAGCCGATTTACACTGCAAAAATTTGGTTATTATGGGAAAACTTTTAAGATTCTCCATATGGTATATCATCATTTGTCAATTGATAATCTCTCTGAGGTTAGAAGGATAAAATTTACAATTGAACAGCTTTTATTCATTACCATACAAAAATATACTGAAGCACAGTAAAGTAAAGAGAATTGTATTATCAATGGGTTGGGTGACAACTCTAGAAATTCATCTTATATAGAAAATTAAAATTGATAACGTTATTTCCACTAACCAATGCTAACTTTGTTATTCCACTGTTAAGCAAAATAACAGTTATCAATTTTAACTCTAGATTAAAAAAGAACTCTTAATTTTTTTACAGTGATTTTTTCCTGAATCATTTATACTACATACTCCTCAAACTGTTAACCTTTTGAGGAGTATGGCCAAACACTAATTTAGTGATCGGCTACATGCCATAAGTTCTTATTTCAATTTACAATTTCAATTATGCATTATTAATGCCAGTGCTATTTATTGGCTAAAATAATTATATACATAAGCGTGACCAATATTTTATGGTTATATTTTTCACATAAACAAATTTGACTGTCAAGTCTTTGTGTATACATAGCAATGTTGAATTATTGCTGCACAACTTTTAAGTTATCCGAATCCAGGATTAGAAAAAAATTCGAAGAAGCGGATGATGATCAACAGTATATGATTGCCTGGGAATCTTAGTTTCTTTTACACGCACAAAATATGCAAAAAATAATTAAATTCATAGGTCTCATTCTAATAAGAGTTTCTTATCTAATATTAACCCTTTGAGGAGCGTGGCACCTTGTGTGCGACTAAATGTTATGTTTCATATTATCAATTATTGAATTAAAAACTATTCATTCAGATATGGATACTAAATATATTTATCAGTGATTTGACAATTTGCAGTGGTTTTCTAATCGTTTGGGTTACAAGGACAGAGTGCTTAACTCTGCAATTCGGAGGCCTGGATCATAAAGCACTCAGGGTCAGCTCAACCTTGGTTTTTCTAATGGGAATCTCATTCTCTTGGCCAGTGGACTAGTTTCGAAGAGTCAGTATTGATATGCTCATCTGGACTACATTGAATTATTTGTTTTAAATGAAGATAAGAATCTTGAAAGAAGTTGTTAGAAAACAAATGTATTAGCATATAAAATGGGGTGGTAAAATTCCATGTCGGTCAGGTTCCTCCTCTTCCTGAAATAATTATCAGGAGAGAACCACATGCGTTCGGATAAAGATATATACAATCATAGCGATCTAGACCCAAATCTGAAAATAAAAACTCTTAAAAATTTCTTTTTAAGTAACATTTTTGACCATTCGTCTAAAAGTTTATTGAGTATTATAAGTAAAATTTTTAAAGTTTATTTGAATGATTGAATGATTTAACATATATATAGAATCCAATATTAAGGACACCCATCAATTTGAGTCTGTCTGGTTTAATAGCGTAACAGCACAATCAAATATGTTTGAATACACAATGGCAAGAAAGTTATGAGTATTATAAGTAAAACACATAATTAAGTGTAAAAAATAAAATAGTGTTCGAACAATTTCATATTTTTAGAAAGTTACTATAAAGACTTCATCGATTAAGTATGAAATAGTGGTAAAAGATAGAAAGAGAGCTTCAAATTAAAACAGCATCGATATAATTACATTTCTTTTTGCAACCTCAGACATCTCTGGATTTTAAATGATTAACATTAATTATCAAATTGTATAAACTTACAAAAGTATTCTATTATATATGATTAACATTTATTTGAAGAACATTATAGGCTTCATGTGTTATATTACTATAATTCAAGTATTTTTTTGTTTGCTTACACAAGTTATTTTTAAGCTCGATAATATCATATAGCTTGCTATAATAATTGATATTATAATTATCAAAAACATACTGGGATATAAACCATTTTTCCTTATGTTTTGGTGACAACACAAATTGACAACACAAATTGACAACATTTCAATATATTTTATATAAAAGAAGGGTAATTTCCAGTCTGAATAAGGAACTGTTTCCTGCGTTAACTTTACTTTGAAACAGTTGAAGACAACCTGACCTCACTAATTTTCCTGCAGTAATTCATTGAAACATAATATTATTACATAGAATTATCAATTATTTGACCAATACACTTTAAAAAAGTTCCATTCAACAATGAAAACAAATATATATATAATATTTCTTTTTGTTCAATGGTTTGTCAAACAGAGTTACATTATCTTATAATCGAGAGGAGTCTCCAAAAAATCTATACAACTGTATCAATATAGGAAAAGGAAAAACAGTTTAACCCCAAGTATATAAAATCTCAAGTATTTTACAATTATAATGTATAGAAGTCATTACATGTATACTTTATAATATATTACGAAAGACACATTGAAAGACAATAAGATTATTATATTTATTTTCAAAATAATATATTCGGTAACGATGTCCGAGTTACATAACAATTGATAACCCCTGACCAATGTTTTAATTGTTTCATTAATTAAGTTTCTTGAATAACTTTGCTCTTAGCCTCAGAGCTGGTCTATCAGCATTACAAAGCAGAACTATTTACACAAATTTGATGAATCATAAGAACATTGAGAATTAAAAAAACGACATCTCGTAAGTGACAAAATAACAACTACAGTAAAGGAAAAAATCTGGCCTGTATACCGTGTGTTTAATAGTGCTAATGTATTCATAATACAGAAAAAACTTTTTTTGAGCACATTGTCACTAACATTGCGACGTTTCTTAGTTGACTTGTCACTCACAAAGTGTTATTTCTTAACCGAAGATATGGTTAAATTATTTCTGCCGATAGATCGGTTCTGTGGAGCATTTCAAGACAGTGTAACCGCAACGATAAATCAGCTCTCTGGTGTTAAAATCAATTCCAGAGAAAAATAAAATCTAAATAAAGCAATATATAATCTATATTCAGTGCGTAGGAAAAGACCATAAGATTAAAATTTCATATGTAATGCAATAATTGGCACATCGGTTAGAAAAGTAGAATTTGAATTTAGGTCCATTAAAAACTTCTATAAAAAAGTGTTTTATAGTTTGAAGAAGAGAATAAAAATATCCCACAAATAATTCTCAATTCGAGGAATTTAAAACACATTTTCATATTCTCGATGGATTCGGTGGTAACTAAATTTGAATGATCATCTATCAATTTTGTGTATATCAGGTGACTAAACCTGATATGTGTACTCAATTATAATGCACAAGTCCTAACATTTAGGAAATGCTTGAATCTTTCCCGCAAATATATTATCATACAAGAGAAAAGTGACCAGGAAAAAAGACTATGTAACTATTTGACTTCTTACAAACAAAATAAACTGTCTCAAAAATATGTGTAATATACATATCCATACCCGCAAATATCAAATAATATTGTAAATGCAAAACCAATAAGACGAGTCTATAGATTGACAACAATTATTTAAAAGATGCACTTGAAAATCTTACTATATTACAGGTTTTCTCTTGTACTACATCCATATATTAATGTGCATTAAAATTAAGTTTAAGATAGTCTTGTTAGTCCGCATTTGATAGGAATGTTATGATTTATCAATTTTGAAAATATATCAAGATATCAGATTTCTCCATCTGATCACTGAAATTAAAATGTAAAGCAAATTAACATTGGCAGCTTGAAGTACATTTGCCGAGTGCAAAAGTTAGTATGGCAATGTAATCAATATGGAACTACCTAAAAGCGTATTTTAACGTCCTGATTATTTTTGACGACACAGTTTCTTAAAGAAAACATTTACAATATACATCTTATTTTGTTCGGCTTGTTACTTCATTACTTATGGCATACTTTTCAATAGTTAAGACACATTATAAAGTCAACTACTACATTTGAAATTTTTGAGTATAAAAACCACCTAAATTGTAATTTGTAATTGTAGAAATAATATTATATTATTAACCATCTCAACAATTTCATTGTATAATTGCAATGGGTAGTGTTACAGATAAGCTTATATGTATATATTTACTATATATATTTATCATGCATGGATTTACTTTAAATTTACTGTAACCGATAATAATATTATTCAATGTAGTCAGATACAAATCCTTTTTTTCAATATTTGGTTAGAATATAAATAAAAAATACTTATTAATCATTAATTCAATAACATATCACTAATATTAAACAAAACTTAGAACTATATAAAAATATATTAAAAATCACTTATGAGTTTAGGGCCGTTCATAGATAACAAAAGGTCACATTTTATTGAAAATACACTCTCTGAAGAAAGCTTTTAGTTGCAGAAAAAATTAGAAACCTCTCTATTCTCTCTTTCATCACATCATGATATTATATTAGCCCTTCTGTTATGTCATATATGGACGGCCCTTTATTATAATAAAACCACATCAACATCCTGAAATAATTAGTATATAAAATGTTTAAAAACATTAATCAGGGCCATATTAAAAAATTTGAATTTGGCAGATTTTAGGAAGAAATTTAAAATTTTTAAATGCTCTTAATTACTAAAATTACAGTGGAATATTTGTTATGACAAAAATTAGCTGTGACCCAACCCAGAAATTACTGCAGGCATTTAGTTATATTACTCGCCACATCACAATAACAGAGTTAGAGGTTCAATAAAGGACAAAATTCTTTGATTTTTTTTTGCAAGAAAAGATTACATACATAGAAAACATGTGTATTTCATTCTTCAGAAGTGTACTGTCATATATCTTTGATAGAATATTGATATCATAGTTTAATTGAGATATAATTGAAAAATTCCATGAAATGAATTCCAACCATCAAAATCAATACATCTCAACAGAAATTGTTCTGTTGGAAATGGTCATTTTTCAGTCGCTTAGCTTTTCCTTTTCGGAGGAAACTGATTGATATTTTGCTATACCACTTTTTTAGGATTGGGTGTAGACATCCATACTTTTGAAGATAAATAGATAAGCAATTTATGAAAATGTAAATTTATCAAACTGGGATTCAAGCCTGCAGCAACCGAAGAGAATAAAGATTATGATTTGGATGCAAGCCACCAACATTAAAAATATTTGCAGCTCATTGAAAATATCAAACGAGAGTTCAAGGTGTGAATCATTCTGATGATATTTAACCTACATTAGATATTCTGTAAATATTTTTAAGTTTCACACAGGGGTGTGATAAAGAAACTTGCCAATTTATTTCTTCTTCAATGTAATGGTTCTATGAGATTGTTAAGAATCGACCATGACATATTTCACCAAAGACATATGACTGTGTAAATTGTTAATTCTTCTTGAAAAAGATATTATCATTTAGTTCGTCAGATGTAATAGTTTATTGTAAAAAAAAAAAAAAAGAAGAAAAAAATAGATATTCATGGACACATTAGAATGCATCATATTTATGGAATGTTTAAACTTTTAATATGAATGAATTAATGTACCTCGGCAAAAAGAGATGAATATAAAAATATTTGAAAAATAACCACAAATTATTGTCAGATCTTTCATGAGTTAATACAATCAAACCAAAAAAAAAAGAGAGCTTTTAGGGATACAAATTTCAGGTCTATTTTGTCATGGTAAAAAACAGATGGATAAGTAATAATAGAGATTCACCGATAAAATATTCTATGCCTTTTGAATTTTAGACAGTGTAAGATCCATATTCCATTATGGATCTTACTTCACATTATTTTATGACAGGTAAAATGATCCAAATGAAAGGATAAACATATCTTCAATAAAGACATAATATGACATATTTTGCAAGATAATACATTTTAAAAATCCTTTCAACAAGCCAAGAAAATTGTGATATGCCTCCTAATTGTATAATAATTTTTACTATTTTACTAATAACAGTATTATAAAAGGTCAATTATTTTCCCAGCTCATCTCTATTGAAAACCCATCATAATGATCCAAGACAGACAATAAGGTAATCAAAGCTGAAAGCATTCAACACTTTCACAATTCATTCTTCAAAATATCATGTTTTCAAAAATAAAGAATAATTTTCAATTTGATTTTTTTCGATGATTCATTGATTAAAAATTCCCCGCTAACTATCCTGCGTCTTCTATACCTGTGTCACTAGATAGGCTATCTCTATGGTTAGGTCGCACCAAACGCTCGGGATGAGAGTGCGCCATCTGTGTGTAGTCCCTGAAGACCTCGTTGTATGTTTCATCGCCCATCACCCCCATATCTGACTCCTTCATTTCATCATTGAGTTTCGTAAGGCGTAGCCTATAGGTTGAAATAAAATACAAGTTGGTCAAAAAGCTCAAAATACTTCCTTTTGTTTTACTTTAAAATTTCACCTTAGCTTAATGTTTGTCTTTGAAGGGTCTAATTTCAATAAGTGATGATGCACCAGTGACATGATTAACACGATGATCACCGTGGGGGTTACTGGTGACCGGCAAATAAGACTGGCACATAAAAAAACCATGTATTCAAGTAAAAAAATCATTGTCAAAATTAAAAAAAAAACAATGCATTCTGACATATCCTATCAAATACTACTTATAAATATATTATCATTGTTTTCACTATGTTACGTAAAACCTGTTGGTAACCGATGTGTTAAAAGTTATCCATTATTGACCATTTCTCTGCTGAGCCGCATGAAAAATATTCCAACACTGTAATCAGCTGTTTCAACAGTTGAGACGTTAGCAATCAGTGATTTAAACTATCCGTTAAACTCTTTTAAACTATAAAACTGCAAGGCTGCAGCGGAACATGGCATAATTGTATTACTTATTATTTAAATTCAATAATATTTTTTGTATTATCCTTTTCTTCTTCTGGGTTAACTCACTGGGTTAGGAAACAAATGAAGATTATATTGCAACCGGTAGGGGAATGAACAAGTATTGATAAAAATGCTCACAGAGTAACAATATCAGCATTGGCGTTAGCTATTGCAATATCCAGAGGAGTGTTGCCATCGTTGTCGGTGAGAGATTGATCTGCACGGTGTCGTAGAAGAAGGCAAACCTGAACACAAATAATTGGTATAACTCAAGCATTCACATGAATGATTTCTCTCTTATAACTCGAGAGCCACTATAACAATCACAGATCGATAAAATGCAAAGAAAATAATCACACTAATTCATACATTTTTCATATTTCATAAGTGTATAACAGTACTATTTACATATAACATTCATCAGAGATAAATAAAAAAATTTAACTAATTATATTTATCAACCTTCACTGGTCTCAATATGGAATATACAAATTCCTAACGAAGCATCTTAATAGAATTTTGATTTGAAATACCTGTGCCGTATTTCCAGCTTCAGTTGCAAGATGGAGAGGCGTCTTCCCAATAGCATCTTGTATGTTGATTTGACATCCATTCATTAGCAAGTAAGAGCAAGCCATGACTGATCCCTGGAAGAAAACACGGTTTAATCCACACCTTACTTGACTACACAATCAAATATTTGAGAAAATTAAAAACAAAGATGTAATTTGAAGACAATTAAACTTACAATGTGTTTAAAGGATAACTTTGAATAATACAATTACAAAAATATCAATGTGCTATTTCTTTGGTTTTTGAAGCAATATCCACTCCAAGCAAATAGCCACCACACTGTGCCTCCAAAATTCTCTATCCTCTGCCAATCATTTTTTATCTGTCCAGGTAATCCTGGTCTCCCGTAGCTTCACCACTTAGTTCGCTCTAATACCCCTGAGTGCCTGATAAATCAAACAACCATACTCCCAATAATGGTCGTAGGTATCTTATTTCGAAGCAAAATGTACATTACCCTGGGTTCTCGTTAGGTACCATAAATGGCAACCTTAAAGCGACCTTAATTTTTTTGAAAAATGAGCTTTGAATTCTTAAATATCAACAAAACTATTGACAGCAATTAATTTTTAGTAAATAACATTTTAAATAGGATAGGTGATTCACCACTGATGAATTTTTTTCTCTTGGGATTTTCACTTCCAAGTATTATTGACTAATACTAAGTATTGTTTTTATTGTTTGTCGAACCTTCTCCCCACTTCCATTAAAAAAGGACTAGTCCCACCCCACTCTCATTTTCTCATAAAATTATTATAATTTTGTGATATTATGCCAAATTTATTTCATTAAAAATAAAAGAACATTTCATCCATTCAAATCTTCTGTCTAATTGTCTAAATTTTTCAATTTTCTTAACAAATTTTGTACAACTGATTATCATCTGAATACTAACACTCAAGACAGCAGCATGTAAAGATGTCCTGGCATGATGCGCAGGCTGAGGGTGAGGAGCAAGAAGATCAGCCCGCAGAGCGATCGCGCGGCACATGACAGGTAAATTATGAGCACCTGCCGCTCGATACAAAAGAAGCGAAGGCGACAGAGCTGATAAATCTTCTTCTTCTGCAAAAGAAATCAAGATGCAATAGGATAAATATAATATTATAGATGACTGAAATTATATCATTGATCTCTTGATATGGAACAAAAACTGTTCATATCGTTCAATTAGGATTGAAACATTATGAAACGATAGACTAAATACTGTTAAAAATGTATCAAATACTTGATACAATAATGTCAGATCTGATGGATTCAGCCAGTTTCATAGCAGTAATAAAAGTTGATACATATCAGATTTGGCAGTAAGAGGATTAGATACAAATTAAGATATACCCATAAATTCATCTGATTCTTCTCCTTCTGTGGAATCTTGATCACTAGGTAATGCGATTGCAGTTGGCCTGTCTGCTACGCTCAATTCCGAGCCGATCAGTAGTACTCCTCGGTCGGATTTGGTAACGGTTTCTTCTGATGGTGCATCTCTTGTATCTACACCTGGCGATTTTAGTTCTTCGCTAGATGTCGGTGAATCTTTGCCTGAAAAAAAAACATTGATAACCCCTTAACAGCCGTCTTTAAAATAAAATGTATGTTTTATGATATTGACTGAAGCTGCTTGATGGAATTTCTGTCAGTTCTGTTGCATCCGTGTCATCGAAAATACCGAAAGGCGAAACTCAGATCATTTGTGACAAAACATGTGGAATCGTACAAAGTTTTAACAATTCAAATTTGACAATGTATATTGTCGTCAAAGGACACAAGAATTAAGAGATATTAAAAGATCATTAAGTATAGTGTAAATTCTAGATTTAACCTGATGTTTGATCAAATATTAGTGGTACAGTATGATTTGACATTTTCAAAAATTTTGAGATACGATAGTAGCCTTTTGTTATATCCAAAAATAAACCGGCTATACCCACACTTATTGAGATAAAATACCACCGTATACAAATATACTCAAGTATTCAATGAAAACTAGCTTCATATTTCAAGAGACACAAAATAGCGATAAATGTAGGAAAACGATGATCGTGGGAAAGTTTACATTTATTTTGAGCCTCCTAATGACAATACAATGTTTTGGAATCATAATAAGACAACACTCGATGACTTGCAGTCTCGATTTTTTAAAAAGATTGTTTTATGGGGTTGCAGTGGCTAATGACAAGATGACATATTTTTGACAAAATTAAGAGATCAGCAGATATATGTGACAAGGCAACAATAAAAGCTTAATGGAGTCACACATACTTTCAAGTCAAATAATAAATGTTTGAAAAACGACAGATCACACTTGTCATTCTTAGTATTTATTTCGATTTTTCCCCAGTATAAGCAGAACGTTATTTTAAGGTCAAGGTGACGAAAAACACGTTCCATGGTAACTATTTTACGACATGTAAATGCCAGCAAGGTGGGAGTGTCTTTGGAGAAGCACTTCCTGAAGCATATACGAACTTAGCATCCAATGTGTTAATACTCAATTGAGTGATGATACTTGATCACTTGATACGGTTTCTCATTACCTATGTCACCATTTTCATGTTCGCTAATCGGCGATGTCTCCTTAGCTTGTTTATTGCGGGGACGAGATCTAGGACGACGCCTCACTCTTCTGACAGACCATTTTCTACTAGCATTGTTGACTGCGTTGAGTTGATTCTTCGATTCATCTATTGGAGTCACTTCCTGGCCAGATTCAACAGCCACTGTCAACTCGCTGATAAACATCAGAGAAACATATTTTGCCTTTATCCATGCTTCACGAATGGCCCTGAAAATATTTATTATCGATATACACTTGATGATCGGAAAGCACATAAATTAGTTTAAATTTTTGTACAAGTTCATTAACCCTTGCTAGATGTAAAGATGCAGTAGTTAGGTAGATAGAAGACTAACCTAAATAGAGATGTTAGCTCTTTTACTCTCACAACACTAAAATATCTGTCCACCTTGGAAATACTTCAAATCTTTCAGCTAGGCATATTCCAAATCAAATTAAAACCAAACCAAATCACTGAGAAGAATATTGGAAAGTAACAAATTTATTAAGCCAAAATTTAATAACCACTTACCCAGTACAATTCGGAGTGGCTCTGATGACAGACGTATTATCTGCTGCAGTTGCCTCGTACACTTTATTTACTACACGGTTTCCAAGTTCGGCCATAACTTTAACGGCATCTCCCTCCCATTCGTCTAAAGTCAGAGAGCGCACTTTGCTGTGATGAACTCCAAGAGATCGGTGGACACCGGAACATTCTGAATAAAATTTGATGGAGAATAAATACCCATTATACTAACGGTTTGCAAATCTACAGAAAACATAATAGATTATTGACTATAACAAATTAATTATAGACTCAATCTCTTGACGTGAATTATTCATAATTATAGACATATGAATTGAATAAAGCAATAAAAGAGATAAAACTGATATGCAATGAATAGATCATGGAGATATGTTAGATAATTTATAAGCACCAATCGAATTCTAATCAATAATCAATCAATAAAGTTTATTTGAAATAAGTTGATCAAATCAAAAGTTGATAAATGAAAATAGTAGATGATAATAATAGACGAGGTTGAAAATGAACAAATATTCGTTTAAGATTCTAATTAGAGAATCAAACTGAAAAATCTACCAGCTAAATAAAATATAAGACAAAATTAATTACCAATGCATAATGTGATGCCCAAGTTAATACTGGCCCATCGAGGATTAGGACTTCCACAATCGCAGCAAACATTATTCCCTGGAATACTGAGGAGTTGTTCCCACATTCTGAAAAATCACAATCAGTTAATCATTTTTCAATGGACCAACAAAAAAAATGGGAAAATGATAAAATTATGGAAAAAAAGAAAAATGTATTATTATATTAAACATCACTCCTGTTTTAGCCGTATAGTAATTAATACTCACTTGACTTTTTTGTTGGGATAATGATTGGAGATATTGGTTAAGTGGTTTGCCGAGTTTGTGTGATCACGTGGATGGGTATCTGCAACCACAATCGTGCTCATTCCCCGCTGGATAGCAACACGGATTCCGCTCTGAAGAGCACCTATCCAAGCAGTCAGCATCTCTTCTGAATCAGCCTGGAGCATGTGACTCCTGAAAATATAGATTTCACATTGTGAAAAATATTATTAAAATAAAGAACTACCAACATATAAGGTTCAATTGAAGCGTAAAAAATAATTTGAGTTGTTTTCATTTTTTTTTATACTTTTATACAGAAAATAATATAAACAAAATATTAAACAATACCCCGTGTATCTATTGTTACATTTTCATAGAAAAATAAAAGTAGAAAAAGGTGGCGTTCGAAGTGTTAATTCATATCATATGTACAAATCACAAAATAGATTAGAGATGTTCCTATATTAAATTTAAATTATTGATATGTTCTGTCACTAACGACACAGGATTCGCCTTTCACATGGATGCAACAGAATGGACACAGAAATGTGTTAATGTTAAGCCTCTCACTACAGAACTTTGCTTTGTGACATTTTCATTTCAAATTGTAAAGGTTAATTTCAATTCCATAGTTACTGCACAAACAAGATAATAAGGGTGGTGCAGTATTATTCAAAATAAATAATTACTTACTTTGATGGTGATAATACTTCAAAGCAGTAGCGTCTTTCCCCATCGACAACTAGTTTGACAGTGCAGAGTCGGAGATCTTCCTCCATAATCGTAACTTGCTCTTCCCCCGTCCTTTTCCTGTATTACAAAAAATTTATGTGTATTATTAGCAAATGTTTTCGACAGATGTGCTAATCTCATAAATCATCTAGTAGAAAAGTATTTGATTATTGTTGTATTTTCTTAAATCAAGTTTACAGAACTAGAAAGTTTATTTTGTTCTATATATTTGTATGACAGTTTTTTTTTTTTTTTACTTATGCAAAAAAAGAGAATTGAGCATATGGTTATAATTGTACATAATTATATCTATGACATAAAGAGGCAAGTTAATGAGTCAGTTTTGCTCTTAGTTTACTTGAGAATAAATGTGTATAACTTATTCATAATTTTCGATTGAATGTAAAAACATTTAAAATTAGACTCAATAGACAATTTTGTTCAATTTTTATTGAGTAATAAAGAGCATACAGCTTTATGGTCAGCATCATTGTCTTTGTTGACCGCTATTGGTGTGCCCGGGTTCAATCCCAGTGAAGACAGTTTCTTAAATTCATTTTAAATCAATGTATAGACTTGTATTTATATAAATAAAGCAAACATATACATCAATATGATACCTTTTCACCAAGAAATGACAGTTAAAACCTTAAAAATGACATTCCAGCGAATATGAGTAAAGCAAGTGTCTCATTTTCAGTGTTCACATAAATCCACATAATACCATATGGGCGCTCATAAAATATTTTAACGTTGCCATTTAACTTCGGCAATCACGTACATTTGTGATATACGTAATTTCTGACATTCAAACAATGTCTGTTTTTGTTTTATTCTGATTGTAATGAAAGTCAAATCAATCACTAAGAGCCATAACTAAAAATATCAATAAAAGGTATATAGGATATAATGAACACTCGAAAAATTAAATAATTTAATACAGTCTCCATAAATACAATAGTAGCTAGTGTTAGATCAAAAAAACTACCAATGGTATTCTGCCATATCCGGTTTATTATTAAACAGAAACATCCTAAACCGAATGAATATTTATTATCAAATATTAATGATAAACAAAATGTGCATTGAATATAATTTTTGAATATTTCCTTAAATATCACTTTGACAGCAATATAACACATGTATGTTCATTGGAAAAAAATGATAAAGCAATCTTTATTGCTCCAGTACAAGGGTACTCAACTATTTTGATGTTGGGAGCAATTTTTGATCTTAACCCATTCCCTGCTGAGCTGCATAATGGATATTCCAACAATGAATATTGAAAAAAGGATTTCAGTGGTCTTGGTTTAAAAAAATCTTATAGAGTTACATATATAGCTCAATGAAATTAATTTCAGTACGCTACACTCTTAAAGTGTAAAAAATTAAGGTGCTTAATTTGTTGATTAAAAAAAAAAAGTATTTTTTAGTCAACAATAATTTGTAGCATTTCTTGTTGGCGTTTTGAAAACTATGATAACAGCCAAACAGTCATTAAGTTTAATGCAGATTGCTTACTTGTAGACTAATTGGTTATCATACAGATAAAACCATCTGCGATTCCAAGTCTTGAATGCATTCGAAGTTCTCTTGAATAGGTATCCTTGCATTCGAGCATTGTCAAAATTTTTCGGTGATGCGGTTAAAGTCATAGCGTCGCCGACCTCACTTTCCTTTGCTGATGTATTGCAACTGGGCAGGGCGGTGTCTCTGCTGTTCACAACAGTGTGTCGGTTTTCCATCTTCTTTTCTAATTCTTTGGTCTGACCTCGCATTTTTGCAACCTGAAAAAATATTTTGCAATGGATTCTATCAACCAAATTGCAAGTCATCTACAAACGAAAATTACGAAATAGTTTTTCTTTCTACAGAAAAGTGTTTGTAGAAATTAATAACATAAATTTATCTATTATCAGAAAAAAATCACACCTAATTAACCCTCCCAGTCACTTATCCCTGAAATAGGCATTCAATCTAAGATTTTATGGAGATAAGAGTAGATATTGATAATAATCATAGATATTATAGAATTAAATGTATAAAATTTTAAAACTCCATTCATTCAAAATGATGTTTTTAAAAAAAATACAGTTTTTTTGGATTCAAAAAAATACAATTAAAAGCACTCATAAAAAAAAACAAATCCTTTTGATTCAGAGTATTTCAATATCTCGGTTTTGGTAGAGTATTGTATCATTGATAACCATTCTCATGTTTTTCTATAATAAACTATTTATTTTCAGATAAAGGTAAATATATATTCAAAAAAGAATCTGAGTTTCAGTTCCTACCTGAAAATTAAAAAGAATGACAAGCCCAAAGAACAAGACCTCATCAGTCAACCACCATAAGAGGCGATACTACAGTGCCTTGAAATATGTTAAAAGAAAAAAAAAATGAACTCGATAAAGATCTATTATAATTCGAATTGGGAGAAAAATCTTTACAAGTAACACTGCATGAAAAAATAAGTATAATTTTTCTTACGTCACCAGCGACACTCTTAAGAAACGGATCGAGGTCTTCACACAAGTCGGCTCCTTGGTGGTAAAATGTACAGCAGGCGTGCATGTACGACAAGAACTGAAAACAACATAACGCATAACAACACTTATCCTGTCAATAGTATAAATCGCCATAAAAATTTCTTTCACAACACTGACATCAAGTATGGAATTCGATTGCACTATTAAAATGAACACAAATTACACAGGAAAGGAAATATTGGTCATGAAAATAATTTGAAATGATTCATGAATTTATTGGACAGAACTAAACTGCTAATGAAAATTTAATTGACGTGAGGTGATGCAGTCAACCGAACTCTGCCTTTTCATTTACCACTTATCATAATCGTTTGAATTTGTTATGCAAACATTGAAAGAAAGATAAGATGCTTATGTGATAATATATATGGCTTAATTTACCAGTTGCCTTAGTATGTGTATTAGTCATTGTGATATAGAGACAACAATTAAAAAAGATTAATTGACAAATGTCTGTCATACATCTTGCTGATGACAGAGGAAGGGAATATAGAAGCAATGAATTATTGTGTATAAGATAAGTTAGTGAACATAAAATTAATCAATAATTTACTAACATTAACGTAAGACAAATAAAAATCTTCCATTGTGCTTTACTTCCAATATTAAAATTGTACTATTATCTCAAATTTGAGGCAAGGACATTATATGTTAAAGTAGCACTGTTTGATTTTGGTCAATTCTGAGTTATTTACTAGTAATGAGTGCATCAAAAATGATATTGAATGCTACTTTTAATAAATTGGTTATTTCTTAAGCAGGGTGTTTGCCGGGAAGGTTTACTACTTTATTTTTGCATTACTTTATCTAAAATTAACACAAAATGCTTTATCGTAGAAAAATATTTCTGGTTTGTTAACATAAACCTTGCTCTTGAAATGTTCACACAAAAAGAAGTCCGGGGCTGTTAAAGTCGATGAAGTCACCAGTTTTTGTGGGATGGTACCCTAACATTAAATTGTTATTTATAAAAATTAAATAATTAATCTTTATTAAAATTTGTGTTTTAAATTAAATGTTGAAGATGGAAATAAATGCTTAATGGTCCGTCAATATATTTGTCAAGATTATTTAAAAAAAAAAAATTGTTTTTTCAAATTTTTTTGGGCTCTGAAAATTGCACCACATTTAAGTGGTCAAAAAGCTTTTTTTAAATATTAACTCAGTTCAAATATTTTAATAATATAATAACTGTTTTATCAAGAAATTTTAGAAATAAACAGAGCTAAATTAAATTCAATATATATTTTCAACAATCAGCTTAACCTTCCTAATTTTCCTTTACTGTATCCAATTTTGTGATAGTTTATTCAGTCAATAATCAAAAAAATTAAGTCTTAAATTACAGCACCTGATATTTAGTCCCACATAACCCACCAATTAAAAATAAGTAAGAATCTCTAAGTTTCAAATTATCCAATTGTATTGTAATGATAGTTGATTATTATTTATTGTAAAAACTTGTATCAACTGTATGTATTGCTTATAAAATTATCATATACAAAATTGAACGTTACTATAACCAAATCGAAAGTTTTTAAAGTTATTACAGATATATATTTCATTACTAACCTTATAGTTAGTCTATATTTTTTCCAGTGTAATTCTGCTTGAATTTAACTATATATACATTGATAATATCTTAATAACAGTCAATTGGAGATATGCTTATCAATAACACTTAAAATATTATTTTTTTCATTGAAATATATCAATGAATATTTTTTTATTGTCACTGAACATTTACAAAGACACAGCAGTGGCACTTTTGCAACTAATAACTTCGAGTAGTTTTTTTATATTGGAATTTATGAGAAAAAAAGTTAAATTTGGTCACTGCAACATTAAGCACTTTCCCTTGTATGTCTGACTAGTTCATTGACTGGGAAGGCAAACACTTATTACTTTTGAATGTGAACTTCATTACTTTATTCTATGAGTGCAATTTGATAAAATAATGAATCGTACATCATGGCAAAGTGAAATATCTTAATTACCGTGGCAAGAATCTCGTGCTTTTTCCTCGCTCTCATCATAGTGAGGACATGCACATAATCCAAAGCTGTATGACGGAAACATGAACGGGTCGCTGATAAAAGATTCACCGCCTCTTCTGTTTCTGCCGGCTTATTTTTGGAAACCTAAATAAAGCATTTGTTTGCAATCAAGAATATAAATCAAATATTTTATTGAGCCGGGCAAATGTTTCATCCGAAAATGTAAATCACCATTGTCGATATTAAAAGATTTAAATATGCTGATAGTATTTGAAAAATAATTTGAATTTAAAATGCACCTGTGAATTTCTTGTTAGTGCGGCATCTAGATCATTAGATATTTTTTCAAAATGATGTCTACAATCTTTTACTCCTTTGATATCCCTAAAAAATAAAAATAATGTATTTTATGTATTGATTGAATTGCATTCACTTAGTAGAATTCCTTTATAACACGGTGAAAAAAATAGCATGTATTTTAGCTCTACAAAATTATTTTTAACAAATATAGTTGATAGCTATTTCGGCTCACGCCATCGTCAGAACTATTGACGATGGCTTGAGCCGAAATAGCTATCATCTATATTTGTTAAAAATAATTTGTAGAACTAAAATACATTGCTATTTTTTCACCGTGTTGTATCAGATGACTTAAGAATAAGTTACACCAATTCTAGTGATTATCCAAAGCTTTTTGAGTGACGTTTCGTTGTTTGAGTTATTACTTATTATATCATGCTTTGAATTTTATATCTAATTATGAACTGAAACGACTTCATAATTTTGATTTGATATAATAACTTCTTTTATATTTAACTGGTTGTCATTTAATTTTAGTGATAAAAGCAACAATAATACATCATATATAGATTGAATTGGCATTCACTTGGTAGAACTTGTATTTTAGTTCTACAAAATTATTTTTTTAAATATAGTTGATAGCTATTTCGGCTCATGCCATCGTCAGAACTATGCTTAAACGAACATTTGCTTATCTATATATAGCTGTGTAGAAAAGGTACACAATACATCTACTCTCTTGTTTTAACGATCTATCTTGTTTCTTGCTCACAATAAAACTAAAAATTGTAAATGAAACTAAAAGGATGGCTATATCAATGGAAATGGTCTATTACAGAAACAAAGAAGCACCCCGCAGAGGGTTAAGCAATGGTGATCGACATATATTAGTTTGTTCGTTAAGAATCCTTTGTGAATAGTTTGTTCGTTTAAGTATAGCTCTGACGATGGTGTGTGCCTAAATAGCTATCAACGATATTTAAAAACATATTTTGGTGGAACTAAAATACGTTGCTATTTTTTTCACCGTGTTATTTATGTATGTTATTTCTTTGATTATATATGCAGAGTAATACGTATTTCTGAATCTTTGATTTCAAAGTGTGTCTCATTATCAATGGTCTCTTATAGTTGCTGTCAAAAATGCAAAAGAAGATAATAATATTATCTAGGAAGAAAGAGAAAACAATGATCCCGGTATACCAAATCTAATGAAGCATGCTGATATTGTAATATACTTGATTGGAAATAAATTGACATCACAGCCCCGAGGCGTATTACTGCTTATTTTAAATACAGGGATGTTTTTATTTTAATATAACGTGCCTATGGCTCATACCACGATCGAGTTCAAATGCCTTGTATATTAATGTGATGAAGTGACTTTGATAAGATGAGTTTTATCACATGTCCATGAACTAAAATTTGGAAGCCGAAATAGTAAAAAAAATTAGCTTACATGGTTTTTTAAGATCTCAAATTCTTCAAAAACATTTATCTTCTTCTCAAATCTTCACAAATCAAAACAAAAAAGGTTTGGCATTACTGTTTCAATAAATTCGTAACCCGTCTATAAAATGTGACCTCGATATTTATGCAAATACATACAAAACGTTCTTATTAAATCAATGGTTGCTATGGTATTTTTCTAATATTGAATACGTAAGCTTCTATTTATAATGTATATCTGATGGAAGCTATTTTGTTATACATATTTATATTTATTTAATTGATGGAAACCGGTTTATTAAATTAATATAAATGAGCATTATCAAAAAGAAATGGAAAATCAAATATAAAGGATAAGGTTGAGGTTGTAAACCACTTAACTTTGTATCAATTTCCATTTTTTTTAAATATTATTTTGATTGTAAATTATCGTAGTTCTATCATTCAATCATATCTTTCCTGTAAATGAGATTTTGACTTCATTAGGAAATCATATACCTGACAATGCAAGCAAATATTTTTAAAAAGAGAAAATTGAATAAACGTATAATATTATTGAAATAAATAAAATATATATATATTACTGCTACTGTAAAATGATTATATACAATATTATGCAGTCCTTACACTTTAATAAATGCTGTCAAGTTTTTGAGAACAGTCCGAGAAGCCTGATCCAGAAGGATAGTATGAAATTTGTTCATCTCTTGGAGAGTATGAATGAGACGGTTTAAGGCTGACATCACAGGTGGTTCCGAATCGAATTGCAAACTAAGCTCCCATAGAGAATTGGCAAATAGACTGAAAAAAACATAAAAACCTTATTGATTGAATTGGCATTTACTTGGTAGAATTCCATTATAACATGGTGAAAAAATAGCAATGTATTTTAGTTCTACAAAATTTTTCATGATTAGTTTCCTGATGAATTAGTTCTGATGATGGCGTGAGCCGAAATAGCTATCAACTATACCTTATAAAAAATTTGTAGAACTAAATACATTGCTATTTTTTCATTGTGTGATAAAAACCTTATTTATGACTATTGATTAGTCTTTGACATTATTTTTTTTTTATTTGAAGAGTCTTGTGTATCATTTTCATTATTTTAATTATGATTACTCACAATATAAATAAATATATTTCACAAAAATTGAGAAATTATTTCAAAACTCGGAGAATTAAAAATTACAAACCCCCCAACCCCCACTATCGGTCTGAACGATGTCCTTGCTAAACGCATTATAAAGCCAAATTGCCTTATTTTTATGTGATTATAATATGTACTATTAGTTCGTGAATTTTGTCGCTTTAAATTTCGAGTGGAAATTTTCGAGACATCTTATATGTCCATTAAGTACAAAAAAATAAATATTATTTCTCTTACACAATTCAATTTGCACAGCCTGCATTCGGTCTTCTTAAAAAATATGCATCACATCTAACCACACACTGTAAGCAAACAATACGAATAAAATATACAAATTTTCACGTACCTTTGTTGAGCGACGTAGGTTTTCCCATTGTCTATCATAAGTCCACACATTTTCAGTACCTTATCCAATTTTTGCTCTAACAATTCAATCCCGACTTCTTCCGCCTCCAAGTGCGATCTATATTAAAGTAAATAATGTAATTACAATCTCATTAACGTTGACACTAACATGGGTGTCAGCTGAGCGTTCCATTGTTATTATTGATATGAATTCAAACCTGAATTTAGGAGAATCACGGAGACATTCGTCAAAATCAATATTAGTTATTTGCATTTTTGGAGGTTTATGAGAAATATTATTCATGTTTTTCTATTTTACTTATTATTTACTATATGCAAAAAAGTTTAAGGACACACGTCAAGACATCGTCTTCTACCTCTTTCTGTTTTTTTGCGAATTGTAGAGCTACCAGAACTCTAAAATTAATATTCCATATTTTTTAATAAAAGACTTATCATAACACTGGCAACTACGTCAGAAGTACATGTCCAAAGTCTGGTATGGTCTGGTATAATGCATATTTATTACTTTATACTCGGTATCAAGTAACGATTTCTAAAATTTTACCTCCTTACTTTGAAAAGCAATACACCTATCCTTTGATTTATAAGGTAGATAGGCTCCTGAGAAAAACATGTAAATCGAAATTATGTTTTTTTTTTTATGTAAAGCCGTGTAAATTGAAAAGTACACAAAAAACGCATTATTTGGTTGTTTTCTAAAATACAAAAATAAAACAAAATTTTTAAAACCTATAAATATACATATTCTTTTATTAATTAAATATAAATAAAACATATATAGAGGAACAAAAAAAAATCGGACTTCCTACAAATGCAATAGAATTGACAACAAAGTCGTTGATTCTGTTTTCAACGACAAACTATATGGAATCATACCAAGTTTCGGCAATTCAAATTTGATATAAAAATTCTAACAAGCATCTTCAATCGATATCATAATAAGATTTTTTGATAAATAAATAATTTTTTTATAATGTTTATTTATGAAAATAATTCCAACAGCTTTAAAATTTTTAATGACATTTAAAATTAATTTTTAGTACATATTAAATAAATCTTATGCGAGTAATTTAGTTTTCACCCAAAATAAACATTACGAGCTTAAAAGTCTCATCTTGTTCTGTTTCATAATATATATATTTATATTTGGCAAAACTACATGATCAGGGTACGATCTTTTTGATATTTAACTGCTGCAGTTTCTAGATTTAAAAAGTTTAAGTAATAGAAAGTTATGGCTCAAAAATTTACAAAATTAGCAATAAGCTCTTTTTTTACTGTAAAGCTGAAAAATATTTTAGCAATGCGTTCTGCCAAAGCCCATTAAAATATTATTTGATTATTATTACTTTCAAGCGATTATTAAAAATTTGCAATGGCTCTGCTGTAACTTTATTGCTGTTTAAAATAATTAGGAAATTTAAGAAGTTTCATGATTCGAAACCCATTTTTGAATCTAAATAGGACAATTATAACCACTTAGTTCATACGTACATGTTGAGATAATTTTTGTAAAATGACTGTAAAATGCGACAGCATATTTAACTATCTATTTTTGATACTCAGTACTCGTTATAGGAATCTATTTACGTACAGCTAGTACAAAAATAATGCGAGTAGACGACCCTGAACTTGCTGAAACGTCAACGATTAATTCTGTTCTGTTTACTTCTTTCTGTGCTCGTCTAGCTATAAAACTTACCGGCAAGCAAGTAGGTCTCTATTTATAGCGCAAATAATACACTGTAATTTATAGATGATTTTGAACGGTTGATAGTACTTGAAAGTACTGATTACATTTGAATAATCATTGCTAATATTCAATATCAAGCTCAATTTTTTATCAAAAAGTGAATATTTACCGCGACGACTGCCGTGCTTAGTGTATAATAACCTAATTGTTTTGTTTATTTTCAGTATCAAAATGTCTCAAAGCATATCAAAGGTAACCAATAAAAATACGTCGAAGATAAAATCAGATCATCTATTTCCTGTGCTTGTATGTGCTCTAGCGATACCACTATCGATGTCAATGTGGCTCTTCAACTTAGGATATTCGTATTTTAAAGAAAATGAACGATATGATGGTAAGAAAAAAAATCTTCAATTTCATCAAATAAATTTTTATGTTGTCAGCCTACAGAGCTTGGAACATCAGGAATTTTAAGAGTAAAAGTATGCATTATTTATTACAAAAAAAAAAAATATCTTAACAAACTATATTGACTATAAAGTGACGAGATTGTACGTTGGCTGAAGATATATGATCCTAAATTTTATGTTGATGATTAATGATTTTCTGTTCTGTTTTTGTAATACAAATGGAAACAACATTTAAAGATTTTATACTATTTGTAGAAATTCTTGCAATCCATCCATCCCGTTGGCTAATATCCAGTCTGGTGTGTGTGACAATTGCTGTTTACGGTCTGAGAAGGAAGAGTTTGACCATAAGTGGAGCTGTTTTAGGATTTTTTGTTGGCATGATCCTGACCATCAGCAGCTACGCATTCTTAGCCTGCTTGTTCGTGTTTTTTGTTACCTCTTCTAAAGCAACAAAATTTAGAGGGGCACTGAAAGCCAAGTTGGAAGAAGATTATAAAGAAGGTATATGGATGCTAAAATTTAACCTTATTTTCAGTGGCGTTTGATGACTAGTCTATATAGGTATTGATGATTTTGAATATCATGCTTTGAATTTTATATCTAATTATGAACTGAAACGACTTCATAATTTTGATTTGATATAATAACTTCTTTTATATTTAACAGGTTGTCATTTTATTTTAGTGATAAAAGCAACAGTAATACATCATATATAGATTGAATTGGCATTCACTTGGTAGAACTCCATTATAACACGGTGAAAAAAATAGCAATGTATTTTAGTTCTACAAAATTATTTAAAAAAAATATAGTTAATAGCTATTTCGGCTTACGCCATCGTCAGAACTATGCTTAAGCTAATATTTTCTTATCTATATATAGCTGTGTAAAAAAGGTACACAATACATCTTCTTTTTTCTCGCAATAAAACAGCATTTTTCAAAAATTGCAAATGAAACTAAAAGGCGGCTATGACAATAAGTTTACATGTGGCACGGAAATGGTCTATTACGGAAGCAAATCAGACTTTTTATTCTAATATAGTTTTATTCTAATATTATCTTTATTCTGGACAACCAAAGTGTGACAAAACAATTGAGTAAGAAGCAAAAAACTTCTACTAAGTTATAATGGAATTCTACTAAGTGAATGCAATTCAATCTATATATGATGTATTCCTGTTGCTTTTATCACTAAAATTAAATGACAACCAGTTAAATATAAAAGAAGTTATTATATCAAATCAAAATTATGAAGTCGTTTCAGTTCATAATTAGATATAAAATTCAAAGCATGATATTCAAAATATTCATTACCTACATACTTTCTTAAAAACCCTTAATGATTATACAAATATATAGCATAGGAATGGGGAATAGTGTGAATGAGGCAGTACTGCAACTTCTACATATGTTTATATCCTGGACTTTTTAATATAGTAATAAATACAGAGAATGTTTTGCATACTCAAATACTCAATACTCAGGTTGATATACGTAGTTATTACTTGTCACCATTGATTATCCACCTGCATATTTCTTTTCAGGTTCATATATTCTGTAGTTCCTTAAAAGTGTATATTTTTATTTTATTCAGGTGGTCAGCGAACTTGGATACACGTTTTATGTAATGGAGGAATGGCGACACAACTCGGATTGCTTTATTTATTAGATGTGGGTTGCGGTGAGCGCCCCATTAATTTCGCCTGGGACTATAGACCTTCATGGTTGGCCATGGGGATTCTTGGTAAGTTTTAAAAGAAACTTAGTTATGTTATTTTGATGCTTAACTGACCTATTATACACTTTAAATTGACTGAGATTTAGCCAAATAAAATTTTTTACTCAAACTTTATCCAGATGTTTTAAAAAAAATTCCATCTTATTTTATTCTGTAGTGTTTTTATAACTGACAATAAAATTAACAACAATTATTTATTGAATGGAGATGAAGTTTTAAGATTTATGGATCTTGTTATGAATTTATTAAATATGTTACGACCATTAAACTATTGAATGATCAAATTAAAAAAATTCATTTCACAATAAAAATATATCTAATATGTCAGCTTTTTTTCATATATATAATATCGACGATATCAAATTATTATATTGCAGGATCTTTTGCTTGTTGCAATGGTGATACTTGGGCATCAGAACTGGGAACTGTTCTAGCCAAAAATGATCCCTACTTAATAACAACAAGAAAAAAGGTGCCACGCGGAACAAATGGAGGTATTACTTTTATTGGAGTTGTCGTCAGTGCACTGGGAGGGTTGACAGTGGGCTTGGCTCATTATTTGACCGTCATTTACACCACTGATAAAGCACTTTTGATCGCCAGTCCACCGCAGTGGCCGATAATTGTTGTTGGCCTTTTGGGAGGTCTCTTGGGAAGTTTATTAGACTCCTTATTAGGAGCAACAGTTCAGTACTCAGGTATAATGTGATCAACTATTTTTCAGACTTAAACTTATGCTAATGATAATATATCATATCGAGAGTAAAAAAAATGCCATCTTGGTGGTGACAAAATACGATGTTGACAGAAAACCAAAAAATCCCACATGCATACTATGTATGTGCTTGACATGATATGAAATGCTGATTTCAACATTTTTAAGAGATAAATGTCTAATTTATGATATCTTGATGGAACTTCAATATTAAATTTGAATTGTTGCAACTTTCTACGATTCCATATGTCTTATCACAAACGACCCGGGTTTCGCCTTTCGGCATCTTCAGGTATTCCATTGCACGGATGCAATAGAACTGACGTAAAACAAACAGATCGTTAATGAAAGTTGTTATAACTAATTATTATTGGATTAATATTGTTACATTCTTTTCAGCTGCAATCTTGCTTGCCTATTGGTAGGTAGATTCCTGTTAATAATGATTTTAATATATTATATATACGATGCTAACTGTTTATTTTACGTCAGTTCTATTGCATCCGTGCGATGGAACACCTGAAGATGCCGAAGGGCGAAACCCGGGTCGTTTGTGATAAGACATATGGAATCGTAGAAAGTTGCAACAATTCAAATTTAGATAACTGTCTGATTTGAATTGTTAAAACTTGAAATTCCAAAGGCACCTTCAGTCGATATCATAAATTAGATAAATGTCTTGTAAATCCCTAATTGTAAACCTAATTCATGCAAGATGAGTGCTGATTTTGTATAGTCGCAATCCTATAAAAACAAGATATCGATAAAAATTTATTTCTTCCTGAAGAAATAAGTGCTTTGTTTTAATATTATTTAATATAATCACTTTGAAGGAATCATTTTTTTTCAAAACCAAATGCAGTTATTTTTTGATTACCTTAATTAATAAAAACTGTCTTTAAACATTGTATTAACTGTCACTTCGTGGTGGATAAACATTATACTAAAATATATTTATATTACCACTTCCACATTGAATAATTTGATGGTCAGGACCGGTTTCATTCATCAAAAACATTTATTGGTAAAAATCGAAATGAATCAAACCAGTCCCAATTCTTGTTTATAAAATGTGGAAATAGTACCAACTAAATTGTGTTTTATTTATTGAACAAAAATAAATGCATTTTATTGTATTGTGTTTATGTATATTTAATATTTCTTCAATAATAACAATATTAGTTATTTTTCGTTAATCATCGCTTATTTAAGACAAAGTTTTAAGATCTGCACAAAATCTCTTGTATTTAATATTAAATATTTTTTTTATATCTTGTAGGTGTGGATACTATTGGGCGTATTGTGTGTTCTCCAGGAAAAGGCGTTGTCCATATTAGTGGGAGAATGTTATTGGATAATCACAGTGTGAACCTTCTTTCTAGTGTTGTTATGGGCTTCATTATGCCATACATTGCTATGGCCATATGGCCTCAGTAAAATGACAAAAAGAGTTCTTTTTTATACTGTTATACTGAAATTTGTTAAGACTTGATTATTTCATGTTTATTATTTGTTATAATTATGTGTGTATTTATAACAATTCAGAAATCGATCATTGAACTATTGGATTACAATTATATTTTGATAAATTCAATATTGTCACATTTAAAAAACCGCTAAAGTGAAATCATTCAGACACTGATTTATTAGTATAATATATTGTCACTCAGTAACCATAACTTAGTGTAATGATTTCTCAAAAACTTGTTTGATTCTCTATTTTTAAATCAAAATTATTTATTATTTAAAGCAAAAAAACAAAAGATTTTTTCCATCATATATTTTGACCATACTGGCATAAATTTGTAATGACAGCACTAAGTAAACAACAAATGAAAATTTTAATGAATAAACCTTTAGCCTCTATATTTTATTGATTGAATTGGCGTTTACTTGGTAGAACACCATTATAACACGGTGAAAAAATAGCAATGTATTTTGTAGAACTAAAATACAGTGCTTTTTTTCAGTGTCTATATTTTATGTTACATAGATAATTATAAGGTGCAATAACACAACGAATAACATACTTTCGACATGTTTTTTTTTTGTAAATAGTCTGTGGTTTTTGAATGAAATATGCTGGTAAAACACTAGTGGCGTTGCCATTAACTGCAATGCCATAAAAAGAAATAATATAATGCTCAAAAGTGATCAAAACCAATTCATGGACTATTTCAACACAGCAAATGGACTCTCAGATCTTTAAAATATTTGCACCACTGTTAAGCTATTTATATTTAAGTCACTATTAATTAAATTATAGTTTTATAATATTACTGGAGATTGAAATGGTCAAAAGTTTTTACGTTATTTTCTGCAAAAAATTTTTGATTGTCAGTTTAAAAATGTGCCTTAAAAACCATCCAAAATAGATAAGTCATTCATTTTTTTTCCATTTAGTTTTTTATCATATCGTCATTAATGTGTAAATAAAATATGTGTGTGGTAGATTAATTATTTATTTTGTGATTGGTTTTGTTTCATATCAATAAAAACAGTTTAATGATTTGTTATTTCACTCAAAAAAATAACATAGACTGCATTTATTATTGGTGTAATTTATATTGTTTATCAATATTTTTTTATTATGAAAATGCGTTGTGAATATTTTTATGATAATATTATTTTATAAAAATTGTGTCTTCTTGTTAAATATATTTAAAATATTATAATTCTGAGTTTATCATTATACTATCACAATAAACAAGTCTGATTATTGATTTAATAAAGCCAAGCTTTTATAAAATGACTGTTTGTACAACGATATTTATAACAAAAAATAAAATAGCCATATTTCAAATTAATCTCACATAGCAACTCACACAGAATCTGTTCTTTTCCCTTATACCAATCTTTAACTCTTTTATTTCCAACTGAAATTAATTGATATGTGCTAAAAATACCAAGTATTTTTGGGAAATATAGATTTAACATGTTTTTTTTTTTTTATTTAGCCAACTATTATTGAGTTTTTACTTTGGGGGGGGGGGTGTACAAATTCTGAACACCATGACGATGATTTTAAAGATGGGTGATAAAAAAATTCAAGCAAATATGACAGAAAGCTTAATTCATATATCTGTTATGATTTATTTCCTGCCAAATTAATGGTTTAAATTATAAAACAGGTGGAGGTTGTTGTAGTGTAAACATGTAGTTTGTATTTTATGTATAAAAAAGTGTCAACTGGATCAAGATACAAACCTGGGCTGATCAAATCAGCTTTTGGCACTAAGGGGTTAATACATGATATGCTCATTTATTTCACCAGAAATGTTAAACATTTGAGATATTTCATAACCATTTATCAGTTTGTATTTATTTTGTTAAACTGCAAAACAATTATTGACTATAAAATTAATTGAATCTACTCGGTGAAGAATAACTTTTTTGCTGATCCAGTTTTTTATGGTTCAATAACATATTTCAAAGAAATTCAATATCTTATGTGCTGGCTTGATAAAGTTTAAAAAAAAAACTTTTCTCAGTGAAAGCTCACAAACCAAGCATAAACATTGACCATAATCTGTACTTATGTATCATCTATTAATAAAACTATAAGACTAATAGTTATGTATTTGTAATACAAGCAAAATTTTGATTTTGAAATAAATAAAGATGTTTTTTACTGAATGTTTTTTCATTGACAGATTTTTGAAATTTTTAATGGATTTCCATTAATTATTTAATATTAACTATTTTTGAACCACTTTCCCACTTTCAAACTTTTTTATCTCAATGTGAACCCCCCTTAACAACATATTATGTACCTTTTATGGTACAAAATTTCATATCTTAGTTACCATGTCCTATATTTTTTAAGTTTTCCCTTTACAAAATCGTAATAAATTACTTAAAATTCAAAAATGAATTATCAAAAGTTATTATTTTGAAAAATATTTTTATATTCATTTGTTTTTTTTTATTATATTTGCTATTACAACTTATAAAAAATTCTACTATACATTATAAAGATGACATAAAAAAAAAAAAAAACAATGATAAATATCAGCTGATATATAAGACAAATACTCTACTTTTTGCAAAAAAATGTCATGGTATTTTTTGTATGCACTTTCTAAATTGGTCTGGAATTAAAATGGTTGACACTTCAAGTTGATGAACAAATCTAAATTGTATTTCGGTTTCTTCATCCTCCTATAAGGTTACCAAATTTTCTCAATTTTTATATAAGGCGTTTATAATGGAACCAATTCACCTAAGAAGATAGCATGGTCTAATCATGCTATGGTTAACATCATTATTCTCTTTATTCAACCCCTATCGTTTGCTGGGTTTTTGGTGGTTGAACACATGTACAATGATGAGAAATCTGATTGTCGTTATAAATTGCATATTCATGGGTTTAGATTTTTGTTTCAGTATTGATATTTTATTGCTAGCATTTTAATTCCGATTGTCAGATAGTATTATTATATTTTTTGTTACCCTCAATATAAATTGGCAGCAAAGCAATGAAAGGTAAATAAATATGATTTTTGAACCCAGGAAAGCATCAATAGCAATATTCAAATAAATAAATACAGATAGATATCAATGGAATTCTTATTGTCTTAGATTTCAAATTGAATTTTCAAATCTATTTTTAAAAACATGTAAGTACTTAGTCGCAAGTAGAATAATTAAAAAAAAAAAACAAATGATTTGTATTATAAATAAGCCCGGCTCTTAATGCAGCGGTCAATATCATTCAGTAATGAATATTACTCTTCATTAAATTCATATTCTTTCCGACATAGGATTATTATTATTAGAATCTTATTGAGCTAACAGGCAGTTCGTGTAGAGAAGTTTATGTTGAAATACCCTTTTATTACCCCTTAATATTTTTTATGCTTTTGAATACAAAAAAAATGATAATCAATTTTCACTTAAAATATGATATAATGAGTAGTACTTAAAATATAATTATTTGGTTCCATTAGATATTTGAATTCAACGAGAAGAGGGGCTAAATAATAATAATGGTCTATTGCTATCAGCTGATGACACATGTCAAAGTAGGCTTACGTCATTCGGTATGATATCTTTCGGATCGTACTGTTCGTTTTGTGCACTGGTTCGGTCGACTATTTTTTTAGGAATGTAAAGGTTTCAAGCGTCGCTGTTTTAAATCTAAGAAATTAAATAATCGGAGTTGATAAGGCTCCTGTGTGCGTTAATCAAGTGTATGACATACTGCGCGTGTAATCTTTGTAAACATTCGCGCGACGAACCGTCAAACAAAGGATAATTGTTTGCTATGTTTGCAATACAAAGAGACAACAATGACGAGAATAATTCTGACTTGGAAAATGAAGAAACCGGTGATGAGCTGAACGTTTTGCCAACAATAGGTATAGAATATTATCATGTTACATTTTATAAACATAACCTATAAGTTAATGACAACAAAACAATAAAAACTATACTATATTCATAATATTTACTCAAAATGTTGTATCTCTAAAATGTAATTTTTTAAGATCACATTTTCATTCCTATCGTGTTAAAAATGAGATTAATGAAGCTTCTGTAACAACCAACTATTCCATTTTCAATAAACAGAAAAAATAAAATTCACAATTTTGTATGATGTCATACAATTAAAAAAAGAGTATACATAAGTACATAAATGCAGGTTAAATAGAGATTGAACTTAACGTACAGCGTAGTAAATGTCCAAAAGTGAAAGAACGAATGTCTTTTTAATTTGAAAATTCACCTGTTTTTTGTAACAATAGAAACCATATTTTTTTAGTTATCTATTTCATTCACAGGTTTTACATTTAACATCTGCAGAAAAAATGTATCTTTATTTAAAGTTAACTGTCTTAACACAAGGTGTCTTGGAATCGACTTCTAATAAGATTCTTATAGACAATAATTTAATTATAATTTATGATATCTACTTAAGGCGCTTGATGGAATTTCAATATCAAATTTAAATTATTACAACTTTGTACGATTCCGCATGTTTTGTTACTAACGACCCGGGTTTCGCTCTTTCGGTATCTTCAGGCATTCTATCATATGGATGCAACAAAACTGATAGTCAGTTTTATTTAATGATTTAATTGGTATTTTATATCATTTTGAGAACAGTACTTAAACAACACAGAGATGGCGTGGCGGTCTCCTTTATTTTCACCATTCATTGATTCCATACAATTGAAAATAATCATAAATCATTTCGAGCAAACTGTTTCGACTTTCGGAGTCCATTTTTATTATTAGATTTTAACTCATCTAAATCAAAAAAATTCTTCTTGATGTATTTTTGGACCAATCAAATTTTGGCTCGCAATCCACCAGTGGGACACCCATGGTATAAAATACTATTCATTTTTAATTATGTTCAATTTATAAATCCTCATTTTGTATCATTGTTTTTACAGAAAACAAAATAAAAATTGGTAATTTTTATGCCATTTATTGTTGATAATTTTAAGGGAAAATTATCTATAATTTAAATGTATCAAAGTTATTTTCAATATCAATAGATTTTCATAATGTTAAACCCATCATAAATATTTAGTGCATTAGAGCCTTTTCTATAATCTGTTAATTGCGTATTTTATTTGTAATTGATATCTGGGCACTAAATTTTATATAATGAAGTCATGAGGTAATTGTTATTTCTTTTTATTGAGCTGATTAGCTCTTATTATAAATATAATATTGAGTATATTACTGTATCTTTTTGTCATAATTACTTAATATAAATTTGGCAAAACATTATTTTTGTTTTATTGCAAATGTGAAATTCATGCTTTATTTTGTTATAAGAAAATGTGTAATAACTGCCTCCCATTTCAATAGTCACACAAATGAAATATATGAATTATGGATAGTAAATCTACTATAATAATCTCTGTTCTCCTCTCATCCAATCCAATAATCTTTTTATTTTTCTTTTCTGGCATTATAGTCCAGGGTGGTCCATGGTCACTTCAATTATTTTCCTCCACTCTGCTCTGTCCTCCGCCTTGCTTCACCAATCGCTGACCTCCTACACTTGTTGGTCCTGATATACTCCTCCATCTGTGAAACATTCCATATTACCTAACAAGTATAAAAAATGAGCTGTTTTGAAGGTTTCCATACACCCATATGTGATATGCCTGACCCAGTGTGAGTCTTGATTTTTGACAAATTTGATGAAGTTATATAGCTCCTGGTTGTGCCCACATTATCATCCTTTCAGATATAGCTGAAAATATTTTGTTCAAAGATTAATATGTCATCGTAATGGTCGAGCATCCTGCTCTCTGAACCATACGCCAGAACTGGTCTTATGAGGGCTTAGTAGAGGAAATCCTCGCTTTTTGTAAGTTATATTTTATTCAATTAAAATATCTTCAAGAAATATATTGGAAATTAAATAATGGAAAAAAAAACTATACTGTGTATTCAAAATGACATATATATGACTTTTCTGTCACGTATTGATGTCTTATAAAGAACCAACCCAAATCAATAAATATGTAGTCACATTTTATATCCGGAATTGACAAGTGACCTATAAGACAAACGTAGATTTCTGCTTGTCCTGATAATATTAATTATGAACCAACTTGGCCTTAAAACATGATGGTGACAAATTGTTATAACGGATATTTTTTTGATTATATTTTTTTTATTGTTTTGTTATAGTTATTGATACAGCACAATGCATGAAATCAAGAACTGTTCTGGGAATCATGGGATTCCTGGGGTTTGCAAATGTATATGCGATGAGAGTGAACTTGTCTGTAGCTATCGTTGCTATGGTGAATTCTTCCATTCCTGCTCTAACAAATTCTACCCAGGATGTTTGTGCTTCGCTTCCAGTGACGAATGCTACTCATATGGTAATATTGTTTTTCCTAAATCTACATATTTGACACTAATATTTTATTAGAGCTGCCTTACTGTAGCGAATCATGGCACCTGACAAAGACTTAATAGTACCTTATATTAAGCTTCGAGAACAGATGCTTGTGTGGGATATTGAGGTTAATTTTTAATATTTTTCAGAGATTAAAGTACCCAAACAGCTCTCCATTTTGTTAGCAAATGTGTTCTGTGAATGCCTTGAGAGAACCTCTAGCCTGGTTGCTTTTTCTTCCAAACTCTTTTTTTGCTTAGCATTTTGCATATTTTATATCAGTTTATGTTTTTTCATATTTTCAGCCATTAGATTTTAAATTTTACCACATGTCGACTTCACCTATAGTTAATTTAAGCAATAAGTATGAATATTCTAATTATTTGATGTATTTTAAATAACGGAGGTCTATCTACTTCACAGCATCAAATCGCATGTTTTTCTATAATATTAATGTGAGGGTAAATATTAAAAATATGAATCTTGTCAAAAATAAAATGAATATGATGTTAATAGTTATATGTCAATAGCATTTGATATAGCTGAAAGATCATATCGTTAAATAATTATTCTTGATTGAATGCTGCTATCTGAGTATTATGTGTAACATTTATACTTGCCGTGTTTTTTTTCCAACTTGGCATTCCTTAGTACTACACCAGGGGGCTCCAATGTCTCACTATGTCTGTCCATTTAGCGGAAGATCATTCTTTTACCTATATTTCCTTGACATTTCAAATGACAACTAACATTATAAAGCTGTCTCCCTTTTATCTATAGTTTTTTTCAATATCAAATATTATTTTTCACTGGAAAAATGATATTTTTTTTATGTTACAAAATAGTATTTTGTAAAACTCCTGTTATTGGATTATTTACGGATCAAAGTCATCACTTAGCGTCTTTATTAACACTTGACTTCTCTTCTATTTAAAGAACACTTTCACGTGTCAATGCCAAAATACATCATCCATTGCTATAATGTAAACAAATTTATAAATTTATTTTTCTTTTATTTAATACTGAATTGAAAAAGTAAGTGATAAACATACCTATTTGCTGCATTTAATAAGTGAGTTTTTATGTTATTTTGATAATTTTAACGATTGGATCACAAAAAACCCCTTTTTTAATATAAGAAGCATATTTTTTATTATTTCAAGTAGTAAATTTTAAAATAAATATTTAAATTTGAAAATTTAAGTTTATTTTTGATGAATTCAGTGGCAACTAAATGTGAAAAATGTTCATTTCATTGAGAGATCTTCAGAGTAACTGTATTGCTAGGCTATTTATTACTACTATCTTTGAGATTTTCATCAGGGAAGTAAGTTAAAAAAAAATTGAATCAAAGAAATAAATTTAAATTGGAACTTGAAATGATTCTGTACCCAGCCACTTTATACATGGTCTATCATTATAGATAAATATTGAATGTCTTTACTGTGCCATATTTTGTCTGAAGTATTGATTCGCAATATGTATCATTGTCGATATGGGTGAGTTTTTTAACTATTGCGAAGGTGTTAAAGATAATTGAATTATTCCCTCAAAACATCATTATTGTTTTTTTTCTCATTTCAGAAAGGAGGCGATTTCAATTGGACTGAATCACAACAGGGCGTGATTCTTGGTTCATTTTTCTACGGATATGTTTTAACCCAGGTAAGTTTGGTCCTTTTTAATTTTTCAATTGCACTACTAATTATTAATGTATTATTTGGATTGTTCCCACAAATAAATGACATACACAAAAACATGTAAAAAACAACACTATTTTACTTTTTTGGTTGGTGTATTCATAATTAATGCAATCAATTAACAATATTTTAGCACTAAACAATTGAATGTGTGTGATTCATAGTTTTGATTATTTAACATCAGTGAAGCATCTATTGAATGAAGACACAATATATCAGTGGTTGCCAACTGGTGGCTAAGAATAGTTTGATGGCATGTATAACATTTTACAGTAACATTATTATAGCCAAGAATTTATTAACTTATTTCAAATGGATATCATTTGATAAATAAACAAACCCTGCTGCTTTTTCAAAATAAAACATATTACTTTTTAATTATTATTTTATATTATGTTTGAATTGCTTAAAAAAAACCGTAGTTGTTTGAAGTATTTAAATTTTGAGCTTTAGTAGTCCTCGAATTTTAAAAATTCAGTGGTTGTTAGTGTATTTCTTTGCTTATAATTATTGATATTGATATTTACAAATGTTTTATATGTTTTTGACAGATTCCCGGCGGCCGTTTGGCTGAAGTGATCGGAGGAAAGTATGTGTTTGGTATAGGTGTCTTTTTGACAGCCGTTTTCACATTGCTCAGCCCGGCCGCTGCCTACTGGAACTATCCCATGTTCTTGTTGATTCGAGGCCTTGAAGGCGTCGCAGAAGGGGTAACTTTTCCCGCAATGCATGCTATGTTGGCGCGATGGATACCACCAGAAGAGAGGTCCAAATTTGCAGCTATGGTTTATGCAGGTTTTTATTCCCAACACATTTAACTATTATTATACATTTTATATATTATAATATTAATATATAAAATGTTTATCTCTCTTTCTCTCTCTCTCAGTTTTAACCAGTAGTTCTCATGTGCGGCCATCAGTAGCTTGCATTGAAAAAAAAATTGTTTTCAGTTTAAATAATGTATTTTATTGACTATAAACATTTAAGTTGATCCATTTATTTAGAAAATGCCACTGTTATTTGTATCATATATCAAACAAAAATTTGATGTGGCTGTGAGACATTTTTATAGAACCACTGATGTTTCTAATGCCGTCACAAAAATATTTTACATGAGAACCATTGATTTGGGCTGATTTCATATAAAACAAAAAGAAAGTCATAGCAATTTTTATTACTCCTTAACTGATGAGTGTATTGCATTGAATAACTTAAAACATGCAAACAAATAATTTTTAATATAAATTTCAAGATGGTGCAATATTTGTAGTTAATCCATCCTTGAGTAGCAACATGTAATCGGAGTAAAAGAATTAGTAAAATCTGGCTTCTGCCCTTAGTCTATAAGAAACGTAGTACAGTGGAAACGTAATTCATTGTTTTTTTAGAGCTTATCAAAAAACTCATGAATGCAAAAAGATAGTACTAATATTATTTGTTTTTTATATTTTTTCTATAAAACCTCTCAAGTGTTTGTTATCCATCCTCTGTGACTTAAAAGTTATTGCATAGTTTTTTGCTTTTGTAACTTAAAAATAATTTATATACAGTACAGATATATATAGTATTATATATAGTACAGAATATGTCGACATCTGAACCGATAATGTATCTTTAAGGAAAGCCAAAGCGAGGCCAGACTATCTATTGAGTGTACATTAAAAGCTTAGCTAAAACTTGCCGCTATACTACTTTACTGTAAATCTCAGATACATGGCAAATCTATTTTAATTCATGTATTAGTTAAATTATGTATTGTAATTTATTCCTCAAAATCAGGTTCAAACTTTGGTTCCATCGTCTCCCTTCCACTGTCTGGTTGGCTTTGTACCCTGGAGTTTGGAGGTGGATGGCCGCTCTGCTTCTATCTGTTTGGAGGACTTGGTATCATCTGGTTTGTAGCTTGGCTGTTCCTTGTCTATGATACTCCGCATTCACATCCAAGGATCTGTCCAAATGAACTACAGTATATTGTATCATCGATTGGACCAAACGTAAGTGTATTGAAATTCCATTCGCTAATCACGTTATAAAGGAATCACATAATATAAATTCAAACTCAGCACCTAAGTGTTTGCATCTTTTTAGTTAGGGTCGCAGGGTGACGGCTTTGAAACAGCTGGCGATCAATAGATATCAACTATCACAAAGGATTCTTAACGGACAAAATAATATATCTCCGTCACCATTATTGACTCCTCTGACTGATGTATCTTTGTTTCTGTAATGGACCATTTCCGTGCCATATAAAGATTATGCCTGGAAAGGACTTTAATCACAAACGTGCATGCCATCAAACACAAAACTTTTAATCAATTTTTGAAGCATTTGTACTGGGTTTTGAACCAATGTACAAATGAAATTAGTAAAAAAATATAGTTGTGTCTAATAATATCTTTTTCTTGTTCTGCAGGCCCAGAAAAGGTCTGGTCCGATACCATGGCTGCACTTTTTGAAATGCCTCCCACTGTGGGCTATTCTAATTACCCAGTGCGGAATGTCTTGGCAGTTTTACACGCAACTGACGGAATTGCCCACATATATGAATAATATCCTGCACATGGATATAGAGCAGGTAATTCGTTCACATTATTGATACGTTTTCTACAAGACTATAGTTTCTTCGCTGTGACCCAAATTAGTGTACTAGTTTTGATTTTATTATACAGGACAATATGAATAAATTGATTGTAAAAGAAGTATCGACAACTCTATCTTGTTTGTGTGAACTTTGACATTGGAGAAGTTTTGAGAGCATATCAAATTTGAGTGTTACCAGACAAGCTGCACCTTAGGTCTTTGGTTTTAAAAGATGGCGCTCATTATTTATTATTAGAGATGAAACTATTTAGAGATATTTTTCATACAAATGAAATCTGTCCGCATTGCTATTTTTCGGAATGTTTCCTTTCCATTTATAAATAGAGCAATGAAAAATAATTTGGTTTGCTTTTATGGAAGCCAGATGCGTTAGAAATGTTTCACAACATTAAAACACACAAACAAATGTCCTATGTTGTCACAATCACTTTAACAAATGTATCCCTAGCAAATGACTCGCACATAATCGCCATTGCCGTGACATGCGAAAGATTGCCTGCATTATCGACGATTGAGAGTTCATGTCGCAGGGTCTGCGATGCTCGCGCACTGGCCCCGCACCTTGCCGTCGCAGACCCTGTGATGTTAGCATAGAAAGAGTTAACTTGCACATTTGTTATTGGAGAGACTATACGTGTCAGTATTATTGTTATTTTTGCAGAATGCAACTTTGATGGCAGTACCTTATTTTACCTCTTGGCTTTTGGGAATTGTCATCAGTATATTTGCTGATTGGCTTGTCTCTAAGGATTACTTTACACGTGTCAACTCATACAAATTCTGGAACTCTGTAGGTAAGAAAACAAATCCTCATTGTAAAAAACAGTGCATTTTTTTTCATTGTGAACTGTGATATTGCAGATTACAGTCGCAAGTCATTACACCCAACAGAAACAAATTATATCTGTTGACTGTGCTTCAAAGATAAATGATTGTGAAGAATTTGGAGTTAAGAGAGTGTAATAACTGGCACCTGACTTGGTCATGTTCTGTGAAGATTTTTTAAATATTTCTGTGTGTTTGCGCTACAGAGGTTCCATATTTATCCTATTCGGATATGGAACGTTTTATAATGTGTTATACTATATCCCTAATGTTTGAATTGGTAATATAAGCATTAGCTGAATTCAATTTGAGTTTGATAAAGACAAAATAACTATGTTAATGTCGAATAAACTTTGTCAAAAATTGATTTTCTGAAAGTGTTGAAATAATTATTTTATCTGTTATAAATTTCCATATTCATTAATCAACTTGACCCCATTAGTTAGAGGTTATCACTATTGTCATTTATCGGATTAATAACTAATTTTGACCCAGTATTTTCATAGCACATTAATTATATAATATAATAATTTTATGTGCATAATATGTAATACATCATATGAGCTGTACTTGCATTATAAGTTAATTATACTACTTTTTTTTCTTTCGAGCTCTATTGTCTGGCAAAATAAAGAAAGTCATTCTAATCAAAATTTTCACAATTTTTTTTCAAAATAACATGAAAGAAACCTACTGATTGAATTGGCATTTACTTGGTAGAACTCCATTATAACACAGTGAAAAAATAAAAATGTATTTTGGTTCTACAATGTTATTTTTAATTTGAATAATTTTTTTTTTATTGAGAAAAATTATTTAAAATTATGTTAACTCCCATTACTTATGACCATTTCTCTTTTCTCTTTCAATTTTTCAGTCCCCTTATTGGTCGTTATGCAAAATATGAATATTAATGATTTTTTTATTATCTAGTCAAATCCTAATGATTTTAATTGGCAAAAATCTGAATGTCAGTTTCTGATGAATACGGAGGATGCAAAAATACTTCCCAATATAGTTGTTTAATTTTTTCATCAATGGTCTTGATTTGTGTCTTGATTACAGAATAATTAACATTTTTCCTTCAGCTTTTGTGTCAATGTATCTCATTATCAACTATAAACTTCTGTTGTTATGGTTTCACCTGACGTAAAGTTTTTATATTATTAGTGTAGCCTATTTTTCTGTAACCTCACAAACACTTGTTTGTAATTTCAGCCTCAGTTGTACCTTCTCTTGGATTATTAGGAGTGGCTTGGGTTGGCTGTGATCAATTATCAGTATTATTACTTCTTTCCATTACTGGAGCATTTGGCGGAGCAGTTTACGCAGGTGAGCATCAAATTTAACATTTTAACAGGCCTAATAAGTTACTTGAATAGTTATTCCATATCATCCCTTATTCTACTTGAGTTAATGCATGTATGTAGACTTCCATTTTGGTCGTACAACGATTTAAAAAAAATGCAGCTCTTGTTCATAAGAGTGTCAATATTGAAATAGCCCAATATTTGGATTTATTGTTTCTAAAAAATCATTCACACTTAAAGTAGATAAAAAATATATTCAAGTCCACTATATAATATATTGTCAAACATTGATAGATTTATGAAGACTGATTAATATATAATAATTTTGTAAAACTTGCACAGCATAAGTTTTAATATACAACCAACAATATTTTAGTTTGAGAGAAATTTAACCCACTCGCTGCTGAGACGCAAAAAGTATACTCTAGCCTTGGATTTATAAAAAAAAATCATTCAGTTATGTTGTTATACTCATGACAATTTTCAGGGAAAATCAGGCGGTACTCCATTTCATACTGAAAATTTGCTCTTACATGAAATTTTCAACAAGATTTGCTCTCTAAAATTTTTGAGTGCCAACTTTTGTCATTCTGTAATCAGCTGTCTTAACAGTTAAGACGTTAGCAGTCAGAGTGTTAATGGCAGATATTTGAGCAGCTTAATGTCAAACAACTCCATCAAAAAATGTATCTTTACTCGAGAGCCAAAACACATTTTTTTTTCTTGTATCTTAGTAGTGAATGTAAAATTTTACTAATAATTCAAAACTAATGACTGACTATAATGAGGTCTAGAATTTTTTTTGTAGGCAATGCAAGGCTGGAATTGGTTTTGGATCGTAAATGGATGTCACAAATGTCCTCATAGTGGTGTTTGCATACCTGCATATCATTGGCATCTAAGTGATTAAGTGATAATTTGAATTATTATTAATTCAATATTTTTATTCTAGGATATCAAATGAACCACATTGCACTGTCTCCACAATTTGCTGGCACCATGTATGGCATTACAAATGCTGCTGGAAATATATGTGGCTTCCTCGCTCCCTATGCAATCGGCACTATCATTGAAGGACAGGTATTAGTAATTGACTTACCGCATTTTTTTTAAATTATATTTTTTCTTATTTTCCAAGTTTTTAATAAGTAGTATTCTAAATAAGTAAGCCAAGTTTGCCGCCAAGAGACCAATATACAATTGTGGAACACAAGTTGGTCCTACCTTATATTGCACCGATCGGTCACGCTGACTTGTAAAATAAGGCAAATTACTAGGCCTCTTAAAAATTTTCAATGCCATGTAGAGAACAAGTAGAACTAACAAACTAGCTGTCAACTAAAAACATTTTTTTTGGTTAGCTTGAGGGTTTAATTTCCTGCTTACTTAAATTTGCGCCACCAAGTCCTTGGTAGTTGCTCAAACAACAATTTCAATTAAGGAGAAAAGACCACTCGATATTGCCATATAGATTGAACAAATGGGAAAGTAGTGGCGAGTGAAGAAGCGCAAAGAGTAGTATTAAAATTGAAACCTTTACAAATTAACGAAAGTGGGATAAGTGCACAGTGAGATTCTTCATTAAATTTGAATTTTTTAAGCTTTGTACAATTCCATATGTTTTGTCATTCACAACCTGGGTTTAAAGGATTCAAGAATAAATGTATTATAAAATCGTTTCATCGAAAACTCAACTGAATGTATTATTTATAAATTATCATATACAAATTGAATGTTAGTATAATTAAATTTTATTTAGTATAATCTATAGCTATGAAAGTTATTTCAGGTATATATACGGATTCTAGTCTTAGGGTCTGTATTTTTCGCCAATTAATTCCTCTTGTATAAAAGCGATGCAAGCTATTTATTATGTATCAATTCTATTGCATCCGTGGGATAGAATGCCTGAAGATGCTGAAAGGCGAAACCTGAGTTATGAGTGACAAAACATGTGGGATTCCACGAGGTTTTAACCATTCAAATTTGATATTGTACCTAGTAAAATCTGAAATATTCCAACCGAACTGATAAAAAACCAGCATCTTAAAGTGATGTAAAAAAACATTGGTTAGTCGTTTTTTTAGAAATGGAATAATTGAAATATAAATACTGTCTCTTTATAGGAAACTCTCAGTCAATGGAGAGTTGTATTCTACCTCGCTGCGGCTGTGAACCTTGCCTGCAATCTCTTTTACTTATTTTTTGCGAGTTCGGAAGAAGAAACGTGGTCCATAGAATTATCTGCAGCAATGTCTGAAGATAACAGTGGAACGAGTCCGCTGCTCAAAGAATCGGCAAGCTCCTAGCACCGACATTCCAAGGCCTATTTTTTCTCATATCGTCAGAGTTATTTAGCCAATTTTACTATATGGGATAGTTAGTTTAAACTGTTTCGTAAACCAGGCCTGAACACTTTTTGACCTTCTATATAATAAATAATTAACGACAGTATCATATTTCAAACGGGTTATCTATTTCATATTATTATGATAATGCTAGAATAGATAAGCTTATAATTTTTCAATACGATTTGACCTAAAAACTCTGTGATATTTTAATGATATCGTTGAATAGTGAAAAGATGAGGGGGTTAATTAAAGATGGTTTGATTAGTGGCAGTGTTGATGGTAATTTAAGTTTATTAGCTTTTTTTACGATAATTTAAGATGTCAGTCTATTTTCAAAAGATATTAATTTTATTTTGTATGATTAATGGCTTGAAAGTGAGATTTGTAGATCTCAACACTATGTGTAACAACACTCTCAAAATCTAATCCAAATACCTAATTGAAAATTAAGCAGATATGATTTCAATTACCTTTAAAGTGCTTGTAAGAGAACTTAATAATACACCTCAGTTCAATCATAGATTAACACACCACTGACATCTGACAGCTTTCGAGAATACACCAATGAATTTATGGCTGTTTACACTAATAATTTAATATACTTAAAAGTAAAAAAATGGCTATCTCATATTCTTTGATTGATTTGGATCTAAAAACATGTATATTATATATATATTTTTTTTACTCAGTTCGCAGTCTGTATTTATAAAAAAGTTTTATAATCACTTGACGCTTAAAAAAAGCTATTGCAGTGTTTCATTCTCATGACTTCTAAGAACATAATGAAAAACCAATTCCATATCTATTACAAAATGAATCTGCAACGGATTTGAAACATCAGGTTATTGCCAGTAGTAATAATACATGTATATTCATAATATAATAATAATGTGAAATGATTTGTATCACACCATTAATATTCCAACATTCTAGATATTTTTTCTTTTGACATATACATTGATTGCATGACTATATTAGTGAAATTAACCATTTTATACATGATATTGAAATTCCAACAGGCGGGATAGCAATCGCATATGTCAATATTGAAAGGTGTTCAGGAGACAGTTTTTTCTATCTGGTGAAATTATTTATTTTATTTTAAACACATAATTCAACAGAAAATTGCCAGAAAAAGAAATCGATTGAATTTGATCGTACAATTCTGACTTACGTGATTATTACTTCCTATATTTGAAGAACATTATTTTGAACAAATATCATTAACTTAACTACAAATTTTGAGAGTATTTAGATAATGTGTTGGGGCATACGTAACCATAGATAAATAATTAAAAATTTCAAAATAATTAAATGGAAAAACTTGATTTACCTGATAATTGACCCCAGCAATTGAAATAATGTATTTATGATTGAAAAATTGCATTTATTTTCTAATTATTTGATTCGAAAAATACAGAAATTCTCTTACTAATTATACTTTTGTGTAAATTGTCCTTTTGCATTTTATATTTCTGACAATTGATATCAATCTTTTTTGTGGAAAACCTCTGACATGTTTACTTGAGAAATGTTTTATAAAATAGATGTACAATATTATATTTAAGCATGGAACAACAAACTAATTTTTTACTCGTCTCTTCAATGACTTGAATTTCTGATAATATACAGTAAATATATAGAGAGCAGTTTGCCCTGCATCATTTTTAATTTTTAAAACAGTTGAGATAACTTATTAATGGATAGCAATATGTTTTGTAATGTGTATCAACATTTTAATAAGCTTGTCATCGTGGGTACTCTCTCCAATGTGATTTTAATTAAAATTCCAAGAGTTTATTGAACCTTTATAATTGTGATAATAAATTAAAATATAGTATGACTATTATTAACTGTAATGAACAGGTTAACTATCGCTCACTAATCATTATACCCACATTGGGAGAGTTATTCTGTAGATATAAAACAATTTATCAATTAGCGTTTATGGTTTATCTCAATCAATATATCTGACATATATCTGATTTCAATGTGCTAAAAATAAATATGAAAATGTTGAGTAATTTCCTTCATTTTTCTGTTTGTGTTACCTCTCAATTTAAATAGATAATGTTATAATATTAATCTTATATTTTAAATCAATAAACTGATCATTATTTTAAGTATAATTCGGTTTAAATAGTAAGTTTTTGTTGATTTTAAAACTATATGTAAACTTGTTTTGGCCAAAAATATGAATTGATCTTGTTTGTTTGCAAGTAGTTATTAATATTGCAACATTATTACTTCACCAAATTTATTTATTTATAGCTTGGTATTGTTTTTAAGGTGACAAGGAAATAGAAATATTGGTAATTTAAATTTAGGTTAATAAAACTTTTAACAGAATATTTTGTCCTTCATCTTTTTATCATTATGATGGATTCATAGATATTTCCCATCATTTTAGTTTTAGTGTTACAATATATAAGAAATAATGTATAGTAAACTCGAAAGAATTGTCTATTTTTTTTTTTTTTTACTATTTGTCTATTATATATATTCATGTAGTATTCATATAATTCATGACAATTGAGAGTTTATTATACTACAGATGACAGTTGACAGTAAATTAATTGAAACTTTTTTTTTTATTATTGAAAAAGTATTTGAATTCTGCTGAGATCTAATATTTTTTGAATTCGTAATAGTATTTTTTTTACATATAAAATAAGAAAATGGTCAAGGGTGACTGTAAAAATTTTCAAAGTGTTGATTTTATTGCATGTTAGAGTCATCTATGATGTCACCATATTCAACAACTGCAAAACATACGTATTGAAATATTCAACTAGTAAGGCTATATTTGCTATTTTTGTGAATTATTAATAAAATCACTAAAGTGCTAAAATGCATGTACTAAGGTGCTAATTCGTAGAATAAGGTATTTGATAAAATGTCTTTTTTTATTTCGTTTATTACCATTTAAGAAAATATGCTTTTGATAAAAAATTAAGTAGAGCTGTGCATCAGCAAATTATTCTATGCCGTCTTTTTAGGGACCACAAAACAAATGTTGATTTGTTTTTTTGTTCAAGTAATCAAAGTCATTCATTGGAATAACATTATGAAAATCCAATGTTTTTTTTTTAATAATTCTGTTCATTAAAAAATCTAATGACAACCAATTCATATTCGGTGTCATCAACTAAAATAGATCTAACATTGCGTGATGATTTATGATCAATATTTTTAGAGGGGGCTGAGTTGCAAATGCTGTTCACATTATGTGGACTTTAATCCAATCCAGCTGTGGCAGGAAAATTATTTTTTGGATGATAAAGGCATGGCTTAAATTATTCACATATCAAATAGAAAAAAATATTTAGAGTAGACCACTAGATTTATATTACACTTTCAGGTGATGTGGCATTATATGGTGTATACATACATTCCACTAGAAACTTCTCTCCTCCCGCCTACAATACAATTTCCACTCACAAAATGCAATTTTATTTTTTACTATAGCAGTGTTTCTTAATTTCTCTAATAGTGTAAATTGCCTCTTTGTAGGCGTTTTAAAAGTTTTGGCGGGACACTTCTGAGATATAAATGACCAGTTACATCATTGTATAATCATCTCTGATCGTCGTCAGTAATCTTTGTCAATCATTGTAGTACATCATGCTCATTTCTCTGGTATAGTATATCCAGGTCCTTCTGCATTCATCAATTAAATTCTGCTAGCAGGGTTGTCATTTCAGTTCATTGTCATTTTCTTTTTCAGAAGGGCAAATGTTAATTTTTTAAATTCAAATGGGAGGCAAATGACCTCCGAACCCCACATATGACGTGAGATTTATCAGGGTGCTTCATAGCATATCATATATCAAAATTTGTGGCGCTACATCAGCTGTTATTTCAAGAAGTGTAAAATGAACCAGTATCTATGAGTGACTGCCTGTCTCTTTAATATAAACCAAACTAAGTATCTTTATTGTGACGAGGGGAGCTATAACTTAAATCAGGTTAAGGAACACTGCGTTATAGATTCTCCAGGATACCTCAGTGAAATAATTGAATCTTCAATATTAATGATATATTTTTAACCAAACTTTGTACTATTTCAATTTCTATTGCTGCATATCTTCATATATAATTTATATCTATAATAATAAATGAGGGTAATTAATATAAGAATGTGTACTTACTTACATGAACAGTAATAACACAATATTTTTTGGTGTGATTTGAACACGGCTAATGTACGAATCAGAAAGATATCTTGAATCGTCATAAATCGCCAATTAAACTAACTGTTAATATTTGTATACTAAGAATGAATTGTGATATGTATATAAATATCCATCCATTCTTTTTATTATGATATTGGATGTTAAGCAAATAAGAATAGGTTAAATGTAGACGCACATAAATCCAGTATGATTTTAAATCTAATATCTGTTTTGTAAATTATATTTTAATAATCAATATTTTCATGACATCATAATGCTGTCTTGAGGTTATAATCTCCTAAAATCCCATCTAGGAATAAAAAACGCTATGCTCTATATAATAATAAACCATAAAAAAATTATATCAAGCCTAATTGTATAACATTTAAATTCATTGCTTCTTGTTCCAAATAATATAATGTTTTAAATTCCAGATTATTATATTTTGAACATAATTCTTTTTAAGTAATACATTATTTCTTCAATTTATTTAAGATTAAGTTTAGCTATATCTTATATTGATGTTTTATGAAACTATGTCAACAAATAGTTTTATTTTTATTTGTTTATGTCTCAATATATTTAGATTATAATTCACTACTAAATGTTCCACCAATGAAGAAATATAACCCTTAACCTCATCAAAAAACACTTTTACTGATTTTAATAAGACATTCAACAAGATTCTTCTGTCCGTAATTTGGCACATTCAAGGTAAATAAAATTATTTGAAATCAATTATAACCTCAAATTGATACAAACACTCTAATATAAGGCAATAAATTCAGTGTAAGAGAAAGTGAGATTACACATCTCTTATGGTCAGCTACATTTATTATTAATTTTACATTATGTTTACAGAAATGTAGATGGCTTCTAAGGATTTTTTGACATTTTGCAAACTTAATACCTCTATCGGAAATAGGTCCAACACAAATGGAAAAATCCAAAAAATCACTTTTCCTATAGTACTTTTTTAGATCATATTTTCTCTCAATATAGAGCATATGGCCTCTGAACGGAGGTTTATTAACAGGGATGTAATTTTTAGATATCATCCGTGCCTTAGAATCACTTAGAACGGAATCAATAAGATGATTGCTAAAAACCTTCATATAGGGATTTGATCATGTGATGTCTTTCATGGAAGCCACTACACAATGGATAAAATAATGCTATGATATATGGTAAAGATTCAACCATTAATATAGTGTTCATGTAATATTAGTGTAGAAAAACAAGGTGAGATAATTTTAATGTATAGTCAACCCTCCTACTGGGTACTTTCCAATAGCGAATGCGGTAGTTTTTCGTATACTGGTCACTATAGATTTTCTACAAAACGCAAAATTTTCAAGGTCAAATTAGAATATTCGTAAGTATGTTATATTATTCATATTAAAAAATCAAAATGCTCAACGTTTCTGACACGCGCACTTGTTAACAACCAAAAGTATAGATCAAGGTATGATTTGGTGATTCGTTCAATTCGTAAAATATATGTGAAAACACCTAACCTCAAAATTTTTATGAGTGCCTATTACTACGCTGAAAAAAGACTGAAAAAATATTAAACATATTTTATTAGTCATTTATATATTCATATCTTCTTCAGAAGCAGATACGGGGTGTGTCTGTATAGAGATCAATAATAGTATATAATAAAAGGATTGATTTAATTTCACAAAATCAACTCAAAGAAAAGGGTTATCCCATTTCCGAGGACATGAATGTAAAACTTATTTATTTACATTTCAGCGGATTTTGCTACAAAGGATTAAGAATTCAGCAATATGTTTGTTTTATAGAAGAATTAAATACGAAATTAAAGCAAGTTTTCGACAAGGAATTTGTTGGTCATTGTGAGCTCGATACATAAATCGAAAAAAGATCAAGGTAGCTATTAAAAAACCTTCACAACCCCTTATTATGCGAGACAACATAAAAAAATAGCTAAAGAAATGAATCCACAACAATCTCGTGTAGTGGCATCAAGCAGAATGACAAGGGTTGATGTTCACCGTTCACCCTTTGGTCGTTGTTAATGGTGCTATTGTGTAAATAAATAAAAAATGAGCTCGATCCAATATACCACAGAGCCAGAAAACTGGAAGCTTCTTGTACATATATTATATTTGAAATTTTGTCAGTCGATATTTTTGTGGTTATTTTTCAACGGTATTTATTGTTTTTGATTATCTACCTTCATAATGTATACGTATATTGTCGGTTGACGGATTTTTTGATTGTCATTATCATAATGTTTTTAAGGTTAGGCTCTAATTAATAATCTGTCAAAAGGGCTTCTAATAATTAAATACTGATTTTCACTGTCAGTTCGAAGTTTTCTTTGTATATAAATATTGTATAAAATACATATATAAATGGCTCTGCTGCATAAATTATGAAAGAAATGTCTCTTAACCTAGTCAGTTAACATATTTGGACGAGAAATGACGTATTTCGAGTTTTTTTTTTTAAAGAAACTGTTGTTTTTTTTTACGGCTGACGTTAGAGGCAGTTCTAAGAGTTTGCTGTCTGTGTAAAAGTGTAAATTGGCCTCCCAATAGATCAATAAATATTCATAAAAATCACAATGAAACCTTGATGACCATGAAAATTGCAACCTTGTTACTCGACGCATATAAAAAAATATATTGGAAAATACGCATCTCTTATTTTTTTAATTAAAAATATCTATGAAATCTACTCAAATCAAATAAATAAATTTAACCGCCGTCCGTGAGTGCCATGTAACTTAAACATAAAGTACAATTGGGCTTGAAAAGTATTCGAAAGAAAATTGTAAAATTTCTGAGAAAATGTTGGGATTGCCACAACACAAATTGTATTTTTTTTACATAAAACACTATTTCCATTTTCAATTTGACTACAATGAATTATTTTAATTTTATCATAAATGAGAATATCGTCTCTTATAACGATGAACGTGATACGTTCATCATAAATCATAATGATAATGAGGCAACAGGTCCACGCCGCGACAAGTTTAATCTATATTAGCTTTACATAGAGGTCACTATGCATATTTCCTATAATATTGGAATAATATGTAAATAATTTTTGAAATTTCATGGCGTCGTGCGTGTATTTCGAACACCGGTGACGCTTGGGATTCAAATGGTTAATAAAAACAAAAATGCAACTAGCGATGCTTGTTAGTTGCGGTGACGTCTCATCTTATCTTTTGGTCCCATCTTCAAGGAGAATCTCGAAAACTATTCAAAAGCGACTTTTGTATGTTGAATTTTTGAAAATAGTCAAATCATTTGTCATTTTAATAACTGTAACAGAAAAAAATACATCAAGAAACATACAAAGAAAAAAAGTATTTATATAGTGATACTTAGTGGTATTAAATCTTCTTATAAAGACCTTTGGCTTATTCCTCTCTAACAGATAAAAAATAATTGATACAACCAAGATAATAATCTTTTAAACGATGAAACATCAACTTATCGCCGCTGCTTGAACCATTATATGGATTTCACGTAATAAAACAAAAATACTAAATTTTAATGCACTTATTTAATGGACTTTTATAAAAATTCAGTCGATGATATTGAGAACTTTCATATTGTTTCATTTAAAAAAATAATATGAAGGAATTTCCTGTTTTATTGTGAATTATTTTTCTTTTTATCCATATTGCACGTGGCAAAACCCCTTTCATAACGCGCGAATCTTTTTTATGTGCAAGTAAAGAACGTCATATTATATTTCAATGTTCTGAAAAAGTGCAGTTATTAATTGCTTTCCGGTATTTCGTCAGTCAGTATTTTTTTTTTTAATATTTTGACAGATGAAAGATTTTTTACAAAACTAATGCAATAAAAACCACAAAAGTTCTATCGACACGTCTTAAAAAAAAAACAAATAAATATAATAGCGTAAAAATTAATCGAAAATAATATCTTATTGTTGAAAATTATTAGGAAACAAAATACAACGCAAGGGTAACTTGAAAATAGTGATGTTTATAAAATATAATGAAATAGTTGATCACAGCAATTAATTTTGCTTTTCGATGTCACAAATAGAAAATTTACTGAAAACAAGTCCGTAGTGGACTAATACACTTTTAATTAAGTTTCCATTAACATTTTTCAAATGAAAGTGAACACAGTTACCAAATCGCTCCATGCGTTCAATACTGTGACACATAAAAATAAATTAGTGTATCACAAATTTAGATTAATTTCTTTAGTGAATTTATTTATTTGCTGAAAATAGCAAGATATTCATAAAACCGTCTATGGAGGAATTCATAAGGTCTTTAAACTTTTGAAATGATTTAAAAACAACAATATTAAATGATCACTTTTATTTTTTAATTAATATCGAATAACTTATTTATCTTATAAAATAATTAAACGTGACATTGTCATTTAAAAGCTGTAATAACAAATATGTTAACACGGTGAAAAATAGCAATGTATTTAAGTTCTAAAATAAATATAAGATATTTAGTTGATAATTATTTCAGCTTACGCCTTCGTCAGAACTATAGTTATATACAGATGAAGGAGTAAGCCGAAATAGCTATTTACTATATATCTTATAAATTTTGTGGAATTAAAATACATTACTATTTTTTCGCCGTGTTATGATATAATTCTACAAAGTAAATGCCAATTGAATAAACAAATGTGTTATCTTTCTTAATAGTTTTGTTTAAGATTTAGCTTAACAGGATCGTTATTTATGCATTTTTGATACTAATTATTGAATCATTGTAAAAAAGTAAATCATAACTCAGTGGAAGAAAATGAAAGAATATTGACTTGTTAGCAAGAAAACTGTTATTACAAAAAAACTACACTTTTAAAACACATGTTTTTTAGCATAACTGATTTTCATTGTTATGTTCCACTAAAGTCTCATTGGTGTTAGAATTTCATAGCATATTCCTTGACACCGCCGTTAATGACTTTAATTTTATACGAAAGACTTTGTAGCCGTAATTTCATAATGCGCGGCGTTGGTATGAGTATCACGAGACAGGCACACGTCCCAATTATATAAATATAGTACGAGGCGATAATCGAGTGTTGAGATTTCGCCGGACCGCCGCAGGTCATCCCTTTCTTGACGATGTTTAAATGAATTTCGTACCTCAGGTGCTAAAACCAACACCAGCGATAATAATTTTCGGCGGACCTGCGTAAAGGAAACCGTTTCAGACTACCGGCGCGCAGGTGACGGCCAAGGAAGGATACTCTGATCTACAATAGATTACTAATAAAAAAAAATGATAGTTTAAAGCAGTGATTTCCAACATGGGAAGCGCAGATTATGCTTGGGTAGGCGTCAAAACTTTTTAGTAAAAAAATATTTTTAATACCATAATATCTACAAATAAGTAAATAGTTACATGTTAACGTAGTAAAACCTTGATAGTATTATGTTAATTGTAGTATGGAATATTTATTTTGTAATACAATCATTATTTTTATCTTTATTAAAAAAGAAAAGGCGAGTAGATGTGAATTTATTTTATAGGGAGGCTTAGTAGCATCAAGCCTGGAGTACACTGGTTAAAAGCTATTTATAAAATCACAATTCGATCAGAAAATAAAATTATCAATAAATATAATAAACTTTTTGTTAGTTTTACTCAATAATTTTCCTTGATAGTTACGTTTACTAATATTTCTTGGCCTCGCAGACAGGTCAGTTATTTTTTGACAAATATTTTCCACAAAAAATGTTAATAGCATTTAAACGACATAAAAAGAAATTAACAAAGGAACCTGTTGTCTCGGTTGAATACGTTAAATTAGTTACATTGAAGCCAACCATATTCCAACTTTTTTTTTACTTGAACTATAAAACATTATAGAAAAATAAAACTTATAAAAGAAATTTACACGAGGCACAGAAAAGTTTGGTAGTCCGCATATGTCCCGCGAGCCATTGACTGATTATAACTGATTTAAACAAACGAAATGAAAATGGTATACGATCTAAGTTTAAAGTAATTCATCCACTATTCCTTCAATGGAAACTTATGCATTGGGGAGGAGACTACAGGGACAATTTTGGGACGCTATTTTTTGAGTACCAAAGAACAGTTTTGGATGAGAAAAAGAGAGAAAATTATTTAATTATACCCTCTATTTAACAAGTCTTTTAATTACAACTATCTCAACAAGTATCAGCGTTGGTGGTGTCCTAACGAAATTAAACATTGTATGAATTACTTACTCTACTGAAGTCATTGTGATTAAGTAAGCATTTTATGATCACTCATAAATTATATTTAATGCCAAAAAATTTCGAAAGCATTTTGTGCTTATGGAATAACCCGTCACTGATATCATCTTTATGCAGACAAAAAAATGTTACGCGATAATTTCTGTAAAAGGTTTAAAATAACGTATTAAAGAATGAAGCCGTAGTGTTTATAGTAAGCACAACCCTGACTAATTCGGTAAACGTAAAAAAGTATTAAATATTACATAATTGATAAAAATATTGTTTTATTCAGACAAAGCATTCATTGTCAGAATAAATATATCGAAAAAAAATATCGATAATAATTGTTTTCAAACGGACTATGAAGCATGAAGCTACTATATAAAATGAGTGTACCAGATGATTGATTGAATTGGCATTCACTTGGTAGAACTCCATTATAACACGGTGAAAAAATAGCAATGTATTTTAGTTCTACAAAATTATTTTTAACAAATATAGTTGATAGCTATTTCGGCTCACGCCATCGTCAGAACTATTGACGATGGCGTGAGCCGAAATAGCTATCAACTATATTTGTTAAAAATAATTTTGTAGAACTAAAATACATTGCTATTTTTTCACCGTGTTGTATCAGATGACTTAAGAATAAGTTATACCAATTCTAGTGATTATCCAAAGCTTTTTGAGTGACGTTTCGTTGTTTGAGTTATTACTTAAATGAAATAAATTCGATGTTAAATATTTTTGGAAAACAATATATGATTCGAAGAGTTTCGGAACTTGTTACTCTTCCTTTCGCTGGGTGCTAAAATCAAAGATTTGTTTTAGCCTTAGGCCATGAACGGGTGACGAGTGATAGTTAGGGTATGACGGGAGAAGAGGGAAGGGCGAAGAAGTGTTGCTGAGAGGGAAAGAAGAAGATCCCCGAAGGTAATTTGTTTCCCAAATTGCTCGCAACACCTGCCGCTTCTAAATTCAATAAGGGGGAATGTTACGCAGAATAAACCTATCCAAATATTGCGACATAAATATTTTAACAATAGTTATTTTAAACTTTGAATGAATTATAAAATACATGTAATAAAGGACAAAGAAACTCTGAAACGCTATTATTAGTCTTTATAAATATTTATTTGTTACAGTTTGAAATGTGAAATCTCTTTAATTATGTATATATATTTAGAAGTTTAAGTGCAAACAGAAAAACAATCCACATTTTAATTAACACGGTGGAAAAATAGCAATGTATTATATTTTAGTTATTATATCTACAATATGTTTATAAGATTAGTTGATAGCTTAAATAAATTGCAGAAATAAAATACATTGCTATTTTTCACCGTCTTATAATGGAGTTCTACCAAGGAAATGCCAATTCAATCAACACACTTTAATTGACTAGTCAATATATGAATTAGCTCGTATAAATAAGCTTAGTAAAGTAGAAACGACATTATGTATTCATTTATATTAGATGAGGTTAGGTTATAAATATATATTGGATGATAAATTCATAAAATTTAACAAAAAAGGTTGGACCAAAATTAATAAAAACGAGTGAAGTCTACAGTGAAATTCACGGATATACAATATTGTTTACTTAGGAAAATTTGATAAAAGAATAACTAAATTTTTGATAATTATTAATTGAAAATATTGTCTATTTTATACAAAATTTATTTTTCCATGTAGACTATAGAAAACTACATTATTATTTTGGAATATTTATTACCCATATAAGATAAAATTTAACACAACGCTAAACACTATCAGGTATAAAAATCTCAAAAAATAATTTGTTGTTCCCCAGATTTATTAATATTTTATGTACTCAAATTTTGTTAGTTTGGTGGCGATATGGAATCTGTAGAACAAAATAGAAGACTACTTTAATCAATGTTCCAACTAAGCTGTGATAGTGCGCAGCCACGTAGCAATTTAGAAGTTTTCTGCTAAGATTTTACAAATGATATTATTTCAACAAAAGGTTATTTTCACTTTTATTTTTGAATGAGTAAGATTTGATAGAAACTTACTAAATGTAATGTCAAGTAAAAAAACACTAAATTTTATATAAAATATTGAAATTTTAATATACCCAAAAATTCCGGCGCGCATTTGTTAGTTTGGCCTGCTCATAAGAAAATACGATCGAATTTAATTGAGAATCTTTCTATCATACAAATTTTCATCAATATGCTTAATGTATCAAATTATTTGAAACGTATCAATACTTTCAAACTTCCTCTCAAGTTGTTTGCAGAAGGTAACAGAAGTGATCGAATTGTCCCCTTGGGCACAAACGAACCACTAGCCCTGTGTTAAGTAGAACAAATATTTATTCACGGGGCCACGTTGGTAACGGGGGTGTGATCAGTATCGCAATCTCAGATACCCTCTTATTATATATAATAAAAATGTGATGAAAAAATATTATAAATGTATGGACAACAATTTACACCTGTGTGTACTAAAAACGCCCCAAGCTAACATTTTCAGTATTTTGGAGGCGACGTGTAAAAACACCTTTACTTAATGATATTTGAAGTTTACAATTGGATTTTTTATTTTTTTATTTTTGTTTAAAAATAATAGGATATTAACTTAAATATCAATAGTGTAAAGCAGCTATTTTCATTTGCTCTATAATAAAATTGATCCGCGATACGCCATCACGTAAATCATACAAGATTGGGAATTTATTTGTTTAATAAATCATAGGTAGGCATCGATTTTAATGCATTTTTCTGTCTCATTCCCGAAGTTAAACAACTAATTGCAGGGATCAAAAATAAAATGACTCGTTATTATAACGTATTTTTGTAAAGTTATTGCATTTCAATGTTAATAACAGTATTCAAAAAGTGTTCTTCTACAAAAGATTGACGAGAAAAAAACTATTATTTTACGGTAATTTTTTAAAATTAAATAAACTCGCTATGTTGAAGTCATCAGTCCTCAAGCGTCTAATCGATGTCATTCCTTGCATGATATAGTTTTACATTTATTTATAATTTTAATAGATTAACATCTTTAATATCTTTTACAACTATTTATTGCCAAGGTGAATGGTCAACGTCGTTAGTTTCTATTGCGGTAATCATATGCCCAAATCCCAGTAATGTGAATCAATTGATTCTTCAGTAAATTTATAGTTATGTGCTAGATTGTATATGTGAACTACGATATCTAAAATTTTCTACTGATGTGGGCCTTAATTTTTTTAGCGGGTGCGATAAGTTAATCGCTAGTTTTACTTCATCCTTCTATATATATTTCCTAGCAACTAAAAAATCTCAATTTGTTTTGTATTATATGTAACATATGCTCCAAATCGTGAACAAATATGGTATAAGAACGTTATGATTTGGATACCGAAAACATCAGTATTTTATGTTATTTATGCGATAATAAAGGACACAGAAAAATAGATAAGAACTAATAAATTTCTTTGTCACATCTGTATATAAAACTTGAATAAAAACATACTCCACACTGGAAGCTGGCATGGATTATAAAATAAGAAGATTATATAACGTGCTGTTAACCGACATTCAACCAATTAAAATGATGAGAAATTCAACACCAACCTCAAAATATCGAACATGACTGAAAATTGGCATCATAAACACAAAGGTTTTTTTATATTCTTACAGCATGTTATCAAGTTTATAATCTCGTTAAAGCATAAAAAATATATTCGGCATAATTAATGTAAGAAAATAAATATTCAAACTTAAATTACTCAATTGCACGTAAGGTATGCAGCTGATTTTATGATTGTAATTATTTTTCATCCAAAAAATAAAAAATAAAAAAATGTATTCTGGCTTTTGAATTTTGGCGAAGTTACCCTGTCTGCGACTTTTGGGAGGAGCGTTTTATTGCATAGTTTAATTTTCAGCTAATTCTAAGATTGACACGGAAAATTTGCTCGAGCATTCTTTGCTCAGTCGTTTGTAGAGTAGGCACGGTGAGTTAGTATACACGTTTCTACACGCCTTACTTTTATCATATTACATAAATACATAGCGAAATATTTTTGCGAGAATATTTTTATTTTAGAGTTGTATATATTATGCTTACAAAGTGGGGCTTAATTTTTGACTACAGATACTTAGTTATATTTTAGTATTTTAATCTTAGATGCTAAAAATATTTTTAATAATGAAAAACCATTTTTGTACTGTTTCTTGTTTTACTGTTGTTGTTTTGTATGTATTATATAATCAAGGCCGCTTTCGCTCATCGCGAACATTATCAGTTGATAGAATAAAAATTATTAGTAAGGCAATTTATACAAAATAATTTTGATAACAAAAAATGTAACTTGCACTATATTATTCAAATATATCGTATAAATAGAAACAAAAGTGTGTTTTTATTATTTTAAATGTAATTTTCACCAAGAAGTGACAGTTGACATCTTTTTTAAGAATCATTGTTTATTTTGAATAATTAAAATACATTTTTAGTATTTATTTCCACGATGTATTTTTTGATCAGGACCGGTTTTGCTCATCGCGAGCATCATTTGATAATGCTATAGCGAAACCGGTCCTGGTCAAAAAATACATTGTGGAAATAAGTAATAATATATGTGTTTTTATTATTCAAAATATCTTGCTTTTCCATCAAGAAGTGACAGTTAACATCTTAAAAGTAATCTTTGTTTAATGCATTTGCTAATTGTTACAACCTTCTTATTCATCAAAAACAATTTTATAGAAAAAATCTTCAAAAACAATCCTCATGATAAGCAGTACTGGTCCTGATCAAATAAAACAAAATGTTGTTCAGAAAATGATCGTTCAAGCAATGTTAATTTTTTTACATAAATTTTAATCGATATTGTCATTGGCGGGGACGTGTTATTTCGGGTTTTTTTCATATTCCAAAGAGGTTAAATTTTAAAAGTTGATTTTGTGTTTCGTTGATATGGGGCAAGCAGTGCACAAAGACACAAATATATATTTATGAAAATTCATAGGTGTAGGGCAGATGCTTCTTTATCGACCTCCAAAAGAATATTTTGTTCTTTGCCTAAATGAAAAAATGCTCATCTAGTTAATTAATGTATAATTATTTACCTGGTGTAGTAGCGAGGCGCAATAGCTCTACGAAGAGATGGATATGCTGTGAGTGGTGAAAATTGAAGGTCGGGTGGTCATGTAACGAAGGTGCTAATTGCAGGTGCGTATCTTTCTGCGCAAAGCGATAGCCGGTAAACGGCGACTCGTAAATAAATCTGTTTTTTATTCATTATACATTAAAGATTTAACATGTATGAAATTAGCACAAACATTCTAAATTAGAGTCGTCAGTTCCGTCGGCTTACATAAAATATATATTTGTTTATGATTGTTATAAATTAATTGTTTTTGAAATTCATATCTTTATATTTTTTTTATTTCACTAGTGATGTTCAATGCTGTTTATCGGTTATTGCTACAGTATTAAGGACGCGGTTAGCTAATACAAATTTAATTGATTAATATTATTAAATTTGTTTTAGCTGCCATTTACTTCTTGCCTTGGGGTGTTTTTCTGCAATTAATAACTTTGTTATATAGGCGATGTTAACTGTTTTTTTTACTTCAGTTCTGTTGCATCCGTGTGATAGGAATACCTGAATATGCCGAAAAGCGAAACCCGGGTCTTTAGTGACAAAACATGTGGAATCGTATAAAGTTGTAACAATTCAAATTTGATATTGAAATTCCATCAACACCTTCAGCCGATATCATAAATTATAAATATATACGTCAAATTAAATACGGCTTAGTGAAAATTTCTCGTGTGATATGTTTTGTAAATTTAAATGTTTGCGAGGAAAATAAATATTTGCAAATAAGTAACTTGGTAACATAACTAGCTTTTTTAACCCTACGTCTCTGTTCGCGATTAAAAACAAATATTTCTTTAAGTAATTATAGGGTCAGACTCGGGCTTTACCCTTAACACCCAAAGCAAAATTACCATTACAGAAAAAATTGCTTGCAGGCATTTTACCCTTGTGAATTTTATTTGTACAGGGTTGGTACCGTAAACATATGTTTTCTTTGATTTATTTCGTACTATAATGATAACAGAGTAATATTCACTATCTCTGTCTTCTCTAATTGAAATTCGTTATAAAATAAAACATTATACGTTCAAGATGGCGACCTTTAGAGAATGAACGAAGAAGTGTCGAAAAAATACGATAAAAATAATTTATATATTGAAAATGTTAAAAGATTCAAAAATATTTAGGATATCTCTACAATATTTTATTCGATTAATTTCGCTTAACCTTTGCAAAGATTCATTTGAAATATAAATAAAAAAAATAAAATATTTCTGTAGAGTTAGTTTGAAAATGATTTTCAATGAGACAAAACACGTGCCACAATTAATAAACGTACCGATGGAGCAACAAAGTTCTGAATTAAAATTTTTTGTGTAATTAAATTTTCTATTGAATTTTAGGAACTCAAGAATGTGTTAAAAAAATGGGTGTTAAATAATTTTATTTATTTGGATCCCAATTACCCGAATCAGATAATAAAAGTAGTAAAAAATCTATTTAACCATGAATATTTTCATCCAGATTTAAAAAAAATATTCTTTTGAAATAATCTGATTATGAAAAATTCACAACCTTTAGCTACCGAACTTCAAGCACGCAAAATTCAATCTTTAAGATATCGTGTAGCCAAAATAACTACTTTGCATTTTGTACGTAAAAAGTTTAGGGGCAAATAACGAAAACAATGAAATGATATTCTTTAGAACGCCAACATATCAATCAATGAAGTAGTTATAAATGAAGGCATGAAATAACTATGCTTTGATACTAAAATGGTTGAAAATAAATGAAAAAATATAGGTTGATTTACACTATTTACGCCCATAAAATAACCGTTGATGATAAATTCTCTAACAATCCTTATCTAAATTGCACCATCTGAAAACTACGTTATTTCAATAAGACACAAAAACCAAGTCGGATACACAAAAATCGATTCATATAATGTCGTTGAAATGATTTATATTAAAATATTGTCAAATTTAAATTGTTGAAACCCTGAAAATTTCCACATGATTTGTCCCTTACGAGGCTGGGTTTCGCCTTTCAAATATATATAATAAAGTAAAACCTCGACTTTACGTTTTTCAAGGGACACTAAACAAAGAACGAACAATGCGGAAAATGATACATGCGGGAAAGCTTCAAATAATAAAATCTGAAAGAAGTATAAAGTCCCTCACCTATAATTTCCAAAAATGGACTATTACGAAAATTGGTTAATATAAAAGGGTTTTGTAGGATTTATATTTATTAAAACTAATTTGAAATAATCGAATAGTGTTTTAAACTGCTTGTAAAATTATTTATTAAAGAAAATCTCATGACATTTGAGCGACCAATATATTTCATCATTAATTTCTTCGGTTAACATATGAGATTTTATGTCTTCAAGTTACAATTTATATTGCATAATATTTGAGACAGGATCATAATATTTAGACATAATAGATAGATCAAGGAAATCGATAAATCGGGAAACGGTTAGTCCGGGATTATTTAACATTGTTATTATGGGTGTTCGTCGGGACTATACAAAATGAACAATCCGTCCGGGAAAACGTTTTATCCGAGAACGGTTGATCGGGGCTCCACTGTACTGGTGTATAGATTGTATTTCATCATAAACTATAATTACGTAACAAATATATTCTATATCAATGAGAAAAATTATTTTTAAATCTACCAATATATAATATTATTGTATTGGACATTATTCGTTGGACCGTGTACGATCTGTATAGCCTTATTATGTGACTAATTTGCAATATATTCAAAAATAGAATTTGTACATTTTTTCCATAGATAATAAAATTACAGTATCTACAAAGTAACAGCGCAGCTATATAAAATTCACTCTCTAACGTCACTTTTAAATATTTAAAGGTTGGCTATAATCATAAACCGATTGATTGCTAAGGGAAAGTTGGGACCAGTGTATGCATAAGTAATGTAATATTTATGCCGACAAAGGGGCTACATTTCAGTTTCCTTTGACCTTGACTGATCCTAGAAATAAATATGGCCTATTATATCTACTATTTCAATGACGTTTACGGCGTTTATCGTATGTACAGTGATTATACTCTTTATTGCTAAACATTGAAATTCCATATGAGAAATACAGTGGCTTAAAACCTTTTTTATAGAGTATGAAATAAAATCTGTAACATTTTAATATTCGTGAGTATATATGACACCTTTTTTTAATTATTTTTACTCTGTAAAACTGTATAACTTTCACATATTAATTGTTTTTATGATAAGTAGAAAGAATATAATGTATTTCTTTATTAAAAAATGTATATTTAGCCCGTTCCCGCTACGTCACATAAAGGATATTCCAAAACCGTATATTATACAAACTAATTCTGTGGTTTTGGTGTTAACCAATCACCAAAGACAATCTTTATTTTAAAAAAAAAGTGTCAATTATCAACACACTTCAATGAGCCGTTACAACAGTTAAGACTTTGGCATTCAAAAGACTTAGAATCGTTGTTTCTTTTTTAAGTATTTGGTAAAAAAAACTTTTAAATGAATTTATTTTAATTTCTTTATGATTCACTTTTAAGGTGTTAACTGTCACTTCTTGATGGAAAGGCATGATATTTTAAATAATAAAAACACATTTTTTAGTACTTTTTTTCCCACAATATATTTTTTGATCAGGACCGGTTTCGCTCATCGCGAGCATTATCAACTAATCAGTTGATAATGCTCGCGATGAGCGAAACCAGACCTGATCAAAAAATATATTGTGGAAATAAGTACTAAAAAATGTGTTTTTATTATTTAAAATTCTTTATGATTATTATGGAGTGTTATTTGTTTTCTCTTAGCTAAACATTTGTATTACAATCTTACTTAGAATGTGACATACTTGTGATATATGTGATTTTTTGAATACTTAATTTAAGTGAATCATAGTTCGTATGCCAAAGGTACACGACGAGTATCGGATGGTATCGTACCAGGCTGAATCATAAACCAATATTGGCGCAGAAAAAAAGGTTATTTAGCAATCAGTCGCCATCCTTCGCTTTGTCGTACATCGAGCTCGTGTCCTTCTAAAAAGAACAATTTAATAAAGAAAAACTTTAAAGTGGTTATTCTTTCTATCCTTTCGGTACGAGAAACTGCCAACAGTATAACAGACTCTTGGGTTCAACATCAGTGGCGTCGTCTGTCGTTTTATGAAAAAAATGGGCACATTAAATTAAAAACCGTTAGATTTTTATTTATATATTTTTTCATGAGGTATAAGTTTCAAGAGTTTTAGAGCAACAAAACCAGTGATTGGCAACCTACTACCCGCAGTAATTGAATTACCCACCATGATATTTTGAATTGAAAATACCAATAATTAAAAAAATGGTGAATAATAAATAATGTTTTTTGTCACTTTAAATATATTTTATTTATTTATGTTTGTTTTTATTAGATAAATTTGTATTTACACATACATATATGTATATATTTCATATTATGATAAAAAATTGTTTTTTATTCTATTTTACATTTTTTTTATTTTATATTGTTTTTTAACTTTTACCCACTTATCAAATGATATTTTCAAAATTGAAATTTTTCCCCAGCCTCTCGAAAGGTTGTCGACCACTGAACTAAACCGTTTTAAAAGAGAGACAGTGAATAAACACAAATTATTGAACAATTGGCCGTAGGTAAAAGTAGTTCTTTCAGCAATATTAGCTATAAGTGTTAAATTAATTTAGTCATTATGATATTAAAAGTGTTTCTTTCTGAACAGAAAATAAAGGATATGCGATACTGTTTCAAGTATTGGTAAGAACTGCAGTTCGTTTATTATTATAGCATTTATTCTCTTTGAAATCATTCATTTCAATTGAGTTAAATTAATGTTTTTTTGTTACGATATTCTATTTGAATTAAGTTTAATACAATAAAACTATGTACGAAAAAAATATTACATATTGTAAAAGAACATTTTATTCAATTTCTACTATCATTGTGCACTACACTGGTTATTTTATTTTAATGTGAAATATTAACTGTAGTCGTAAAAGAAATATTCTTTTGAGAACTGTAAAGGTACCGCTCAGAAAAGTTGTAAAATAAAGTGATTTTGAACCCTATACCTAACAGTTTTTACTTCATACAAAAAGTGAAAACGGGAAAATCCTTGAGGCCTGTCGCATTTGACTGTATATTATCTATTTTATGGCTATACATATTTTATTTAATACTTTTCCTTAGTTTTATGCGAAAATATTTTTTTTTATGTATAGGATTTTAGTTGAATCATTGTCGATATTATTTTAATAATATATCTTTATATATATAATACATTAAATGATTTTCGATATGGTACATTGCATGGATATTTGTGATTATTAGTTAAATAGTTTTCCTTAAATTACGACAATTGATTTTGATTTTATTTCATAAAACGTCGTTTATTATTTTCGATACAATATTTTATTCTGAACTATGCCACTGTCCTGTAAATCGTGGGTTAATATTTTTTTTATTACGTTAATCATTTCATTATGATTAACAATATGTAAAGCAAATCATAAATTAAATAATGCAACACTTTAAGTTAACTAAAACTGGTTTCTGTAAAGTTTTACAAAAAAAAAAGGTTTGAAAGTGTTCGCAATATCTTTTGACGTTTTAGTTGTTGTGTTTAATTACTGACCACGAAAAACGCGATAAACTCGTAGAAAAATTATTATTAAAGTGTTATATGAGTATTAGTAATTAAATAGCAAGTTTTGTATATTCTTACACTATAAAAATTAACAAACAAAGGTAAGTATAACTTAAATTTAAAGAAGAGATTATTTTATATGTTTTATTTTAATAGTGTTTATAAAATGATAAATGAAATTTGCTATCAGCAATAAAAGGCATTCAAATATTTTATATTCTAAACGTAAGAAAAACCACCAAAAACGGCGAAAGTTTTATTAATGTGAATGTGAAGTAAAATTAATGTTTTGAATTTATTATTAATAATTTTAATTGCAGAACTTTATTCCAAAAAAATATTATATGGTTAAATTCGTCATTATGTCTTTAGTATTGATAAATATTAAAAGCATTAGTGTTAAAGAATTGAATCCGCAAGAAAATGTTATGCATAATTTTAATTTATAGACGCATATGAAAATTTAAGTGTTTGCAATGAAGGTACTAAATAATGTATTTATCCAAAATCTTCAAGCTGACTTACACCTACTGGTATAAAAAGGATGCGTGTTAAATTGCCTCTGAGAAAAGGCTCTAAATCAAATGAGGAGTCTACATTTTATCGATTATTTGAGACTCGTCAAGGCTGCATACAACTTAATTACTACCCAGTTAAAATATTAGCTTGGCCTAGTTCACGAAAGTTGATTACCGCCAACAGGGAAACATTTAATGGTTTTGTTCGTTGTATTAACCGCGGGAGCATCAACATTAAACGCTCCATCACGAGCAAATTTTATTATAAAAATCTTTATTAAGCTTTGTGTCAAGCGAAGGTTTTAATAAAAAAATATTCAAAAGTTCACACAAAAAATGTATTTTTTAAATTAAGAGCTAATTAAATGATTAATTTATTAGTTCAAACGTAATGTGAGGTTATTAATTTTTAGCCCATCCTAACTCGTACTTTGAATAATAATGTATTTTATGTAGTTTTGAAACAATATGAGATTAATAATGAATTAATGAATAATAGCGGCAGATGAATTGGATTACTCTCTTAATCCAATTCACCCCTAAATAACACATATAATTGAGAAAAAGACAAACTTAGTAATTATACACCAAGAAGTTCTACCCACATTAGAATTAAAACCTAAGAAAGGTGTATGATTTATATTATATTTTTTTATCAGATATGGCTTCTAAAAGCGGCAGTTCGACACTGCTGAAAAAGTTTATTGTAAACGAATAGCTAAAATTTTATGCACAGTACATATCATTATTGATTTTTAATTCTGACATAACAAGAAGTTATCATTAACAATCAATATCATCGCTTACCTTTTGCAACCAGTGGTAGTCATATTAAAACAGTTAAACCTCAAACAATATGTTTTATGACTTCGAAGAATGCTGTGCGGTGACCGCTGCCAACCGTTGCTAATTTTTAAAATTTTAAAACCACAGTATTGTTAGTTTTCAAAGATGGTAGGAAATTTACACATAGTTGTTTCTATAGCAACAAAACAAAACTACTGAGGGTAAAAATTATTTTGTACAAAAATAGATGATTAGGAATAGAAATATTTTTGTTTAAGCAGTCTTCATTTACGGATGGCTACTAATTTTCAAATTGGACCTAACGTTTTAAGTCACTCTTTGCCCCCCATTTTTTAACCCTGCTTTATAAGACACATAATAGTTTACATGGATTTTATATTAAAATGAAATTCCACAAAGCTACCGCCGAAACCATCGAAAGTATAGATTTTTTTATTAAATTTTTATTTCTTTGGTTAACAGTTTAGATCTATTGCTGTCAATTGCCTCCTAATTAAAAATAATACATTTGGCTATTCTAAGCGATCGTACAAATTTATTTTCACTTAACTCGACATTTACAAAAAATAAACAGGTTATATTAGTTGAAATGAATCAAATTGCTGGATACAAATAAGATAATTCTATTTTAGTACAAAATTGGTGCCCTTTTCACTCTAAACGGTAAAACGACATGTATATTCTAATAAACTGACTCTTCAAAAATTAATTAATATTTCACCTGAGAAATTGAATAATTATTTATAGAAATATCATTAAATGGCATTGCTGTCTGAACAACACGCCCTTAAATGTCAAATAATGTCATCAGACTGCTTGAATATTAAAACCAAACGTTCGGTATATTTTTAATAATAGTAATTATTTTTACAAACTCTTATTAGTAATGGTGTTTTATTTGAGAGGAAATGCCGTCATTTAATTTTTAATACAAACCGTATTACTTAGTTATTATTTATGATGAGAACAAGTCTTGCCGATGCTAGTTTTATTTTAATTTAATAGCGCCTGACAGTAATTAAGGCAAAGCATTTCATGGAATTAGAATCTACAGGTACCATCACAGGTTACAATTCTTATAATGCTGAAGATTTACAGTAGTCTTAAATAAAGATAATATACTTACCCTGACGAATAACGCATAAATGACTAACCCTGGCAAGAGTTTAACACGATTAACCCCGTACTTACGTATTTTTACGAGACAGGTTAATTTTTTGGTGAATACCGGTCACTTATGTTACCTGGTGATCTAAAAGAATTACAGTAATGACATTTAGCCTATTGTCATAAAAAAAAATTTACACTCGACACATTTGTAAATACATTAGAATTAGACAATAGTTACTGGTATAGATTTTAGCAAAACGCATCCGATGCGTTGTTTAAAATTTTAATGCCATTTATTATAATGTTACTTTCGAGTCTACTCCGAATTAGAAATTATTTGGATTATCCAAATTCGGGATTATGGGGAATATTAATATCAAATATTAGGGAATATGGTTAAAACTATCTACGATACAATATCAGCAGAATAAAACATATATTAGCATTTAAAAAAATACGCATTTTGTTTATTCACAAAAAAAGAGATTAGGTTTGGTAAATAGAAAATTTTAACTTTTTCATATAGATCTGCATAAAAGAAAATTTTACTATACTCTGACATTTAGTATTTAATTAGTTAAGCTCTTTAATGCATTACAAAAAAATTCAGTGTTTTTATAAGTATGCTAATTTATCAATGATGCTATTTCTAGGCAACAAAGTTTCTTTCGAATGTGGTCAGGAATCACAGTGTTAACTGCAATTACTCACCTGTCAACCGAGTGATGTTTGAGCGCAATATAAAACTATAGAATACGAAGGTAATTGCAACCGAAGCAAATCAACTGTTTTGAAAATAGTCAATAGGTAAGACCGCAGAGTCAGTAAGCTCTACAAGAATGCTGCGATGAAAACAATGGTGTCCGTGCTATCACAAAATGAATTATTACTGTTTGTCGTGTCATCATTGGGTCGCCCATACCAAATCGCTACTCGGTGGAGACTTCACAATATATGGTGAATAAATGAAGGATGATTGCGCTGTGGTACATTTTACTAGTTAAGTAGGCAAATGCCAAAAGGTTTGTGGATTAACCTTTACATGCCTAGCGGTCCCACGCGGGACTGTGCATTAACATCGTTCAGTGCGGAACTAGTGAATATAGTATATTCCGCGTTCGGATTACACTAATGTATAATAATGTAAGAATAGTACAATAAATAAATAATGGACGCAAGATATCGAAGTACAATATTATTTTGGTTTTTAAGAAAATATTTTTTGCTGAATGTGTATCCAAAATTGACTTCGAATATGCAGTGTAGATGGCCGGGTACGTTAAAAAATAATACAATAATACAAAAAAAAAAAAAAACTTGTTTCGAACATCGATAAAACGCAAAAAATACTTTTAACCCAGTTATTTTTAATTTAACCCAACCTTTTTTATTTTATCTAAATAAGTTTAGTAGTTATTGAGATAGAGCTATTGGCATCACAAAGTTACGCAAAAATTAAATGAAAAAATGCTCCGGCAGTATGTTATGCTTTTAGTGTGTGGCGCACGGGCATTTAAAGGTTAATTGGCTGGAAAGCCAATTACAACTTTTATGTGGCTTCTGATTTTCCGGTTCGCGATCGAATGGTTAATGCTGCGAGATTCATGGGTTCGATTTCCACTACGAGCAGTTTGATAAATTGACTTTTCAATTAATTATGGATCTTCCTTTGACCCATGTAAAATCCCCCCATAATTACTCAATTCTTAATTATTAATTAATAGCATTCTTAATAAACAAAAATATGAATTCTAGAATGATTATCATACCAAAAAAAAAACACTCAATATTTTTTCACAATTTTTCACTATAACACCATGAATTTTGCGGTTAGAAATACAATATCATCAAGTCTCAGCTTGTAAGTCACAACTTAGCCCACGAAAACAGCATGATACTAACAGAAGAGATTTTTTTGTGAGAAAAATAAACAATGACGGAGTTTTTAAAAAGGCTGCTGTAATGTGTAAATGTATTTAGTTATTGGCTATGACAATAGACGAGTCTTAACAAATATAATGTTTTGTCTAAAACAGTTGAGCAATTAGCTATCGACCAGACCATGGCGAGTGTCCAGTGGTCAAACATTTTGTCACCATTGAGTGCATTATTGATCAACATGTTTCCGAAGGCCTTTTCTTTTATTTTCTAAACAATTATATATACAATGACAAGATGGACAAAGCGGCGTTGACACAGCAAAATGTCCTGTGCGTCAGCTTTAAATTTAGGCTCCAAACTACAATTAAAGTAAACGGTGAGTGGGATGACAATAAAAATTATTTGTACAGTGTTAAATTGATAAATATGCCATAAATATATAATTACTTGGTGTGAGACATAATTCACGGTGGCAAAAAACAGTGCATTATTTGATTTGGCAATTGGTAAAACAACATTGTATATGAGTAAATACATTTAGTTATGTTCGAATTATAAGTGTTAAAAAATCTTTCGATTTCAAGCTATCAACAGCTAATCTAATGAATTGATGCTATATCTTAAAATTCAAGTAGAAATAGCAATAAAAAAATATATTTTTTTATTACAAATTTTATAAACGCATTGACTGCTTGCTAACTTTCAAATTGCTTAGATAGGCGGCTGACTAAAGTGTGTTGTAGGTTGGCACAAATTTAAATACAAGAAAGTTAACAGTTTCAAACTTTTGTGTATGTGATGGGGTTTGTATTGAAGAAGTGCCTAATTTGTGTTGATAATATTTACAGTTTTCTTAGCACCAACAGTACTGTACTATAAATAATAAAAACATTTTTTTTAGTACGTATTTCCACAATATATTTTATGGTCAAGGCCGGTTTCGCTCATCGCGAGCATTATCATCACTTGATAATACTTTTTTTTTCAAACATAATAAATAAAAACATATTTAATGGCAGATAAACACAGCTAATATTAATACAATTGTATAATAACACAGATAAGAATGTTGAAAAAACATTTAAATTATATAGATGAGGAGAATTTGTGTGTCATAAAATGCCTAATCCACAATTTAGTTTATAAAATAAAATATATTGTGGAAATAAGTACTAAAAAATTTGTTTTTATTATTTAAAACATCATACCTTTTCATCAAAAGTCACATATTAAAAGTGATAACTGTATTAATCTGTAAAATATTCAATGTTGGAATATCTGTTATGTGGCTCAGTATAGAAAGGGTTAAACTAGACAGATGGCAGTGTCTTATATATTTTGAGACTTATGTGACAAAATGGTGATGAAAAATGGGATGTTAAATATGTCCTCCTACCATTAGCATTATTTTGAAAGAGCGATTGACGAATGCACCTTATAATTTTGAACTCAATTTCAATTTCATAAATCACGTTACATGTTAAGGGTGGTGAATCGAATCGGGATAAAATTAGTCATTTACAAATAGTATTCTAAACTAACCACGATGCATTACATTATATTTTTCTGAAAATATTTTCTGTTGAGAACTACTTTACCTCAACTTTGTTCCAGGAAAGAGAGAAAAATCTTGTGTCATAATAAAAACAGAGAAAAAGACTTCGAGAGTCGAGTGCATTTTAAAAAAGATGAATTCTCGAGAAGTAACTGTTTAAGGATTACTGTATAGCAATATAATTTAAGCTGTGTTTATCTGCTATTAAATATTTAAGCATTTATGGCCTTACGTATGTTTATAATGTTTGCAAAAAAATATTATGGCGGCTTTAAAAATTGAGAAAATATTTGTTAACAGTAAAGTAACATGGCCGAAGACATAACAGTCAGTAATTTCTCAGTATTCAGTTTGCCATTGAAAGCAGTATAACAATTTATTTCGGTAATGACAAAAATAACGTGTATTTTTAAAAATAACCACTAAAAAGAAAATTCATTAGACGTCGCCCAAAAGGCATGCCGCCTTAATTTCCAACGATTCTTCAAGTGTAAAAATATAACGCGGGTTCGATAATTTTGATAGTTAAATGTTTTACAACATTTCATGTTCAAGAATAAATAATGATGATTTATCGACCTTTTCAGTAATGCTACAGTAATTTCTACAATTATTATGATAAAAAAGGGATTTTTACGAATTACGAATAATATAAGCAATGCAGTATTAAAAACAACGACTTTTACAGAAATGGAGGTGGTAATAATGTTGATTATAATTATCAATCTAAAATTTTTTCATCGAATTAGAAATTAATGCTGTTTTAAAAATGTTGAAGTGGCTGAGAATACAAGGCCTCAATCAATTTTAATTTATTTAATCGGACAATTTTATCTCATAATTTTAACAAGAAAGATAAATTTTATTGCGGTTCATAAATTTATGACCACGCTTAAGAAAAGGTTATTCCAAAGCGAATAAACAAAGGGAAATCTAAATCTAATGAAATACATTTTAATATATAGAATTATGAAATAAATGGAATTTGTTTTATGCAAACTAAAATACAAAAATTACATGAATCTTTGAAAAGATGTTTGAGCAGATGGGGTTCTTTAAAATTTTAATCTGAAGGTTTTGTTTGTAGTCGTCAAACGAAATAGTTTACGGTCAGTTCTCAAAGGCAAGCTAACGGATCTTTTTGTCTTTTTAAAGGCTCCAATCCCACAGGGGTTATTTTACACAGAACGCCTACGGACCGCAATAAAAATTACGGGGAATAATATGTCTTTGAAAATGTGCCGTCCTTAGACATAAAACATGTCGAATTTTAAAAATTATTGATTATTTATATTTTGTAACCGTGTCCACTCTGCTTCTTACATGAATAACTTCAGCAGTATTTTCACTATATGAAAGTATTTAGTGCAAGCACAAATGATAAAATGATGATAGCTGTCAAGTTATTAATTTTATCCAATGACGCATTTGTCACAATTAATTTCATCACTTTTAAAATTTCGTACGAAGTTTTCTTAATACGAAACCTTCACCTTTCAGTTGAAGATAAATTGAAACTAATATCTTTGCTATTCCACTTAGTGTGTTACTGGATGTGAGACGTGTTTCGTTTCTGTCAGCATCATCTTCAGACTAAAAATCCACCCAAAATCTTTCAGTTGAGATTTTATAAGTGAGTTTATATTTACTTATTATGCAGAGATAGACTTCCAACTTACAAATTTACGGTAGGAATTTTTGGAGAAAATAAAATAACATGAAAGAAAATGTTTTTTTTTTTTGCTTAAATTTCTGTTTGTAATTCGGCACACATACACACACTCTCTCTCGCTGTCAGTGAGTGCGTAGGGAGATTGCGTGTGGGTGTTAGTGTTGAACTATTCTTACAAAGCCCATTATCTCTCCCCAACAGTGAATTGTTTTCATCGAGAGTGTTGAAGGAATTCTAACAAGTGGCTCTTGGTTTTGGAGGCGTAAGAGTCATATACATATATGAAGTAGTCGAGAAAATTAATTTCAATTAAATACTGCTGAAAATGGCAGAGCTGTTTGCATCATTTACATTGTAGATGACCTTTGCTTACTAATATAATAATATACAACCGATACCCTTTTTACACGGGAGATAAGTTCCGAAAACTACCGTGCAAAAAAGATACAGTACCCATACAAAAATGGTAGATAAATCCATTACTCGAAATACGAAATTTTTGAACTCAAAAATAAATCAAATTCATCATGTTCATAATTTACACAATATATAATATATACATATATTTTTTAAATTGTAGTTCTAGATTCAAATTAAATTAAATTATTATTATTATTCACTGTCGCTATCTGACAATAGTTACGTAATTTTGAATATAGATGACAGTGACGTATTTTTAATTTAGATGAATATCTACAAACGCTCACAGTTTTATTTTATTAGAACAAAATAAATCAGTGTAAAAAATATTTTGAATTGTCTGTACTTTTTTGATCTGTGTTATTTCGAAACCGTTGAAAGGGTTTCGGGTGTACGTTGATACTTATTGTCAAAAAACATTCCACTTTTTTTCTCTTCTCAACAAAATATCGTCTATTGTTTATAGCTAATCGGTTTTATTGTGAGATTCAATTGAGGATATTTCGATCCATGAAAATATTAGACAAGAGGCAATCGGTTTTAAAGAACGTGTTTTAAATTCAACATTCTATAAATTTCATAGATTTTTTTATAATTTCTCGAAAAATACTGTTCCATAACCACAGAATATTATTTCTTGAAATAATTAAAGGACAAATATTCACCGAAGGAAAGTAAAATTGTGTAATAATTAGGTAAACGCAAAAAAATATATGGTTGTAAGTGATTTTTTTATAACACGGTGATTTTTTTATGGCTGCACTTTTGCATAAATATGAACAAAAAATTGCTCCAAATACTAAACCAAACTGTAACAAATATTACCGCTACATTTTTTTGGCACAGTTGGGCACAAAAAATATAACAGTTTATTTTTGCGTAATGTTTATTACTTTAGTTCCTTATTGCTTTGCTTAAAGTTGTCCTTGTTCGGCTAACAGTGATATTATAGTATTTAATACAAGTTTAACGGAAAAAAATCAATTTGTTATAACTGTTTATTATACATTTTATGAAAGTATCCAATTAGGAAGCAAACTATTGAAAATCACTAGAATATGGGTGGGGAAACTTTACTTAACGAACACTATTATTTATATTAGCAGACGCTAACCAGTGGTAAACGGATCCATGAAAAAATTATGTGTTTTCACGGAATTGTTGCAGTGTCAAAAAGCCATATTTTTTCTCTCAAAACCATCAATAAATATAAGAAGTATTGTTTTTGTTTTGATTGCACAAGATCAATATCTTTATCAGCGGTCGGCAACCTTCTATCCGCGAGTAATTAAATTAACTGCTATAACATTTTGAGTTACCGCCAAAGAAATGTGATTTTATTTTGATCAATTTTTTTTTATAGACCATATTTTTTATTCAAAATATCTGAAAATTAAGAATTAATAATAATGAATGAAGGTAAATTTTAATTAATGTATTGTACATATATACAATTTAGTAAAAAAAAATGATTAATTATTGTATTTTTAACTTTTACCCACTATGTAAATAAAATTTAATTTTTACCAAGTTTCTTAAAAGATTGCTGACCACTGATTCATATTTTAATAAAATAATTTAGCTTTTATGAAGGCTATATTACACAGGTTAAAATGTCTTCGTGAGGTTTGTAAGGCTGGCAATCGCTGCATTAGTTTGTCAAATTAAATAGCTCTTAATATTTTTACCACACTCTCTTAATATCCTCACTCTAAAAACGAGGGTTAATCGATTAATTCACAGCAAATTCTAGTAAATATATATTCTGTATTTGATGGATTCGTTTCTGCTTCGTAAAAGCTCACTTTGCATGTAAAATAAAATTAACAGCTTTGTTATTTCACTTGGTGTGTTTTTAATAGACGTGTTTCATTTCTTTTTTAAGCATCATCATAACACTGTATTGACATTAATCTGAATATGTTTTTCAACGAATCACATCTAGTTAAATACCAAGTGGAATAAAAAATAATCAATTTAAATGTTATATATTTAAATTTAGAATTGTCAATATTATAACAGTTGAAATGAATCCCGCCAAAAGGGGATGCTTAGGTAGTGTGCGTTGAAGAGATACATACATGCTACGAAAATTATAAGAATGTAGTGGTAGGCCGATGCTTGCCTTCGGCCCGAACCGCTTCGACCGTTCGTCCTCGTATCGCGCGTGTACGGGAGGAGTAGAGCAACGTTGAAAGTCGAGCGATCTCTGCCGTTATGTCATAGCTAACCAACCGTTGAATGTAAAATACAAATAGAAAACTAACACTAAAATCTTCAGGAACAGTAGAATTTTTTTACAATATAAGTTGATACAAACTTTCAATTTGATTCATGATTTAGTGCCAAGGTGTCCGGTACTAAAGTAATAATTTAACACTTACTATAAAATTGCCGGAAAAATTAACCTTTTTTGATCAATTGATTCAGAATCGTTTGAGTTTAGTACGTGGATCAACAATATATTTTATATGCAGGACCGGTTTCGCTCATCGCGAGAATTATCAACTATGTTATGAGTTTTATTATTACTTTAAATAGCATGCTTTTCTATCAAGAAGTGACTGTTAACACAGTAAAAGAAATAAAATACTCGTATCAGATTTGAATTGTTGAAACTGTGTGCACTTCCACATATTTAGTCACTCACGACTCGGGCTTAATCTTTCAACATCTTCATGTATTCTATCTCACCGATACAATTTAGCTACATCTCTAACCTAACTTAGCACTGAGATTGGCTAGGCACACTTATAAATTCACAGTTATAACGAACATTACTTATGTACACACATATATAAATACAATTGCGTATTTAATTACTCTAACATTTGTAAAAATTTGATAAAAAAATTTATTTACCATTTATGTTTTAATTATTGCAATCAGTTGAAGGTCAATATAATCATGTTATTTAAATAGCACCAATAACTTGGAACGATTGATTTTATATTTTCTTTTATTATTTGCGTATACCAATGGTTTGTATCACCTCCTTCAATCTGCGCCTTTCGTATGTTGCCTTGCTGCTCCACCTAGCGTCGTATCGAACTGCCACAAGTCTGAGAGAGACAGCTGCGTTGTTTGTGTTGTTTATATCGTATTATAACTTAAAATAACGGTTTTAAAGTGAAAAATTCGATTATTAGTTGCATCAAGCATCAAAAATCCATCTGAAAGTCATGGATTGTGATGATTTGATTCGGGAAATAGAAATTCGGCCACTAATATACGACAAGAGTGAACCAAGTTATAAAAACAGCCATGCGCGCGAAGCGGCGTGGTTGGAGATTGCGAGAAGATTACGGATCGGCAGTAGGTATCTCTTTTCTACCATTTTGCCTCACAGATGACGCCTGTCAGTCCACCAACTTCGAACGGAATCAAAAATGTCAAATATCTAATATAATAAGATCTATAAATTTTGAAATTGAATATATTTATTTATAAAATCAAAGCACTGTTCAAAAAATGGTTGGAACCGGTTTCGATAATGCGAAACCCATCTATAAAGCCTATTTACCTTACTGATAAAAAGGCAACGATTTTTTTTTATTTCTTGTCATCTCATCTGTTTTTACTGTTGGATAATAGACTAATCAAAACTAATCTTGCTTTAAATGTTCATCAAATTCTTCGTCAAAAATCTTTGCTTACTTATCACACTTAATTCAAATCGTCACAATTTTAGGTGTTTTTAACCAACTTCGTATAAACCTTGGTCTCATGCAAAAAAATAACATAGCCTGAGCTCTTTGGGAGTCCAGCTCTATCGTCAATACCAACCAACTGGATGCCCACCCTGAAACACTGCCCTCACTATTTAGCTGCTTTGTCCAAAGTTGTATTGTTTCGGAAGGTTTTCATAGAAAAGAGATGCTTCAAACACCATTGTGGGATCAGGTTAATAATTGCTGCTCCTGATCAATATAAAAATATTTGCACCATTTTCCATAGATAATATTGATTGATAACGATTCCAAATTTAAAGAATTACATCTCTCATGTGATATAGGTTTAATATTGTTTCTGCCTCACGTAAAAGTTTTTCAAATATTACATAATTTGGCGTTAACCAGCAAGGCTAAATTATAAATTTTGTTCCAATATAGATGATACGTATATTTCCAATTTTGGACAAAAATTATCGTTACTTGGGTACTAACCAGTAGCTATTGACTCAGCAATTCTGCAGTTGGGTAAAACGAACATTGTAATACATTTTATAGACTGATACCTCTTCGAAGTTCTTGCTTTGTTACATTTGTTTAGTTCTGGCATAAACGTTTATCACAATTGTTCGTATTTTTATCAATAAGAATTCTTCACTATAGTTAATTTCTTTTCCCTTTTCGTTTTCGATGCAGTCATCTCGTGGGTGTAAACATTCATGCCATTTGGTAGAACACTGCTATGTTGAAAGGCTGTATAGTTTTAGAAAGTGATAAGGAAGATAATATCATTGGAAGAAGTTTGTTTATCTGCTTCATGCATGGTTATATTTATACGAAAACAGCATAAGTTTTAATCTTCAGTGGAAAACGAGTACGAAAACCGACTAATGTAATTTGATTTAAATTTTCATAAGGTTTTTCATAATCAATGAAACTAATTTCAGTGGTTAAATCAGTAATTGAAATGGCCCATGGGTTGATTTAACTGGCCCCAGAATTTCGTTGTCTTAAGGTGTCTTAAAGTCATATTTGATGGCACATACGAACGGTCATATCAAGAGTATTACCGGTGGGAGTTGATAAACTGATACGTTTTCGAAGTTCGGCTACAAATTAATATTTTTATTAATTAGTTGCAGAATGCAGAAGAAGATGGAGTAACTTAAGAGGAAATTTCGCAAAGCAGCACAAATCAGTTATCACTCCAGGGAAGAATTTCGGAATAATTAAAAACGAGTGGACATATTATAGAAAATTGCAATTTCTCACCCGCATAGTGGAAGAAACGTGGAATCATGAGTGAGCTCACTTTTACTCTAATATCATGAAATAATACTCCCAATCAACGGTAATTCCTCAAAGAAAACAAAATATGTTGTGGGCTTTTTTTATCACAGCAGTTAGATATTTTGATATTGAACTTGCTTTATATAATTTACTTGTCAAATATTTTATAGAATTAAGTTTTTCAGGCCAGCTTCTTATAACGAAGACGCAGAAAATGAAACAAACAATCCTGTATACATCGGCTTTCACCCAGATGCTTATTTGGAAGAAATTGTTCATCATCGTTCTGAAATTATGTATTCACCTTCAAAACATTGCAATAATTCCCCAAGTCCCCCAAACAGTCCAATCGCCGTTGAATATCCTGACGTCGACCCAAAAGAAGAAGACACCACAGATTTCGTCGAAGATAATGCTGATAGGTGTCTGGTAGAATACTCATTCAATAATGCAGTTTCTGATGAACCAAGTTCATCTTCTGGAAATAAGTAAGTCGCTTTCAAGTATATATTTATGAATATGTTCATACATAGTAAGGTACAAAGCATTTTTAGTAGATCATAGAATATAACTTACTTATTTAGTAATTGATGATCAAAACGTATTTTTTTCTTAATAGCGCAACTTGTGAAATTATAAGTTTTCGTGATAGTACACAGATGCCCCTGGTTAAAAAAATGATAATAAATTATTCCAGGCATTTTGATATCTTTTTATTTGATTTGTGTTCCTGACACGTTCGAACTTATTCCTCTATATTAAGAGGTCCAAAGAAGAGCTACGATTTCTTATTGCTTGTAAAATCGAAACAAATTGGTCAGACAATTCTCCAGCTGCTCCTTGGAGCTTCGTAAAGTAGGGCTTAGTAAACTTTGTTCACGAACTGTTTTGCGAGTTTGGCAAACAAAAGTTTGGTGGTAAAGGTCACCTTGGGATATTGTAACATTTCTAATTTTCATCAGAATACCATCTGGGAGATTTCAAACTTTCTCCGGACATGGTAATTTAATTGCCAAGTTAAGCAAAATTAAAATTAAGCCAGACTAAGTTGTCCGTGTGGTGGTGAAAGTCCGAAAATATTCTTCGGGTTCGCCCAATTATGTATAACGAAAGAAATATCATATTCTCTCCGCGGAGACATATAGTTCTTTTAACAGGGGCTTTCACCAATTCAATGATTTTTTTCTTGCCATTTAATCCATAATTTATCCATTATAACTAATTATCGTCATTTTGTTCAATTTAATTGTCTATATTTATTGACGATTTAGAGTATTCAACAGTTTCCTTTATTGTATTTATATGCTTATATATATTCTGCTGTGATGAACCAAAGCAATATGGAAAAAATACAATTTGGTCTTTTAGTTTTTATTTTTCCGGCACCGGATTCTTGAGCTTGAAACCAGTAAATGATTGGATAATTTTGCAATGCTTTTTTCAGGACAAAAAAATATTCATCATTGAGGAAATGTCTAAGGAAAAGGCGGAGGGAAGAATTGGATGCAAAGACATTTAAGTTGACGAAATCCGGAAATGATGATCAACACAATACACAATTTCTTTTAAGTTTATTGCCAACATTAAAAAGACTTACACCCCGACAGAATGCTATCGCGCGAATGAAGATAAATCAAGTTTTATACATGATTGAGTTTGAGAATGACGATAATTATTTTATAATAAAGTAAAACTTGCAAAACTGTGTTGGAAACCTTATTTTATCCAACATTTATTGAAAATATAATGTTGGATAAAATAAGGTCATGGACAAACACAAGGTCATCGAATATAGAAAATGTTTGACTTTCTGATTTCGGACCTAAGTAAAATTTTTTACATAACGAATATTCCTATAGCGTATTTCTACGTAATAGGAGGGCCGACTGTACTCTCGTACACATGTTTTATATGTTTATCTGTTGATCTGATGCACACCACAAAAAGATCTTTTCTTGAAATAGAACATTTTTTTAAAATTATTTACATGAGAAAAATACTTTTCGTATATTATAATTATTCGCATTGAATAAAAACAGTAGGCGTTGAGGCATAACTTTGATACAGTTCGCCCACATTGGTGACCGAGCGATTCGTGTTTTTTATGACAGTACTTTTAAACTAATGCGGCGGTTTTTCGCACTTGTCCATTCATTTTACTTAATTTATTTATTATTAGTAGGATTGAATTGTTATTTTCCTTGTTGAGTTTTTAATACGAAATGTATTTTTTCCCGTTCCCCACTCATTTTATTGCAGTAAAACAATTTGTGTGACGCTCCGAATGCGACTCAGTTTTATGGGATTTGACGTCAGGAAACGTTTATCAGAGATATATTACAAAATTGAACCGACTGTTATTTTTTAAGTTAGTGTTTATTTAGCTGTAAGTCCACTATTTTTTAAAGAAAACTCGTTATGTTTACTTTTTTTGAGCATTTGTAATTGTGGAGTATCAATAAATATATTTTGTAATAAAGTTTTTATATTTATTTTTATTAAATTGTTACCTTATTTTTTAATATAATGTAATTTCCATTTGAGCTTAAACGCTTAATTTATCCACTCCCTAAAAACCCTTTCCTTTCGACGATCTATTAAAAGTATATGTATTATCATTTTAAAACCAGAATAGAGTACGTGGAGGCCATAAACGAGGGTCGATTCTGCGATTAACTCAAAGCTTGCAAGCATCGCAAACCTTTTTCATGGATTACAACTGAATATGTGGAATTGAACTGAGTAATGTGGAACCCTTTGTATAATATTTTTCGGTAACGAATGAGAAATAAGAAAAAAATATTCGGCACCATATTTTTATGAGATCATGCCAGTGCATAATAAAAAAATTCTTAGGTAAACAGATGTTTGTCAAAGTTGCTGTACGTCAACCCTCCTATAGCACTTCCTGCAATATCACGGTTTTCTATAACGCGTACTGCAGTCTCTCGGTAGCAATCCCTGCTAAAGCGCCATTTTCGACAATTCGTATGCTCGACATTTCGTAATTTTGCTGGTTGTGTCCTTAGAATTGAAGATACCATATTCCGCTGTGTATATCCGATTCATAATTAGTGGAGTTAGTATAATGAAGAATATATACGTATTTGTATATGTATCTATATTGTCACCCCAAAAACAAAAGAGCGCTTGTTATTTAGCTTTAAAAATATTGTCTGGGTGATATTTATTAATATTTTAAAAGACAATGACACTATATAAGGCTTATTTTTCGAAGGTTTTTTTCAGTAAGCATATTAGATTCCTTATAGTCTGGGTTTCCAACCTGTGGGTCGCGACGGGTTTTTTGAGGGGTTGCCAACTTACACAGTCAACTTATTATACATGGCTTTTCAATTGTACTTGTCACTTGGCTTTTATAAAAACGGATCAGCACCCGAAAATTTGGGAAGCTATGCTTTTTAGGTTTTAAGTATATGCCATAAAAAAATATTGAACAATTTAAAATTTAGTCTCTCGCCTTATAAAATTCACTACTTGAAAAAAAATTTTACTGGTATGAAGGTTTTAAGTAAAAAAGATTTTTTTGTTCTCAATGAATAAATTGGCAACTTTAAATATCGAATTAAACGAAAAGGTCGCATAAAATATAAATATATATATAAATAACAATAATAAATGTATTTATTTTAAGACGGATTACGATGTACATGACAATATAAAACAGCTATCCTATTTTTGTATTAATTGGCACGCAACTAAAAATATGCATTTTTGGCTACCTTTTGTTACATTTTTTAAACTATCCAGGTAATAAAATGGGTGACGGTACAAGATGGACGTATTAGATATTGATAAATATGGCACATAAAAATATAAAAAATATTTGCCATTTAAAAAGATGATACTAATTCGCTTCTGGCCATGCCACGCGCTGCAGCGGATATATTATTTCGTCCTCAAGAAGAGAGACACAGTTATAACGGAAGGAATATATCCGAACGAGATAGCATGAGAGCGGGCGTGCAATATCCCACCGACTAGTCGACACGCGTCCAAAGCAGGGATGCTCTGTGATTTTCATTTTCATACCAGACGCTTGACACACGTCGAGCAGGAAAGACGTGCGTGAGCCGAAAGTGCATCTTGCCAACTGTTTGTTTTTGATTATAAATTTTATTCACGCGACTTGTGAAAATCGGATTGAAAATACTTTGTTTTGTGAATGACAATAAACATTCATTCTTTCAACTGTCATATTTTATTTACTGATTGTGCTGTTTTTAATCTACAATTGACGACTTATAAAAATATTTTCAATATCAAGTGGACTTGACGAATTACGGAAAATAATTTTTCAATTAAATTTATACAACTTTTTGGTTTTTTTTTTTAAATTGTGACGTTTGAAAAGAAGTGTTATACAGTGATCATCAAATTTCTCCGGTTTTCTTTGAAATAAGACAAGCTTTCAGAAAAATCATGTGCTAAATTTTATGTTTAATAATTCTGGATTTGAAGTGGACTTTTTGTGTTCTTAAAAACTTGTCAATTATATCATCAACATGGTGACAGGAGTTGGAGCCACAGGTGGACAGGCTCTGGATGCTCAGAGAGCCGCTGCCAACGATGCCAGAAGAGTGAGTATTTATGTCCAATTACACGTCCAAAAATAATTAGATCTATTTATATTTAAAAACTTTATTACCAATTCATTTTATCTTCGGGTAATACAATATTTTAAAAAAACATCATCGTAAGGCTGAATTAAAAAAAAAATAGATGTTTTTTTATGTTTATTAAAACGTAAATATTTCATTGATTGAATTGGCATTCACTTGGTAGAATTCCATTATAACACGGTGGAAAAAAAAGCAATGTACTTTAGTTCTACAAAACTATTTTTTAAAAACATTTTCTACACAGTTATATATAGATAAGCATATTTTTGTTTAAGTATTGTTCTGACGATGGCTGAGCCGAAATAGCTATCAATTGTAAAAATAATAATTTTGTAGAACTAAAATACATTGCTATTTTTTTCACCGCGATATTATTTCTATTGTCTGAATTTTCTTTATGTTAAATTCCTGCGTATTTTATAAATCATTTGATTATTGAATGTATGCGTGACATAAAAGCTTTATAGCTCTTTTTTAATTCAATATTTTAGAGTGAGTTTTTATGGTATTATTCAAAATTGCCTTTTATTGAGATGATACTTGAATTCATTAGCAGAATTTCATAATCAATGGCAATTGCAGCCTTCTGTTAAAATGCTAAAATGAAATATGCACTCCAATCAAGCTTTATTTATTTTTATCTTCAATATTATGAATACGAGGGAAATAACTTGTTGAGAAATATGTTGATTATCAAGTATTTCTTGAAGAAACTAGATGTTTCCCGGATAAATCATAGGTGTCATCGAGCGACCTCATATTTGCTTATTACAATATTATGGGATCGACTCCCATTCACCTTTATTTACGGTGATGCATATTATTCTTTATTTTAGATGAATGTTACACGTAATGTATTGGAATACAAATGTGGTTTGTATGTATATAGATAAAAATCAACAGATTTTCTTCGGCACGTGGACTTTTCAATCAATCTTATTGAGCGCCTTCACAAATTACATTTGTTAATAATTTTCCTTTACGTAGTGGCAAATTATCGGGGGAATAACATCAGCTGATATGATAATGCTCGTGGTGAGCGTAATCGAACATAAGTACTATACTATAAAGTGTGGACGTAGTAATGACCAAATTGTTGTAATTCTAAAGTATAATAATATGTTAAATTGGATTGACAGTTAACACATAAAATGTGCAATAAGATACATCTAAAGCATTTTTATTGCCTTATCACTATATTGGTTTATATTTATCAAAATGGTAACTTATTAGTCGTCACTCAACAGTGGCAAACTGGGTATAAAAATATTTGATGCCAGAGGTAAAAAGCGCCTACCTGACCTATCCAACGCTAAAATAATTTTTCCCCCATATAATTTTACTGAGTGCCAATATTTTCTCACTTGTGGCGGGGTACACTTGCAATCATTGTGTAACATTAAATAGCCATTTCGTCACTGGTAGCAATCAGTGGCGGATTAAGATTTTGGGAGAACCACGGCTCCACATAATTTAAATGTGGTATTTTTTGACAGCAAAAACCCACTACAAAGCTCATTTAAAATTTTACTATAACGTATAAAAAATTAAAAATACTTAATTCTTACCTTCGTTGTCAAAAAGTTCTTATTATTTATGTCGAGTACACATCAATAAAGGTATAATTCAAAATTTGTTGCTTTTATAGGTTTATTTTTTAGGCACCAATCGTACGCTTTTTGCGCCCATCAGCTAATCCGACACTGGTTGCAGTATTTCCTTGGACGTAATTTTATACACAATACGTCTTACACGTGGATATTTTTAAAACAATTCCAATGCATTATTGATATATCACGAAAGCGTGATAGAGATTATATTACTTATCAATTAATTTAGCCCACTTGTTTGAACAATCACCTGTTTTACCGGGTATCACGATTCTATCAAGTATTGAGCAAACACGTACCCACCGATCTCTTATCTAAATAATTATTTACACTTGAAAATAAACAAACGTGTTGAAGCAAGTAAATAGAACAATCAATTAAAGATTACAGAGTGACACCAAGTCACGAGTATCAAGTAAGGAGCCAATAAATTAATTTCGATAAAATCATTCTTGGAAATGGATTTTTTTTTATGAATATCCGAATTCCATGCTAAAATTTATCGATACAAGTGATAAGATAACAATAAGATTATCCTTGCAGTATTTTTGAAATTCCTTTTCATCAAATCTTCAATTTCACCGGCGATATCCGCATAAATCGTTCGTTGGATCCAGTAAAATATGACTGTTGTTTGGTGGGACCCATACAATAAAATTTTTATATGACGCTTGTTTTTATTTTTTTTCGCCTGGAAATATAGCCGACGTTCAATCGCAATAGACGCTTTCATTAGCCAACTTGTTGCGACATTTAGTGTTTATTTTGAAAATAACGAATAACAACAATATGTGTCTCGTTTATTCCATTCGGACACTTTAGTTCGACGTACAATGTTCCATTTTTAAATTTGCAGTATTATTTTAACCCCAAGATTTTCTATTGGTAAATTCTTCTTTCGAGTTTTTTTCATAAACAGCTAGTGGGTATAAAAGAAACCCGCCAATTTTTGAAAAACTTATCTATTATTATTAAAAATCCTTACTTAATATTACTTCGTTATTATTCATTTAATTAGTAACGGCAATTTGGTCAAGGGTTAAATGAAGCTAATAATATTGTATAATACTTACTCTCATATTTCGTCGTTGAATGCCTTAATTATTTTATTTACATATTGTGAAAAGTGTTCACCAACTATAGACATTTAATAATTGGCATTATTCGATTGTTTTTCTTTAATAAAGCTCAAGTTTTAATTGAAGGTTTGAATATTTCTGGTGAAGGTGTAAGCCGATATAGCTATTAACTATACATCTTATAAATGTTGTAGAACTAAAATACATCGCTATTTTTTCATCGCGTCGTAATTGAAGGCTTTTTATGGATTGATAGTTTCTTTCAATTAATTTTCACCGTGTAACTTTCGACTGGATTCATTTAACTTATAGATTTTATTTGTTATAAGAAAAAATCGACGGCTACTCTAGTTTTGACTAATAATTCTCGGATAAAACTTTGAAACAAACGATGTTTTGCTTAATTTTACATTGTATATACTGAGAAATATATTATAGTATTTTTACGAACTGTAACGATAATTCTAGCAAATTTAGTTTTTATAAGCATTATTAGAATATACCTAAAGTGTTTTTATTGTTGCAATTCAAGAAGAAAGAAAATCATGGGACATTTTTTATCATTCTGACCATTAAGAAGATATCGCTTAACTAGGTGCCCTATTAAGAACGGAAAACTACTACATCTGTGGAAAATTCAGAGAGTGATATAATGACAGTTGGCCAGAGACAAGACGAACAAAATTTGTTACATGCCAATAAAATAATGTTTTTAAAAATTATCAGTCTTCGGAAAAATACAGAAGTAATAAACGAAAAATAACGTCAGATGAATTTATATATGATACGAAACTAATTACGTGATTATAAAAATGATACCGTATCATGAAAAAGTGTCATCACAACAATATTTCATGAAAATAATTATTATTGATATTAATGCGAAGCCAAATATTCATTAAGCAGATATGAATATGTTTATATATACAAAAAAAGAAAATCGTCAATGCAACACTTTGGTCACACATTTTGTTTAGTATATAAAAATTCAATATTATCCGATTTAATAAATCAAATAAAATTACAGTGTACTTTTGAAACGTTTTTTTGTCTTGCAAAACTATATTTGTCAAATCAAAGAATTAGTAGATTGTTCGGTAAAAATACAAATCCTAACGCAGTCATCCATCCTTCCCTTAATAAGATTAAACGACATTATTCCTCGGGTGATTTTCCAAATGCAGCTGTCGCCGCGGCGCGTGCCGCCATCGACCCCCCTCCCCACAAGTCTGACTTCCGCCTCGTGTCTGTCGGTTTTCCACCCACGTCCGGCGCCCACGGCGTCGCGGCGCTCGCCAAGGCGGCATACGGACGCGCTGCTTAGTGATGTACCGCGAATAAAATTAATTCATCAACCACTTCGCTAAAAGAAGAACATAATTCAAATAAACTATTCTACCCTAAATCTGTCGCAATTTATTATAGGTACGTGAATTTAGGATTACTTTTAATTTTATAACTAAATTTTGATGTTTAATTATTTAGTCAGTTTTATTGCATCCGTGTGATAGAATACCTAAAGATACCGAAATGAAAAATTCGGGTCATGACAAAAAAAACTTCACAAAAAGTATACAGTTTCAATAATTAAATTTGAAATATATATTGAGAATGCGTTTAGTATATTTAGTATATATGGCGTATTTATTTTATATTTTAACAATTTAATACTACATTAATGTACTTTTTTGCTAATCATTGTTTCTAAGTATATTTGTAAAAATATGTTGGTTTTCAATTGACTTTTTTTTACTCTAATAAATCGTGTGTAAACCAATAACTATACATATTTATTTATCATTCGAGTGTGATATAGACTGCCATAATTTTATTACACGCGAACAATGACGTAAATATTATTTATCTACAGGTACACCTCTACCGTTGCGTTCTACTGGCGCTCAACCAACGGATCTGTGCCAAGTGGTCAAAGCGCCCGCACACGATATCCGTTAATATGGTGACGATCGGACGCCCTCGGAATTTTGAGTCACACGGTTAACTTGCAATTTGGCCTGTTATTATTCTTTTACTACGAAGGCAACGATCAGGGATTTTAAATATTTGAATATTTTTGAAATACCAAGGAAAATAAACAAAAAGATTTCGACCAAATCGACATGTAATTGGTAACACTTATTGAATACGTCTAATGGGGAAGCCCGCGTTGTTAATGACATTTTCATTTCAAATAAGCATTTATATCAAATAAATTATACAGTTTATGTCAATCAATATGCAATTTAATGTCAAATTGTCAAATATACATTAGTTGTGTACGAACAGTATCAATCAATCGATTATATTCGAATATTCGATTGCAGTCCTTAGAGTGTATATCTTTTTTCCCATTTCTTAGCCACCAGTTTATGAAGGAAAAAAGAACATTTTTATTAAAAGTTAATACGTAAAATATGTTATTTTAGTAAAATGTTGAAACTTTGTATGATTTCACATGTTTTGTTTCTTGTGACCTGGGTTTGGCCTTTCTTCATCTTCATGCAACAGAACTAACAACAAAAAAAGTTTCAACAACTCAAATTTGATATTGAAACTCCACCAAGAACTAACCCTTAGTCGGTATCATAAATTATATCAAATTTAAACTCAATATAATAAAGTCAGTTGTACTTCGTAACGTACGGCATAATTGATTTCTATTTTGTTTTCAAGTTTATCTATAACAAGAATTGCAATAAATATTTTATTATACAAATATAATAACACCATTTCTAAGAATTTTCAAGCAAATATTTATTGAAACTAATATTTTCACGTGAAGACCAATGTTTTCTATGAAAACAATTTATATAATTATTTACTTTACTTTGACGTACGGACGGCGCGTCACGAAGCAATCATACACTTTTGAACATAATTATAATATCATATTTAATTTGATATCTATTACATGGCAACATCGGAAAAAAGACAGAATTTTAATCACTTATAAAAATTTTCTTCCTATTGAATGAATGCTTAGCAATATCATTCTACATGAATTCTAATCAACAGTTTTTAAACTGAAGAAAAAAAACTTATAATTTTGGTTGTAATATTTAATGTAGATTTAAAAAAATTAAATCTTTTAATATTTTAATGAATTAAAAATCCTAATAAATTTGTTTGACTTACTTTCTTCACTTTATTTTTGAATAAATTTCACGTTTACTAAGTTTTCGTTTGTTGGGAAATGTGCCTATAACATAAAAATGTTAGTAAGACGGTTTTCGACAGTCTTTAATTCTGACAAAGTGTATAACAGAATTCGAACTAAAACATTCAGAAGAGTTTCCATAGATTGAAAGTGTACAAACATATTCCTGTACTTTTGTTGTGAACAGAGTCATTATTATCCCAAATTTGTCCTTGATACATCTTGTGACACCACTAATTAAAACCGGCGTTCTTGACTCACGAGCCAGCCCAGACGGTGGATCATCATCACGATCACAATTGTCGCGGGATTATGAAAGAAAGGTCTCGTCTCTGACGGTCTGCTGGGCGGCAGCCAGGCGACGACTTCCGCCCACGGAAAACATCTAAGAGTCGGCCACAAATAGCCGATATCTTTAAAGCAAAGGCCGTTGAAATGTTTTCCTCAAAATGCGGTCACAAGTCTGAGCGGATTTACCGCGACATATTTTTTTGACTGTCGCGGCTTACTTTATATTAAAATTATTTGTATTATTCTTTTGTGAAGAACACATAAAAATTGTATTTTATCGCAAATGTGGTAGACCGAATGGAATTAGCCGTGTACACCGAATATTATGATATCTTTTATCACATTGAATTTTACAAAAAATTACTAGGATTAATTTTTTTGCTTTTTATCTTAAGTATTCATAATCTAATATTAGTCCGATGAGAAAATAAGCTAAAGCACTCTTATTCTCGGCGTCTTAACTTGGATTATTTATTATCTAAGAATATGTTATCCGATATAACGTGTACTATTTTTCGAATTACACCCAGTACTTTTTTACGCGATTTTTTGGACGGCAGTTTTTCATACGTTTCTGGGACTTTTCCACGCGATATTTCAATTTTTGGAACCAAATTGTCAAATTATATGAAAATTGTGATTTTTTTACGCGCCGTTTTCTGGAACCAATGTATCACGTAAAAAAAGGACTGGGTGTAAAACTATTCAGTTGATGCTAATCTTCTTCCTGCTCAGTATTAAATTTGTGTACCGAAGATTATATTTCATTACGGGATAAGTCGTCTTGTTTCCGCCATTTTAGATGTTCTAAAAAATTCATCCCGCTTCGTTTCTCTTATATTAAATTATTCAACTGGTAACATTACATTTGTTACATATTCGATTTTCAAACGATTCATCTGAACGACAATTTCGAACACGTTAACTTTGTGAGCATTTTGTCAAAATGGTGAATAGTTCTTGATTTAAATCTTTTCGTTTTGCAATGTCAAAACTGCTATAAAAGCGATTGTAAAGTTTTTGCTTCTGAGAGGTGGTAATTATTATTGTACACGCGCCATTCTCGACCTCGTGTTAATTATTCACTTTACCCGTCCACTATTATTAAATTTGCGACTGTCCGGCTCGGTCGATAGTATGCTGGCACGTGCTTATTTGAATAAATCTCTTATCGACTCGCTCGGAGGAAATTGAATGCATACAGAATGTAGCATATTTTACACTGCAGAAAATCTTAAAATAAAATTATGAAACATTTCTAAGTTGTCATATCATAATGGGCTACCGGCCCGTTAAAAATAACCATCTTACATGGGCTTTATTTTCCAGATATACGTTTCATAATTGTGATATTTTAATTCTCATAAATTTTATCTAATCATCAATTGCGTCGGCAGAGGGATTGGTTAAGAAATTAATATTTTTTATCCCGGACTTTTCTGAAAACAAAGATTGAGTAAAGATTAGCACAGTGGTCGGCAACATATTTCCCGCGGGTAATTGAATTACTCACTGACATTTTGAATTACCCACCAAGAAAAATTGATGTTTTTTTTTAAATTTATTTATTCATTGATATATTTTTTATGTATATTTGTTTTATTAGATAAATTTGTATTTCGACATACATACATGTTTATATTTCATTTTATGATAGTAAAATTGTTTTTTAAAAAAATGTATTTTTTTTAACTTTGACCTATTATCAAATAATATTTTCAAAATTTAAATTTTTATCCAGTCTCCCAAAAGGCTGCCGGCCACTGGATTAGCATATACTGTTAAAACACATTCTATTTGACACGATGATTATGGGCTTAACATTCAGAGTGTCAATTGTTTTAATTCGAAATATGGTCACAATAATGCAGTAATGATTACACGATACCAATTTGCGAAAACGGAAGTTCCTCATTTGAGTGAAGTGTGAGCTGTAAGCATTCTTACCACGCTATTCTTTGATGACACTCATCATAGGTAATGATAACGTTGTGACAGTTCTGAGAGAATGAGCGTGGGCGTCGTTGCATTAGTCACTAAACTTAGCGGGTAGGCGGTCACATGAAATGCATTTCAAAGTGCATCGGATGTCCTCTGACGAAGTTGGGCGGATGTACAATAATACGCGTGGGAGTCCACACATGCACATCCACCTTTGTCAGGCGACCTCTAATCTTGGATGCCCACAGTAGTTTTAATCAGTAACCCAACGTGTGGGTTGAGTGTGATTGCGATTTTCTTATATGCTCTATCATATAAATTATTCAAGGTTAAGTTTTCATATGTATATCAATCGTGCGGTCTACAGACACCGTGGATGCGATGCATCTCGTATAATTTTAAACATCAAATATAATAGTAACACGGTGGAAAAAATAGTATGTATGTAAATAAAATGTATTTTAGTTCTACAAAATTAATATTTTTTAAGATATAGCTGATTAGCTATTTCGGCTCACGCAATCGTCAGAACTATGCTTAAACGAACATTTGCTAATCTATATATAGCTGTGTAGAAAAGGTACACAATACATCTTCTCTCCTGTTTTAACGACGTAGTTTGTTTCTTGCTAGCAATAAAACTAAAAATTGTAGATGAAACTAAAAAGGCGGCTATATCAATAAGTTTACATATGGCACGGAACTGGTCCATTTTTTTCACCGTGTTATAATGTAGTTCTACCAAGTGATTTCCAATTCAATCAATAAATCAAATAGAAATATCTTTTAACTTATCATATTTTAATTTCGTGTAGCTTTATTTCGCATATTTCGATATTTTTTTTGTTGCCTCCCTTCTTTCATAATTTGTATAACTTAACGTCCTACGACGAACGGTATAAGCCAACTCCCGAGATATATCGTCGTGCATAAGTTACGGATGCGGATTTGAAATTTCCTTGTTTCCATCGCAGTCACTCTCTGGTAAATGAACAATGCTAAGACTTGAAGATCGCGTTGAAAGTTTCTCAAACTCTAAAGTAGTCAAGGCGAATATAAAATGACCGCTTTCGCTTTATTATCTAGTCAAAAAAAAGTATTGTTGAATTAAAAAAAACTTTTTTTAATAGTATCTTCTTGTTTAAAAGTCACTATCTATCACTGTTGAAGGCATACTAATTACAAATTATTTATTTAAACAGAAATTAAAAATGATATTTTTAATTTCAGCACTATTGTTGTTTATGAGTAAAAAAAATCTTGTATATCTAAAGTGCTTTATTTCCTTATTCATTAAAAAAATAATTTAAATTTCATTTTATGACTTATCAAGTTTTCATGTATAATCTTGACTGTCTGAATATGGCAAAAGGTGAATCCCAGGTCATTAGTGACAATGTTTTAGAATTAATCTCTAATTTATTTAAAAAACTATATAAAATAGTTTTTTAAAAGTAATAACTATGTCTCAAACAATTTATTAATGATATACCGTTTCTGGACAGTTTCACACTTGCGACCTTTAATCAAACAGGTGTGTCCTCGCCGCTTAGCAATAATACCATCTGATAATCATTGCTTGACGACGCCTCGACCATGTGAATGATAAGCTCCAATAGATCGTCAATTAATGATATAAAAAAACTCATTGTTGATAGAGACATTCGAAATCCATTATCGGGTAACTTTGCCCTTGTTTTGAAAATATTTTTTTTTATTATTCAAGTTCAAAAAAACGGGCCCACTTTTTGCACTCTTCACCAAAAATAAAACCACACCGTAGACGAACGTTAGACCTAATCAATGTAAAAAAAGTATTCAATTATATTTTATATTTTTTAAACGATAATCGTTGCCAAGGCGTTTCTTATCGTCAGTAAATATAATGTATCGTTGTTCGGTATATACCGGCGTATTACCAACTGTCGCAGTAAATTTTTATTTAATAACAATTCGATGTTATTTTTTTTCAAATCTGTCGCGAATTTGCATTATAAAATGTCGGCTATTTGTTTTTATTAATAAGGAATTTATAACCCAATCAATTTGTATTTTATTCACAGATTTTAAGAATTTATACTCTACTTTCTATCACAAGAAATTATTTTATTTAATGATTTTGGATTAAGACTTAACTTGGCAAAGAGAGATTATATTTAAATAATTTAGTTCTTTTTCCATAATTGCTCATTGCGTTTTATTTTTTAAATTTTAAAACTACATTATTATTATATTGCCAATCAATCCTGCGTTACTACAAGGATTAATCGATTTCGAATTTCATGTTTTACTCAAATGTTAAAGTAGTCTATACTTACATACAATTGGCTTTGATGGCTGTGTTTGATTAACAAGGCAAAAAAAATAGAAAATCCTCGCTATTTTACAAGAATCTTTTTCAATGGTTGAATTGTTGAAATTTTGTACAATTCCACAATTTTTGTTGATGGGTTTCGGTATGTACAGGCATTCTATCACATGGATGCAACAGAACTGTCATTAATGGAAAAAAAAATTGTTTGCCAATCTATCGACCTTCCTCAAAAACTTCTCTCATAAATTTGTTAACTCTATTTCGTTGATTTTAAACAACGCATTTAATTTCCATCAGTATTTTTCACTAAGATATAATCAATTTTCGTAAGATTAGATAATTACAATTAATTAAAAAACAATAGGTATTCAATTATACTCGATATATTGTATTGTAACGAGGAATTATAGATAATATTATTATGAAGGAACTTAATCTTTGTATCCGCCCTTGTATCATGTATAGTGCCCTTGAGAGAATAATAGTTATTATTTAACTATGATATCATTTACTATTGATTTAATACCACTCGACAAAATGCCAAGATGGCGCCTTATAAACATACATATTAGAATGTACAAACAAATACATATTAGAATCCTTAACACGGTGAAAAATAGCAATGTTTTAAAATGGAGTTCTACCAAGTGAATGCCAATTCAATCAATAAATTTAAATTAAAGAAAATAACAGTCTGGTTGCTTTCCTGTGTGATAAAGCACTTCGATGAATATTTTTAATAATAATTCAGGCTTATTAAGTATTGGTAATAACAATGACCACGATCATCAATGTCAAGAATAACACGAAAAAAAAATATTTATTAATATCGGCCACATCTATAACTTAAATGTTTATAATAAGTATTAATTTTTAAATAACGTTTAACGTTGTGTAACCTGTTTTTTGATAATATTAATATCTGTTTCCTAACTGTGTTGACACGCCGCAATATTCAATTGCTGGTTTTATATAACAATTCCTCTTGCCATTGGAAGATTTGTGTGCTTTGAAATGAGGAAGATGCACTTAACATACTCATTTTACATGAACTGGCGTATTTAGGTATAAAAACTACCTAATCAAAGTCTAAAACATGGTTCTTATGTGCGGCCACCTATAGTTTGCATTAGAGAAAACTTGAAATAAATTTTTATTTGCAATACTTTTAAATAAACGAAAATTAATATGTTTAAGCAATGTCACATTTTTAAATATACGAGTTAATATATTTTCTTATTATGTAGAACTGCTTGTATAGAACTTATCATACCTCAAAATAAAAATTTGGTGTGGCCACGAGACATCTCCATTAGATCGCTGATGTTCATAATGCGATCACGATTAAATTTTACCTGACAACTACGTTTAAGCCGAGTATGGTAAGATTTTGCGCATGTGGACGATCGGCAAAAATACGTTCTTATAAATAGGACGATGAATAAGTTTTTTTTTTTTTGTGAAAATCAATTACTTTTTAATGTTCATTTCATCGCTTGTTTTTCAAATGGAATCGATTGTTTCCATTGAAGTTTATTTTTGGAATTAAGTAGCGAGTCCGTTTTCGTAGAATTATTTGTTTTTTTATTCCTTATCGGGATTTCAGTCATTTAACTGCACTTTTATTACCGTTGATAATTATTTTTCATACATGAGTGACTTTTAAATTTTACATTTAAATTCACAGTAAATTATATTGATACTTGCATGCAAACTTTTTCATTTTCAGTATTTTTATTTATTCTCAGGAAAATGAAATACTTTCGTTTGACTTATAATGAAATGTGCAATTGTTAGAAAGAATATATTTCTAATTGTTTCTTTTTTCTTTCATTTTCAGAGTAATAAACCTATTATGGAGAAACGAAGAAGAGCTAGAATTAATAACTGTCTGAATGAACTCAAGACTTTAATATTAGACGCCATGAAAAAAGACGTAAGTGGTTTCACATTGTATTTATTGATTGAAGATTTTTAGATCAACGTTATTAGATAAAATGCCACAAAAGTAAAGTGACATTTAAAAAAAAGTGGTAATGATAGATATTTACAACTTAAATATTATATATTAATAACTAGCTGGCCCGTCGCGCGTTGCGATCTCAGAGTAAGGAAATTCAAGGAAACTCGTTATAATAACAAACAAATTCATTGTTAATAATTTGTATAGTAATAATATACATTATATTATGAGGGTGGTATGTCCGAAACCTTCTTGGAAGTGTACTCAAGAAATTCGTAAAGTTCCATATCGATTTTGGGGGGTTAAAGACTGGTATGCCAAAATCTTTGTGGAACTGTATTCAATAAATTTTAAAGTTTCATATCGATCGGATGAATGATGTAGTAATGCATTAAGAACAGAGAGACACAAATACATTGATTTAACAATATGATGAAGAAATCTTTCGAGTTACCGAAGATTTTGTATTTATAATGGAAAAAAAATATACATACATTGTATTCTTAAGTGACGTGTTTTTAAAAGGAAGTATTAAAAATATATATTAAAATTAATAAAAAAAAAAAAAAAATAGGTTTGAAGGGAAAAGATCATATATAAAAAACAAGTCACCAAATTTATGCTAGAATTTAATCGCGAAATAAATTGGGAATAATTGAAAAGTAGTCCTAGTCGAATAAGTATTGGATACCCTCGATGTAGATTTATACAGAATATTGAACATTAACCGCACAGTGTCGGTAATATTAGCACTGTAAGTATGTTTCTCATTGTTAAATAATTTCATCTTGTGATTTATTAATATTCCTTTACCGCAAAAATCTCGATAAAACCAAAACAAAATAACAAATAGACCTGCTACAGAACCCAACGCGACAGGTAGGCAAAAACACTTCAACAATACAAACATTACTTAAATAATTATGTCGAAACGCCCAAGCATTTTTACGGCTATTAAAAGTATTACAACAAAGAAACGATAATTTCTAAAAAATGCAGAGTAATGCACTTCTGAAGAATTGGGGGTGGGGCGTCGCAATCTGTTGAGGGTGCCTTTTTTCTCGTCTTCCGTGCGGTGGTAACTTTATCTCGGTGTAATCTGAAGATCTCTCCAGTTCTCCGCTTTGGATGCCGCCCTTCATGTGCACCAAGTGATCGCCAACTTACGACACTCGAAATTTGCAAATTTTTTTTCAATAAAAAATTTTCATTTTTATCATTATCGCTAGTTTCAAAACAATAAGCAATTTTTGAATTGTTGAAACGTGTACTATTCTAAATATTTTGTCATCGGATTTCGCCTTTCGGCATCTTCAGGTTATTTCAAATTTGAACTGTTACAACTTTGTACGATTCCAGATGTTTTGTCACTAACGACCCGAGTTTTGCTTTTTGGCATCTTTAGTCATTCTATCACACGGATGCAACAGAACTTCAGGTAATTAATCAAACGGATATAACAGAACTAACCTCTTGTGATATAATGCCTGAAGATGTCGAAAAGCCAAACTCAGGTCGTTAGTGAGACAACATGTGGAATCGTACAGTTTCAACACGTCGATATCATTAATTACAACAAACAATGTTTATGTAGATATGTACATTCTTTACAGTTATTTAAATATATATATATCGGCTTATCTTTCAACATAAATATATATTAAATATTAATATGTATTAAATTGCCTTAATTACAACTGTATGCTAATAACTATCATTAATTATTGCTTACGTGTTAGAATACGTTATAATTGCTGTAATTAGTAAGCAGATAAAGACTTCTATGTATTAATTCCTCGACAGGATATAAATAATATTACATTGTAATGTATAGAAGAGGAGTTAAAATTACTGAAGAAATCTGTTCATTTCTTATTGAAAAAAAGCTTAGCAAGGAAGCTTTTTTGTATTATGTATGTATGGATACAAATTTCAAATAACACACGTCATATATATGATTTACTATTATAAACCAAGATATAATACCATATATTGCATTTTTTATTTCACGAAAAAAGTTTGTACAATATTGTCTTTATTTTGTACGGCAAATGTTGGCCGGTCCTTCGAGGATTTTTCTCGCCGAGAAAAAATCTGATCATGCGATTTTTTCTGCGTCGTACCCACGAATTCGTGTGACCAACTATCGCTGTCACGCTCCTTCGTATTAATAATGGAAATGTTTATCTCACGTGGGCGCACTCGGAAACAGGCCATTAGCCCATTAAAACAAGAGGTAAATCGTCCGTAAACGGAGTGAGGTGGATCGAGTATCCAAATTCTTTTGTTTTTGAAAATTACACATGAATATACTTGTTGAAGAGTTATAATATTATAATGACGTTCCATATTTATAGATAATCGTCTATTATGGGATTATTAATGGTATTGTCTGCTTGTCGTCAGGTGAAATAATCTGCGTGAACATTTTAATTTATTAAAATGTTATAAATTTTAAGGTACATATTTTTCATGTAACTTTTAAAATTTTCTCATAAACAATTCAATATAATATATTGAATACCCACTGGACGAAAAATAATAAAATGATAATGAATAATTACTTTTTCACTTTTAGGTGTTAACTCTCACTTCTTGATAGAAGTGCATGATGATTTTAAATAAAAAAAAATGTATATTTCTTATTACTTACTTCCACAATATATTTTACGATCAGGGACGGTTTTAATAATAAAATGTATTGTGAAAATAAGTACTAAAAAGCGTGCTTTTATTATTTTAAATAATGAATAACTACATTTAAATTAGTTATTTTAATATTCATGGTGACTTCATTGAAAAGTGAAATTTATGATCTTTTATTTGATCAACAATTTTACCGTATTTTAATTTTAATCTTGCACATAAGAAGATTTATCAACAGACTTACTATCTTGAGATTAATATGGGCATGTCTTCTGAAAATTCTATATTCAAAGACAGAATTACATCCCTACAAAATTTTGATCCATTACGCGTTTATAAAATGATATAATTTATTTACTAAATAAATCAACAATACGATAGGGTAGCATATAACAACATTTTCGGTCAGTTAAAAATACAATTATAAGATTTCGGATCAGGGAGCAATGCAACTTTGAATCCATCGCCGACAAAAGAGATTTCGTTGAACCGTTTCATTGTGAGAGATTTGTGGCACTGATATTGTCTTATAAAATACAAGTTGGCTCGTATCATTACGCGATAATCGTTATTTTATTTATTTTTACTCTTGTTAAAAAACTAACCGCTATTGACTATCATGATGTTTTATTGTGTACAAGATGTTAGCAAAATTTTGAATACCTTTTTATCGCAAGATTTTGTAAGAGACTGAGATTCATCGATAATTGTAGCTGTAGTCCTGTATTATTTATTTCATATTATATTATATATACAGTGAAAAAATGATTGAGATTTTTTTGATTATCTAAGTGAAGAAAGCAGTTGATAATATGATTATAACACACGAATAAAGAACATGCAGTTGTGGTGTATATTCATAAATATAATTTAGAAGATATTAAGAGTGGAAACGAGATTTCACATAGTCTTTTTTGCTTCATACCAAAAATATAGTATAAAACTCTAGCCAATTAAATAAATTTTAATATGCGACTTTTAAATTGCTTTTATTAAAAAAAACTGCTTTTAAATTTATAGCCAATTGAAACGTGATAATACTCGCGATGAGCGAAACCGGTCCTGATAATAAAATATATTGTGGAAATGAGTATTAAAAAAAATGTGTTTTTAATGTTTAAAATATCATGCCTTTCCACCAAGAAGTGACAGTTAACATATTAAAAGTGACAAATGAAACGTATTAATTTATGAAAATGTGTATTTTTGTAGAAGTTTAAACTTTTTCATCATTAAGATAAACTAAGCGGAATGAAATCTAAAATTGGTTGTATATACAAAATATACTGAAATAACTCTTATTATAGATATATTGTTCTCAGTGAAAAAATAGCAATGTAATTTAGTTCTACAAATTTTTCAAAGATGTAGTTGATAGCTATTTCGGCTCATACCATCGTCACGTAAAAATAGCTAACTAGTTCTGACGAAATAGCTATCAACTATATGCTAATTGCAATTTTTTCACCGTGTTATAATGTAGTTCTACCATGAAAATGCCAATTCAATCAATAAATTGTTCTCTCGTGACCACTCGTAATCGTATATTGTATAGGCAAAAGTTTGTTTGTGATCAAGCTGTAGTCTTGAGATGCACCGTCTGGTATCTGCGGTCAATATTTTTGGCGAAAATGCACCATGTAAATAATTAGCGGGGCGTCCTTTGTCGGTTGAATAACCACAATGCATCTTCGGGTCGAATTTCATACGTCGCTTCGTCAAACATGACGGACAGACGGCCGGATCGGATGTGATGATGTAAGGACGTCAGTCTTGGAAGAAAGCAAGGACAATAATTGCCACGCCACTTCAGGCCTGGAGTTCTGGGAGGTCTCCGTGGAGATTGACATTCCGAAAGGCGTATTTTTTGATAGATATAGTGCATATGTCACAAAAAGGAAATAAATGCTCAGTAAAATTTACTCTATTTTGTTTACACTGCTTTGTTGTATTGTGTTGATGCATAAACACAATATATTATATAAATATTATCTATATGAAAATCTCTTTTAAAGGGTTTATTGTCACTTCTTGAAAAGCCACTATATTAAATAAACTTAACACGATAATTTTTTTTTACTGTCCATAATTTATTAAATAATGATCAAGTTATGTGACTTTTACAATACGGTTCTTGTATAATTTATGATATCGACTGAAGGTGGTGGATGGAACTTCAATATCAAATTTGAATTGCTACAACTTTGTACGATTGCACATGTTTTGTCACTAACGGCTCGGGTTTCGCCTTTCGGTATATTCAGGTATTCTATCACACGGATGCAACAGAACTGACGTAAAATAAATAATTAGCATCGTCTATATACCAAGGGTATTAATTACAGGAAACCCCAAGGCAAGCAGTAAATTGTATCTAAAACAAATTGCACACAATTGCATGTGATAATTTTCATTAACGATCTTGTTAAAGGGTCATTCTTGAAAGGGTTTTTCAACAAATATTAAAATATAAATGGTATGTTTTCTTTTCATATAGAGATACTGACTTGTACATTAATCATGATTAGAACAATCATTATTGGATCATCAAAGTTGGAACTTATTTAATTTGAGTGTTGATGAGGTACATACAAAACAACGAAACATATTATTAATATATTTTTATAGTGAATCAGTTTCTTCTGTTAAATACAAGAATAATTTATAAAATAAGACGGCTATATAATATTATACACATCTCTTTGATTTTTTTTTCGTTGAGCTTTTTAGAAGTAACACGATGAAACTTGTCTTACAATCTATCAATACTTCTCTGGGAAACGAGTTACACTCGCTTCTCACATAAATTAACAGCGTTCGTCCCAAAAACCCCGCTAACAATCGCTTCTTATAATTAGATTCGTTTCGCCTGGGCGTGTTGGCCATTTTTTCGATTGTAATAAAGTGGACAACGACGTCTTCCGGTCCGGTACGCCTACGGCACACCGCGGCGGCGTCTGCGACTGCCGTAATGTGAGCCTTTGGGCGCCACGCTTTCGGCGTCGCCTAATTTCGTAAGTTGCGGTGGACGCCCACTCGAGCTTTTGCAAAAGCTCCGCCAAAGTGTGGCACATAAATCACAGAGCAATGTGATAACCGGTAACTTTCGATCGAGACGCTTCGTTGAAAGATATATGATCCTTAAATATAGTGCATTTAGCACTCTGTGAATTTCAATTTAAATGTTTTTTCACGCATACTGAAAATATTCTCTTATTTCAAGCAATAATTGAAGTATCCAACTGAATTAAAATGCTAGATAATTTATTTTTTTGGTTCAAATCAAAATTAAATAAGATTTGAAGATAATAATTTCTTATGACAAAATTTCTTTAAAATTAACTATTTTATTAATGAAATTAATAGCCAAATAGAACCGTCACGGATACATTTGTCTCACAAAATAATTCCGTGACTGGTTTTCAATTTACAGTCATGAGCTTAGCACGTATTTTTTTTAAAAACTATTCTATCAATTTTTATCAATTCAAAGCAAACGTTTTTTTTTAAATTATATAACAGTATCAAACAAATGTTCTTTTTTATGAATATTTTGTTGAATATCTTATATTTTTCGTAATATGAATTCAAAATCAATTAAACCGTCAATTTTAGTTACATGCTATCGATTTAAGATTTTACACAATTATTATTAGGTTGTAACTTTTAATTAATTATTCTTTGCTATATTACTTGTTACAGCATTAACGTCACGTGTTAAATTAAACAGGAATGGGCTAGTGATTTTACAAATATTTATTGTTAGCTGTTTTCGTAATCGAAAACAAATAAGCATCCATTCGGTCCGGTTGATTATTCTCGGCTGTGTGACGACCGGCTTTTAATGACTTGCGAAAATGTCACTTCAATTAACATTTTCGTTTTTTCCACTGAGTGATTTCATCGGAGCAAGCCGGTGCCGTTTGAAGTAGACTTAGGCTTGAAGCGTACTAAATCTTATTTAAGTGGTCATTTATGCCTTTATTTGTTTCACTTTAATGATAAAAATTAAGCAGTTAGGCAATCAAACGTCGTGCACGGCTAAATACAAAATTTTAATTTGACTTAACAAATAAAGTGTTTATTTCTATCAATGGGCAGATATAGTAAAATGATTTATTATCATTGATAATACCACAATGTAAAAGCCGGATTTAAACAAAAGTGTATTTTTTTTTGTAATTACTGTATAATTCCCTTGATTCTTTATTTGCATGAGGGATTAATGAAAAAAAGTATTAACCTTTCGCACTCGAGCACTTTTTCGTATGTGCCTACCAGCAACTCGAGGCGTTTTTTGGCGAAAATCGTATTCGCTAGATGAATCAAAGTAATAAAAAAATATTTATATAAAATTAAAAAAAAAATATTTTTTTCATTTTTCTGTAAAATAGATATATAATGAATATAATGTACATATTTTTATTTTATTTTTAATTTTTCATTTTACGGTATTTCACAAACCAATCGCCAACATGTAATCCTGGCTTATTTACGCAGGTCTCGCAAAACAGCCGTGTTTCCGATCTCCCGCTAGAAATTTTTGTTTTCGAACAGGTACAGTCGTTCTTAGTCCCTGAACGTAATATATGTAATTTATCTGCAAGACGGTCTTCTGTAGGAACAGTTGAAGTACGCACTCGGTATCCACCACGCATTTCGATGACAACACTTATTGATATTACTCAAGCTGACTATCTTTGACTATGTTTTTTGTCAGAAAATGACTCCCCAATGATCTGTTATTGTGATATAGTTGAAATCGATATATAAAAAATGCTAAAAGTATACTAAAAATTACTTTATAAACATGCCGCCACTGCGGCGGCATCCGAGTAATATGATAAACTTACAATGCCGCCTCTATGGCGGCATTCGAGTGCAAAGGGTTAATGTTTTGACATGGTGTACAGTTATTTTCAATTGATCCAATCGGTTGAAATTAATTTATAAAATTTTGGAAAGTGATAGCTGGAACGAATATTGAATTGGCATTTATTTGGTAGACTCCATTATAACACGGTGAAAAATAGCAATGTTCTAAAAAAATTTGTAAGATAAAACTGATAGCTATTTCGGCTCACGCCATCGTCAGAACTATCAGAACATCGTTAGTTATACCTAGTTAGAACTATATAGAACTTGAACTATATCTTGTAAAATTTTGTAGAACATTGCTATTTTTTCACAGTGTAAAATCGATTTTTTTAAATACGTGAAGATTGAGCTTACTGAATTATAATCTTTGCAAAAATAGAATCAACTATATTTATATTCTTTAGTTTGTGAAGAGTACAAGCTATTTTTGAATATCGATGTATTGTATATCATCAATCAGTTCAAAACAACAATTATTAGTGAGTATTGAGAATTCTGCTTTATGCCGTGAGCAACAATAGGTTATAAAAATGTCTGTTCTCACGCTAAAATTGATTGACTAGAGAAACCATCAGTCTAAAATTAAAAATAACAAGCATTTTGGTCCGCATGAATGTGTTGAAAGACAGTTATTGATGTGTTGTTTTCTTTTGATTGCAGCCAGCACGCCATTCAAAATTAGAAAAGGCCGACATCTTAGAAATGACAGTACGCCATCTTGAAGCCCTTCAGCGTCAACGAGCCGCATCAGACCCTTCAGTACTGAACAAATTCAGGGCCGGTTTCAGCGAGTGCGCGGGTGAAGTAGGTCGTTTCCCCGGACTGGACCCCGCCGTACGTCGCCGCCTACTGCAACACTTATCATCGTGTCTCACCACACCGGCTAGACAAACTCAACAAGTAGCCGTCGCTCAACAAGCAAACATCTTCCTGACGACGGGAGCTGGACTACAGCTCCTCCCCACACGACTTCCCAACGGAGACATAGCCTTAGTCTTACCATCACAAGCGCAGACGGGATCCCCCTTGCCAACTCTAATCCCAATTCCTGCCAGAACAGCGTCCGCAGCCTCCGCATCATCGATGGCCTCGTCTTCGAGCTGTTCTGAGCTTCCGCCTTCTAGTCCTGCAGAAGCTCCTCTGGCTCTCGTCACCAGAAGAACATCATGCGAACAGCCCCTCGAAGACGACAAACCTTGGCGACCGTGGTGACCAGCTGTTGATGTGCAGTGATCCTAACGAACCTTTGCTCCCGAAAGGAGTAGAAGATGAATATTGTGATGATTTTACATTTGAGGTTACTAGAATATTGATTTTATCTTGTTAAATGTTCTTTGATTTACTAGAATCGATGTATAGTTGCTTATATTTGAAACATTAAGATTACTTGTCATTCAACAGATCGACTAAGAAAGAGTACGGTGTTAACTTGGTCAGTAAAATGGTGCCACCAAACCTAATAGAACATGTATTGAATTAAAGAAAATTTCACGTTTATATCGTCCAGATTCTATAATATTACAAAAGTAAGCATCTATCTATACATTTTTAAAAGTTATGGTTGAACGTTTTCATTAAAAATAAATCGAGAAAAAAATTCGCGATAGAAGAAATAATATCTTTGCAATGAAATAACCTTTCTAACTATTTTTGAGAACTGGTGTTATTTGAAGAAAATGAAGCTTCATAAATCAAAATAACTCTTGCCGCTTTAGAGCTTTTATTGTATTCAGTAAAGTTATAAAACCTTTATCTATTATATATAAATATAACTTATATAAACTTGTGTTATATGATGGAAATCGTATTTGTATAATTTCACATCGTAACATAATACTAGGACAATGGCCGGTACATAATTAGGTTTAATTAAATTGATAAAACGTGATTAAAAAGCAAGAAGCTTTTCTAGTTCCTCTTAATTTTATGTCTATGAATTTTAATGCTATACTATAATATTATTACATTTGTGAATATTATCGATAATTATTTTATAATAACAACACGCAGGCCAGTTGAATTCTGCTTTTATGTGGTACCTTTATGTTTACTTTACTTTGTATTAATTAATGTTTATCGATGCACAACCGAGGAAATAAAAAAACATTTGTAAGTATTCTGGGATTTGATTATTGTTTAGACGCAAATAAAATTTGACACCGGCTTATGTCGGTTAAATGACCTCAAATAGCTTCTGTTTTGTAATGGTCTATGTTTGTTACCTTTAGCTCACCTGTCAACGAACCATAACAGAATTTTCCATTACGATAGTTTACTATTCAACTTTTATCATCGCTTCATATTATAATATTGCTGATTCATTATGTATAATTAACAGTAGAAATTGAGTCGAAAGATTGTTTATTGCAGAGCTCGTAAACCATGTCGTAAATTTGGTAAACTCACTTTTTTACAACAATTAAAACACTGCATATAAATGCTGTTTATTTTTATACTGTTGATTATTACAATATATTAACTGTCGTTAAGTCATTTAATATTATATTTTTCGACTAAATATCAAAACAGCTGACTGAATAAAAATACTATACATATTACAATAGTAATATTTATTTGGTCAAAATAATAAAAAAAAATATAACTCAATTATTTTTTAATTGATTTTTTTTCTCAATAAAAATTCAATAATTGTCTAATCTTTTGTATAGAAAATCAAAATTTTAGTTTAATATAACCGAATGCATATAAATATTTGAATAATTATGTTGTCATAATTTCGAATTATTTTTTATTTTCTCTTTCTATCTTGATCAGGAATGAATCTTTAATCTGTTATAATTACAAAGATAAATTCAGCGATAAAAAAATGCAATTAAAATACATATTTAACCATTGGTTGTCGATGAATATTGTAAGCGGGGAGAACAGGTACTTCTCCGAACAAAACAGGTAGCTTCCAAATTGAACCTTTCAAATATTCATTCCCAGGATATCACAACAGAATGTCTATGATATGAATATGAATTTTGAACCCTTGTCAAGTTCTCTGAATTTCAATTACTTATACCTTTCAATTTTAATAACTGACCCATTACTACGAGGTTGAGAGGAATTCGATATCGTTTTAATCATGAGATCACATATTTGTAATTGAAGCGACATGTTTTATATATATCATTTATTGTAACGATGATATTTCAATTAACTTAACGTATCCTTTCAATATTGCTCGTTTCGGAATTTTTGTATTCCATCTCTATATGTTGGACTAGATTTCGAACGACATCAAAAAAACAGAAGCCGTTGTATGAACGCAGAAATTATTTAACAAGGTTTTGTTCGAAATATAGATATATTTCAATTGATTGAATGAAGCTGAACTGAAGTATATCTTATAAAAAGAACATGGTGAAAAAATAGCAATGTACTTTACATCTGCAAAATTTTTAAGATATATAATTGATTGCTATTTCATATCATAAATCATCTCATAAATGAATCACATAACATAAATTTCAATTCAGTACCCTCATGTGTAAATCTTTGTAATAAAGCCCCTAAGCTAAATGCATCGGAACAATCAGCAATCCAATGACATTCTTAATGAACAAACAAATATTAATATATCACCGCTTCTCACGCCAAAATGTCTATCAAATATATATCTTATAAATTTTACAGAACTAAAATACATTGTTATTTTTTCACCGTGTTATAATGGAGTTCTACCAAGTAAATGTCAGTTCAATCAATCAAAAGATGTAGGAAATTTAAATCTTTATATGGCGCTACAGCAAAATTCAC